>VSDK01001317.1:16638-53746 GCA_009767595.1 Symbiodinium kawagutii
TGCCAAAAGCTATGCCAGATAGAATGCCAAAAGCTGTACCAGATAGAATGCCAAAAGCTATGCCAGATAGACTGCCAAAAGCTATGCCAGATAGAATGCCAAAAGCTATGCCAGATAGAATGCCAAAAGCTATGCCAGATAGAATGCCAAAAGCTATGCCAGATAGAATGTCAAAAGCTATGCCAGATAGAATGTCAAAAGCTATGCCAGATACAATGCCAAACGCTATGCCAGATACAATGCCAAACGCTATGCCAGACAGAATGCCAAAAGCTATGCCAGATAGAATGTCAAAAGCTAATGAGATAGACCTGTGTCAGATTTGCATGTGATGGTGGGGATCACACGAAGTAAAGTATTTTTTTCTATTGGCACACAAATTAGTTGAAGTTTGAAGTGTCTTCCATATCTTCAACATGGCTGCCATATCCCTGCTTTTCCTCATGTTTTCAAACAAATGCTTCACATGCTTGCCTACAGTGCAACAACCCGGCCTCGTGGCACAGGTGAAGAAAATCAGACACAGCAAGCAGGAAGCGAAAACTTTGGCAAGTGGAAAAGCAGATGGAAAAGCACACAAATCAAGATAAATGCAAAGTAAATGCCAATTTGCCTTTTTTTCTTAATTGCTTAGGAGTTTTCAGCCTCCAGGCTGAAATTGTTGCAGTTCAGCCTACTAGTTTGCAAATTTTTCAGGGGAAACTGTATATGTATGATATATATAAATATATAATATATTATACAGATAGGATTTGATATACTTACAGGGTAATTTCGTATTGTGTATAGATCTGATAATAATGATATGACATATATAGTAATATTTGTAGAGCACCTAGTATAATACTTCTATGGTATATATATGTATGTATATTTATGATATAAGATTGATGATAACATCTATACATATACAAACATATGTACATGTTTGCGTGCAGGGTCACCCTGATGCTATGTATAGCCCGATTGATTCAACATTGTTTTGGACAACTTGTGCAGTCGACCTCAGGCTGGCATGAGTTTTCTGTAAAGCTCCACGCCTTCCAGCTCTTGAACTGATGACTGAGAGGGCCAGTATGACATGATGTGACTCGTGGTACATCGTGTTTTGAAATTGTTTGAAGGCCAGTTGAACAGCCAGAGAGTGCCGTGGAAACAATTCCTGGCATCGCAACTGCGACTGTTTCAGCAGGCATGTTTTAATCTTATTTGCCTTGTCGACCGTGTGTCCCAAAAAACTTGGCCACAGAATACCACGAATGGAAGTCTCTTTGCAAAAGGCAACAGTTCAGAGCGACCATGGGAGTGGGCTTGATTGATTCATGACTCCACTGAGAGATTATTTCTTTAATACAGTTGGTGGTCGCAAACAGGGGACTTCGCCATGCTACATTTCAAGGAAGCATATCAGTTTGACCGCACTTGTTGCTGGATCTAAGACTCTGGTCTGAAAGATTGATGGAAATACAGCACAATACAATGCAATACAGCACAACGATGCAAGACACGTACTTGGGCAAGAAGAGTTCCGAGGCAGCATGAGACCATCTGTCGTTATGCTTCAAACGAACACACCACTTTCCCAAGCTGTTACGGTTGAAGTGTGAAAGCGCTTGGCTTGCATCAGCTACATTTTCCTCACAATTTTCATCATTCTGGACTTGTGATCAGCCAAATGATTTGCCTTTCAAGTAGTCATGTTTGCCATCATTTAGTCCATTCCTTGCTAGCGAAAGGTGAGGGTGTGTCGGTTGTGTGTGTTGTGGGCTTGGGAAACATACACAACTCAGAAGAGGTCAAACCATTTCCCACTTTGATTCCACAGTTCCTGGAAAACAAAGCTGATTTCCGTGCCTTTGAGATCCTTTGCGAATTTAGTCTTTTGGATCATTCTCTGGACCGCAAGTTTGCCCAAGCCATTACAGCAAGTCCAGAAGATGCAAGTGGAGGCTGATAGAATTTTTATCACAACTGCATGCATTGCAAATCAAATCAGCAATTCAGAAGCCACTCTCCTCGCACTTGCCACAGGAATTTGCATAGCCGAGAGTGGCACGTTTTCATTTGTTTCAAACATGTTGGCACAACATACTTTGGGTCAGAAACTCACACAATCAGAAACTCACACAATCTGACTGATAAGATGTCAGCAACATGTTAAGCGGTTTTCTGATATTCGATGCGGACACAGGTGGAATTGGGGCAGTTGTTTTTTGCAGCCATTGCTTGTAGTTCGATTAGATTGCTTGAATGGATTGATTCAATGCTCGATCATCGACTTCGCAAAACTATTTTTGTTTGAGCTGGATTCATTTCAGTGAGGATTTGGCATCTTTGGCTTTTTCTCAGCCTTTTTTCGCAAGCTGATTACTTTTGAGGGTGATGCAGAATTGTCTAGCGAGGTGCTTTGGTCTACCACCGGCGGTTTGAAGCAGACTTTGGCATTGTCAATGCCAAACAACAGGCATCGTTAGCAGACCCTGTGGGTTGCTTGGCCAGTCCTTGTCTGGCTTTGCTTCTGTATCGTTCTGCCGTCTTGTTGTTAGAGGCATCACACAAGACATCACACTGTACTAGCTAGTGGATGTATTCATTCTTTCTGTTCAACGTGTTCTTTTCCTGCATGTTGGTCAAAATAAAAGTGATCTATCAAGAGGCAGGTTGGTCAACAGATCTTGCTCCTTCCCGTGAGGTTTAGCACTGCAGCTTTATGCCTTCAGTCGTTTCTCTACGAGTTTGCCAAACTGCCCGCAATTGCAAAGCTTGCGCTTTGGTGATACCAACCACTTGGGCAACGTCTTTCTGTTCAGCGAGCAAATACCTGCAGAGGATGGTCAGCCAGCGGGGCAACGTCTGACTTTGGCTGCCTTTGGAGTGCCTTGGAAGCTGAGCACATGGCACAGCCCGGCACATAGCAGCTGAGCAGCGGAATTTCGCGGCTGTCACCAAGGACCTCCCTGGAGACTTTGGAGCGCATGTTGCACAAAGTCTCCTTCACGATTTTGTGGAGGACCTTGTGAGGGACCCAAAGTGGTTCGTAAGACCTCTTAAGACCTATTCAACCACGGAAGCTTCTGGCTCTCAAAGCGTCTGCCAGGAGAACACGCAAGCTGTTCGTGTACTACATCCTGGTCCAGGTGCGACAGCTCCACCAAAGAGTTGGCACTTTCATTCCCTGGTGCAGATCTCAGCTTCGGTCACTGATTTCGGAGTCATTTCTCTGTTCGAGATGACCACTCCTCTGCGTTTCCTGCAGTTTCTTGTGAGGATATCACCCTTGAGAGCATGGTTGATTGGCTGGTTGCTGAAGTGGCAAAGTCTCTGCCTCAGTTTCCCAAATGGGTTTGCTTGCTCTGCTTCGAAGAGGACCGTCGCTGTTCTCGCGATTTCTGTTTGCATATCATTTCGGTGGTGGTACACCCAAACCGTCCCTGAATGACAATTTGTAAGGAAACGAACAAGCTAGTGGTACCAAGATGTGCGGAGTATCCGTACTATCGTTGCTTGTGCTCCCCCACTATTGACCAGCTTGTTGACCAGATTATCTACCATAAATATGAAACTATTCCTTGTTGGACATGAAACTATCCCTTGTATTCGCTGCCTGGCAATTTTTTCAATACTTGATACACAGGTTCTATGGCAATAGTGTACAAACTACATCAAAGCTTTTTTCATTATACAACGGTGAGTCATGGGCTGAGAACGAACTATGCACGTGTCAGAATGTAAACGTCGCATACGAAGCATTTTGGTTCTCACTCAATCGTGCAATTGTGCACATAGTTACTCAACTTGTAAACTTTCTGTTGCGCCTCGGGTTCTCCAGGACCTGTCTCTTCGTAAATGGGAGAAAATTGCGGTGGCGCATGCGTCGCCTCCAACTGCTTGTCCACCCAAAGAGCGTAGTTGCGATCGCCGTCCGCAGTCCTTTGCGAAACGGATGATTCAAGGACTCCGGTAAGAGAAGAAGGGGTGTTTCTTTCAACCCCAAGAATTCCCCTGAGTTAAGGGTGGGAAGTCTTTGCCAAAGGAGGATTCTCTGCAATGTCATCGCTTTCACCGCGGCGTGAAAGCCGGCCAGCTTCCTCTTCAGGGGCCCCCGTGGCAAGAGGCCAGATGTCATGGTGGAGACGAGGATCTATTGCTGCAGATGGTGCGCAACCGAAAGAACAGAGTTTGCAGCTCACGAGCTTCTGGTTTGAATCTTCAGAGGAAACGGTTCTACCATCCAAGACCTCGACTCCGGTCTTGGAATTGGCAACTGCCCTTCTGGAATCAAGCTCTATCAATGTTGGCTTGACCTTGGTGCACTTGAACCCAAGTTGCTGGTTTCAGGAAGCTACAGGCTGCAAACACTGCGCGGCGTTTCACTTGCAACCAAGTCGAATTTACTTTGTGGTACCAGCAGATTGCCTTCTTGGTGAAGATATGCCTGAGCAGTGGGACCTTGCTAATTTGCAGTCGGTTTGCTCCGGTGTCCGCCAAAGGATGTCTTCTGCCCCTCGATTCCAAGGCAGTTTTCATGCAGGACTCTGTCTTGCCTGGCATCCTGCACCAAATTCAATGTCTAGCAGCCAAGACTCATCTCGAGCAGTCAGACATAAGACATCTACAAATTGCTCTTCCAAGAGTAAAGATTAGACCTGCTTGACCCCATTCCAGTCTCCTACAAGGCTGGACCTAGCACCGTACTGGTGATGCTACTTGCAATAAGTTGGGCAAGATAGCTCGAACTTGAAAAGACTAAGGAACTGGCATGTCTTGTGCACTGGCTGGAGAGCAAAGCTGGAGGCTGGGGATTTGGTTCTGATACGAGAAAGAAAAGGTGGCTTTGCAGCATATAACGTAGTGTGCACCCAAAGCAGCCAACTTTTTGGGCTACGAGAATGAAAAGCTCAAACACCAGATTGTCCAGTGCATTCAGTTCCAAAGGTGTCAGTCGCAATGAGCTCTTTTCCCTTGAGACATGAAGCCGATCGGATGTTCAAGACAAAGTGACATCGCATCATATGCAAGAACACCTGGAAACTAAGGCAAAAGGATCCGCAGTGACAGTGGAAAACACCCCCGAGGTGTTGCGCTTCTTTCAAAAGGCCAAAGTGCCCAAATGAGTCTTGGCCAGGCAGACGTATCTGCCAAAGCCATTGTGGTTTTAAGTCCTCGGAATGGGTCAATCTTGCTCACAAGTCGAACATCCTGTACCCTTCTACTGGGGCATCTTTGACCCACGTCCAAGCCGCAGGGAACCCTGAAAATTAGACGTTTCAGTTTGGTTCTCTGCAGATGAGCTCAGACTGGACTGAAAGCTAGGTCCAGACAAATGAGCTTTCAAAATGTTCTCAGGTACACTCGACATGTGAGCGAAAATGTGCAGAGTGACTAAGTGACCAAGTGACTGGCTGCTCGGAAGTTATACACTGGCAGTTCAAGGGCCCAACCGCGGAAGTAATTTATTTTGCGCCGAAGCAACATCTCTGAAAAGCCATCTACCCACAATCAACAGAAAAAAAACCAACCCAGCCATTCCGAATTGAAGAATCCTTCAGAATATTGAGCACCTCCAAAGAGATGCTAGGGCTGTGAAACCGACCCACGGGGTACTACTAGCCTAGTTCTACAGAGAATAAGGATTTGTCTGCAGTTCCAGACGCAAGATTCGAAGTGAACTACTTGGGTTGTCTTATGTTGTCTTACTTATTGATTGATTCTTTAATCAACAAGTACGGCATGTAGATTTCTATGACAACAAACAATTGAGCAGCACAGAGGTAGATGATCGACAGTCTTGGATTGGCACTCTGTGAGGGAGACTCTTGCAAAGCAGTTTGGTTGGAAAGTCAGAGTGACATCCTTGCGATGGTTGGTTCACATCTTGGAGAAACACTTTCACAAGACTGTCTTGAGGCACAGTTGAGAGAAACTTTTCTGCAAAATTACTCTCCAAGCATTTCCAAGATGCCATTTTTGCGAATCAACCACACCCACGTCGCAGAAACTTCTGTTTCCTCCAAACCTGAAAGATCATGAGGGGGGAGGTTTGGCCATTCGCGACACCGCACCGTGGTTGTTCTCTGACTTTTCTGGAACATCGAACTGTGCAAAAAATATTGCCGGAGAGAGGAGGAAATGGTGCTCAAAGTTCTGTTTGCCGCGGAGTTTGAATCCTTCGCTGTTACCACAGCAATTTTCAACGGAAACATGATTCAGTACATGTCTTTCCCTTGACTAGCGTCATGAAAATAGCAAATCTTTTCCTGCCACAGGGTCAGCATGACTCTATGTGAAAGTCAAGCACAACTTTCGCTTTCATGCAATGATCCAGTGGGTGGTGTTTGGGTGACAGTGGATTGGTGGTGTTCTTTTCTGGCAATTAGTAGTATTTGGTGGTGGTGGTGGTGGTGTTTTTGTTTCTGGTGCTTTGGTTGGTGGGGTCTTGGTGTTCCGGTGGTGTTCTGGTGTTCTGTGGTGTTCTGGTGGTGTTCTGGCGGTGTTCTGTGGTGTTCTGGTGGTGTTCTGGTGGTGCTCTGGTGGTGTTCTGGTGGTGTTCTGGTGGTGTTCTGGTGGTGTTCTGGTGGTGTTGGTGATGATCCTGTGTACCACCTTGTGCTTCCAGCCGTCTGTTCTCCTTGGTATGTTGGTGGCGTTTAGAAATTGTGAGCGGCATACTTTGTTCCTCAGACCCCAAACGCCATATTTCAGATACCAGGCCGATCAAATTTACATACCAAATCGTGACCATCTTTGCAATTTAGCCATGGCCAGAGGCACATTGGGTTGATTTTAAATTCACAATGGTATGCAACCTTGGTCGCGTTTAGTATGTAGCCTTGGGGAAAATTGGGGCGCGCTCAGCAGCAGTGATCATAAACCAAAATCATTCACTACCTGTGCGGCATGAGCATGTGTGTCCGTCTTTTTTTGCAAATCTTGGTGTTAGCACAAAGCTTGAACACAATGTCCGTCCTCGTGGCAAATCGCTAGCAGCTTTTGCAAGGCATCTATCGATGAATGGCAAATGGCTGTCACAGCGAAATTGGGGGTGCTCAGCTGGCGAAAACATCTCACTGCGAACCACGCTCGAGTTTGAAACTGTACGGTTTATATAGGACAAACCTTAGCAGTTCAATGGTCGACGCAAAAATGCGGCAAAAACAAGTAATTCACCAGGTGTTTTCACAACATCCAATCGGGACTGATGTTCAGGAAACGCTCTTTTGGAAAATGGTGTCAGGTTCTCATGTCACCTTCCCTGTGCTAGACCTACTCTTCGTATTACTGTAGTGGCCTGAAAATTGCATTCTCGATTCGTCGCGGATGCCACGCCAATACATAATTCGCGGTTTGTGTGTCATACTTGTGTGTGTGTGTGTGCAATACTACATAACAAACCAACCCCCAAATATCACCTTGCACCGAGCAGTGTCCGTTTTCTCGCGAGAACGTGTAAGACTAGTTCCCCGCTCTCAATGCATTCAGTACAACCGTGTCGGCATGCTTCAGCAAACATTGTCACAGGGGGCATCCAAGAACCAAATTAGCAAAACAAAAAAATCTTCCTGCATCCAATAGTGTGTCTCCCAATATGTTCATGCCATGCGGAATGGAGTGAAACCATTCACGGCATCTGGTTTCAATTTCAGCATGCATTCATGACATTTCACGATGTTCTGGTTTCATGAGTTGGTTTGGTGCTCAATCTGATTCAACCCGGACAACTCGGTGGTATTGCTCACACAAAGGGCCTGTCACTGTCCACCCAATTCTTCGATCGGAAAAACATCAAAGATGGCTAAGCGCATGCTGCTGGCACACGGCCGTAGCGGGCAGAACGTATCACCTCTAAAAGAATGACGGAAAAAATCTGGGCAAGACTTCGGATGTTGGTCGCGCATGCAGGTGCTCAATTTGGACTAAAATATGGTCTCGCAGGGTTTGGCTCCCCACATTCCGGCCTCCTTTTCCTTATCGCACTTTTCCGTCTCTTCCGCTTGATTCAAGTGATTGCAGGAAACGTGGCGAGGCGGAATTTACTCATCACATTCGACTTGGTTAGTTGAAAATTCAAAACTGTAGATGGATATTATGATATTCACAAATCATTTTGTGAACATTAAATTGAGGATGAAATTATTCGATGTCGCCGTGACTCCGACTATGATGTTCGGTTTGCCGACCGCACCCCTGCCAAATCTCAAGTATCCAAACTGGATTATATAGGTACATCGGCGCATTTTACGATCCATTGTTGGCCGGAGAATGGGCCGGAAGAAACACAAACGGGGCGTGGCAAAACAATTGTGTGGCACGCAGGATTGGTTAACACACCAGGCACGTCGGCAACGCAAAACAACACAACAATCAAGTCAGCGCTATTAGACTTTGCTGGCTGTTCTTTACGATCCTTGGGAACAATATTGTTTAAGTTCTCTGCGAGGAAGGGGCAGGGCAACAGCAAAGTGAGACAATAGTCCGAACGTGTTCCTCAATACGTATTTGCCTCAACTGCAGCTAGCAACCATGTTTGGCAATTATCAAAACAAAAAAATGTGAAAAATAAATAGATGAACATGAAAACTTTGTGTTGCCCCCTGCGTCTCCAAAGGCTCGTGGCCAAAGTGTTTCGCATTTTGATTCGAGCAAACGCAAAACCAAAAAACTGCACCGCAAAAGGGCCGCTCTATCCGCCCGCAGGCCTCGAACTCCACCTGGACTCCGACAATTTTGTTTGAAACCAAAAGCAACTGTGCGGCAAACACATGCTCCAGTCCCCAACCATCCTACAACACGCAGAAGGATTGCAGTTCCTGCTTCGCTGCTTCGCCCGTCCGAGTCAAAGCGAAACACTCGGCCGACTGTCCTCCAGGGACATGGGGGAAGTGCCCAGGACTGGCATTCAAAAGTTATTGAGTTCTTGAACGACCTCCTGTCGATAGATCTGCTACTTTGCAAGGTCAGACGCTTGGCGCCAACAAGGGGCATTCATTACATATGTTTGCGCCAAACAATGAAGTTTGTCATCCCATTTGTAAAGAGAGCTGCCAGCTGTGGGAGTGTATTTTTTAACATTGCAGTGTGTCTGATCTAGCACTAACAAACCTGTATGCTTGATGAAATCCCTATGTGTTTATTCTATTGTCTGTAGATGTTTGGATATAAGCCTAGTTAAGTAATTGTTCTAAATGCAGTATTGCAAAAAGAAATTTAAGTATGGCTCAGGAATACCTTACTTTGGTATATGTGAGACCTCTACAATACTATGCAAAGCTTAGGTGAACTCTCTCTATACTTTCGGCTTGAACCATCCCTAGATTTCTATGTGATTGGTAGGCTTAGGGCCTTCTGAGGAATTAGCAAAGTTCAAGCAGGCTTATTTCAATATATTCAGAAATTGTATCTGTAACATACTTCATCCATTATACCTAGACCAGTCTGTTGGTGCAGACACTGGGCCATTGCAGGGATATGTAAAGTGTAGGTGGTTTTTCCTTTGTTTTACCTGGGTTATATCCAAGTTTTGCCAATGGTCACTGCTTGAGCTGTTACAGGCGTAAAAAATATAGTTTAAGCAGGGTATATTTACCCTATCTCCTAGGGGCAGACAGGTAAGTAAAATTTACTTAATATGCTTAATTTTTTTTTGCTGGGCAAGCCTAAACTTATGATGCCTGGAAAATGTTACTAGTAACAAATACCTCTCATTTCGGAGACGGCCAGGACGTCCACAGCACGTTTGGCAAACTGCAGTGGAAACATATTGCCGGTACAGACAACTGGGTGATTGGCAAGTGGCAGCTGCAAATTCGTGCGTTTGGTCGCTGCATTTGGAGAAATTTGTTGCCTTCACAACTGGTGCCGGCCATAGCTTGTAGCCGTTTTCTTTCCAATGTGTACATACAGCGCTAGCCTGCGCCCCCGAAGGGCTGCCCGAATTGGGCGTGCGGGTGTGACTGACTTTTTGTGATAAACATAGTTGAGGTTTAATTTTGTGTTTCACGTAGGTAATTATGTGACTGGCATATTCAAGCATTACAGGAACATGCAGGCTTTAGGCAGGCCTAATGTACTATATTTAGATTATATTTTGATTGCAATTACTTTTACAGCTCCAGGACCTTTTAGGGAAAAGGGTTGTTCAAGGAATGGCATGATTTAGGCTGGCCTAACTTAATATGGTTAAATCTTGTATTTTATGGTGATTTCAGGTATTATATCTAGATGTGTTTTGTGAACTGCAAATATTAGAGCGTCAAAAAAACATAAACAAGTACATGCCCGATATCTGTTATGTCTGAATTTCATGAAGCATATTTTGTTAATAGTAAAAATTCAAGTCGTAGGGAGAGTCAATTAACCAAATTCATGGATTATGTCAAGTATATAAATCAAAACAAAAAAATTGACTTCACTTTGATTTGACGATTGAACACGACATTGGCTGACAGGCACAGGGGTTCCAGCGATTGAACGCGACATTTGCTGACAGGCGCAAGGGTTCCAGCGATTGAACACGACGTTTGTTGACAGGCGCAAGGGTTCCAGCGATTGAACACGACATTTGCTGACAGGCGCAAGGGTTCCAGCGATTGAACACGACATTTACTGACAGGCGCAAGGGTTCCAGCGATTGAACACGACATTCGCTGACAGGCGCAAGGGTTCCGGCGATTGAGCACGACATGTGCTGACAGGCGCAAGGGTTCCAGCGATTGAACACGACATTTGCTGACAGGCGCATGGGTTCCAGCGATTGAACACGACATTTGTTGACAGGCGCAAGGGCTCCAGCGATTGAACACGATATTTTGCTGACAGGCGCAGGGGTTCCAGCGATTGAACACGATATTTAATGACAGGCGCAAGGGTTCCAGCGATTGAACACGATATTTGGTGACAGATTCCAGCGATTGAGCACGACGTGTGCTGACAGGCGCAAGGGTTCCAGCGATTGAACACGAAATTTGCTGACAGGCGCAAGGGTTCCAGCGATTGAACACGACATTTGCTGACAGGCGCAAGGGATTCAGCGATTGAACACGACATTTGCTGACAGGCGCATGGGTTCCAGCGATTGAACACGACATTTGTTGACAGGCGCAAGGGCTCCAGCGATTGAACACGATATTTTGCTGACAGGCGCAGGGGTTCCAGCGATTGAACACGATATTTAATGACAGGCGCAAGGGTTCCAGCGATTGAACACGATATTTGGTGACAGATTCCAGCGATTGAGCACGACGTGTGCTGACAGGCGCAAGGGTTCCAGCGATTGAACACGACATTTGCTGCCAGGCGCAAGGGTTCCAGCGATTGAACACGATATTTAATGACAGGCGCAAGGGTTCCAGCGATTGAACACGATATTTAATGACAGGCGCAAGGGTTCCAGCGATTGAACACGATATTTAATGACAGGCGCAAGGGTTCCAGCGATTGAACACGATATTTAATGACAGGCGCAAGGGTTCCAGCGATTGAACACGATATTTAATGACAGGCGCAAGGGTTCCAGCGATTGAACACGATATTTAATGACAGGCGCAAGGGTTCCAGCGATTGAACACGATATTTAATGACAGGCGCAAGGGTTCCAGCGATTGAACACGATATTTAATGACAGGCGCAAGGGTTCCAGCGATTGAACACGATATTTAATGACAGGCGCAAGGGTTCCAGCGATTGAACACGATATTTAATGACAGGCGCAAGGGTTCCAGCGATTGAACACGATATTTAATGACAGGCGCAAGGGTTCCAGCGATTGAACACGATATTTAATGACAGGCGCAAGGGTTCCAGCGATTGAACACGATATTTAATGACAGGCGCAAGGGTTCCAGCGATTGAACACGATATTTAATGACAGGCGCAAGGGTTCCAGCGATTGAACACGATATTTAATGACAGGCGCAAGGGTTCCAGCGATTGAACACGATATTTAATGACAGGCGCAAGGGTTCCAGCGATTGAACACGATATTTAATGACAGGCGCAAGGGTTCCAGCGATTGAACACGATATTTAATGACAGGCGCAAGGGTTCCAGCGATTGAACACGATATTTAATGACAGGCGCAAGGGTTCCAGCGATTGAACACGATATTTAATGACAGGCGCAAGGGTTCCAGCGATTGAACACGATATTTAATGACAGGCGCAAGGGTTCCAGCGATTGAACACGATATTTAATGACAGGCGCAAGGGTTCCAGCGATTGAACACGATATTTAATGACAGGCGCAAGGGTTCCAGCGATTGAACACGATATTTAATGACAGGCGCAAGGGTTCCAGCGATTGAACACGATATTTAATGACAGGCGCAAGGGTTCCAGCGATTGAACACGATATTTAATGACAGGCGCAAGGGTTCCAGCGATTGAACACGATATTTAATGACAGGCGCAAGGGTTCCAGCGATTGAACACGATATTTAATGACAGGCGCAAGGGTTCCAGCGATTGAACACGATATTTAATGACAGGCGCAAGGGTTCCAGCGATTGAACACGATATTTAATGACAGGCGCAAGGGTTCCAGCGATTGAACACGATATTTAATGACAGGCGCAAGGGTTCCAGCGATTGAACACGATATTTAATGACAGGCGCAAGGGTTCCAGCGATTGAACACGATATTTAATGACAGGCGCAAGGGTTCCAGCGATTGAACACGATATTTAATGACAGGCGCAAGGGTTCCAGCGATTGAACACGATATTTAATGACAGGCGCAAGGGTTCCAGCGATTGAACACGATATTTAATGACAGGCGCAAGGGTTCCAGCGATTGAACACGATATTTAATGACAGGCGCAAGGGTTCCAGCGATTGAACACGATATTTAATGACAGGCGCAAGGGTTCCAGCGATTGAACACGATATTTAATGACAGGCGCAAGGGTTCCAGCGATTGAACACGACATTTGCTGACAGGCGCAAGGGTTCCAGCGATTGAGCACGACATTTGGTGACAGGTGCAAGGGTTCCAGCGATTGACTTTGACATTGACTTTTGATTCTGCATGCCGGTCGGCAGCCCCTTTGGGCGCAGGAAGGGTGAAACAAATTTCAAGATAAAGTACCAAAGTTGCAAAAATCATTAGCTAGACCTTATTTACTTAACTTAGAATATCATGTTGTAAGCAAATGTTTAATATCACCCCTAGGATTTTATTTAAGACAGTAAAGGCCTGTGGTAGTACATTTTTTTGGTGATTTACTTTGCCCCAGGTTTGCCTCAGGGCAAAGGAAGAAAACTAGCAACACCCTCGAGAAAACAAAGGACACCAAGAAATAATTCCAGGTATAGTGTCAGAGTGCCTGGGACATAAGGTTGGTATTTTTTCTGATTTTCTCGAGTTGCTTTTGCATTGGTATAAAAATAGCACAAACAAAAAAAACAAACAAACCAAACCAATGGGTAGTACAGGGTCTGGGGTCCATAGTTTTGTTTTTTTGTTTTTTTTGGTTTTCTTGGTTTTCCGACAGTCTGTAATTGTAAATCTTATTGACTTTTTGCGTTCCTGTAAAAGTAGCAGGAACCTCGAGAAAACCAAAAAAACCAAAAAGACAAAAACAAAAAAAACAAAAAAACAAAAAACAACAAAAAAAACAAAAAAAACAAACCAATGGGTAGTACAGGGTCTGGGATCCATAATTTTGTTTTTTTTGTTTTTTTTGGTTTTCTTGGTTTTCCCAGAGTCCGTAATTGTAAATCTTGTTGACTAGCCCATGAAAAAGATGGGCTATGAAGAAGATTTCGTGTCTTTTTGCGGACGTTGACCTGTGAGGCTATTCTTGCACACTATGTTGTAGATTTGTTTTTCGATTGGTTCACCTGTGCCCGAACTGGGCCGCCCAATGGGGCATACAGGTCTCACTCACTCCCTGTTGACTAACCCATGAAAATAAGATTGCAGCCGTGGCAGCATGACAGTGTCAACATGACAATGTTTCAAAAATACGCAAAAATGCGCACTCCCGTGGTAGGCTGTTCTGTTTTTAAACCAGCCTCCCTAACTTCTTTCTCGGGCAATATGTGAAGTTACTGACCCAGTTTTGCAACGGATGCCAAGCACTTAAACTCAGAACTTGTTAGCATGGACACCCTCCGGGTGCAGATCGGTTGGCTTGCCAAAACAAAACTGGACATCAAAATTTTCAGCGCTCACACGTTTCCAGTGAGGGGATGGATAGTAAGATTTCGCTCGACAACTGACACTTGGTGTTCTTTTCAGGATGACTAGGACCGAAGTGTGCATTATTTAACATTTTGTTTTAAACGTTGCACCAGCCACCTGCGCCCAAAGGGGCTGGCCCCGGGCATGCGAAGTCAACTCAACCCACCTACGGCTAACACATCCATGGTTGGTACATCGACACTTTTGGTTGGAACGCATGTGGGGGTTTTGGTTTCCAATGACGATTGGTGCACATTGTGCTCGTGGTGAGCCCAGCAGCCTGAGTTTGAGCCTGGGTGCCCATATGCGGCGCCCATTTACGGCGCAGGATGCCGTGACACAAAGTAAGAACTACAAAAAATCAAGGCATACAAAATTTGACAAGGTCCTCGCTCAGGGACATCCGCGTTGAAGTGTCCCTGGCTGCTGAAAACCAATGGCCCAATTTATGTATCTGCGAAACGCTTCCAGTTTTGAAGTCAACATGTTACGTGGTCGACCAGCAGATGCATGACCAGAAGGCATCCATTGAACTGGGCTGTTCACCGCCAATCCTAATCCCCCACCGGATTGCGGATTAGGGGGTTTACCGATTGCCTCCGCTTGGGGGATTGCGGATTAAAGCTTTCCAGGTAGTTGCTGTTTGGGCATGATTGGGGTTTGTTTTTCACGTTTCTTACCCCACTTCCGTGAAAACATGAGGCCAGAAAGCGTTTTTGGTTTAAGGTTTCTCGCTTGGTCGTTTGGATGGTGGGTAAGACAAGGAGTTGAAAAGCAGAGTATCAAAGGGGTTCCTTTAACTAAGGTCCGTGAATTAAACCCCAGAAACCAAAGTCCCAGTCTAGGATACATGTTTGGGGTTTATTAGCTTTGCAAAAGGGTTCCCCACTTATTGCTTCCCCCGCGGATGTTTCAGGTGGAGTCCGTGGAGGCCCTGTCTCAGTAGTTCTCAAAGGGAATCCCTTTTCCAGTATACCCGGAAATAGCCCCCGAAAGCTGTAGTCCGAGCCTCTGTTGCACGTTTGAGGGTTTATTTGCCTGGCTTGTAGGTTCCCCACTTATTGCTTCCCCTGCGGATGTTTCAGGTGGAGTCCGTGGCGGCCTTGTCTCAATAGTTCTCGCACGAAGAATCTCCTCTTCAGCATGCCCGGACATAGCCCCCGAAAGCTGTAGTCCGAGCCTCTGTTGCACGTTTGGGGGTTATTTGCTTGGCTGGTAGGTTCCCCGCTTATTGCTACTCCTGCAGGCTTTTCAGGTGGAGTCCGTGGAGGCCTTGTCTCAGTAGCTCTCACAAGAAAAATCCCTTTGTCAGTATGCCCGGACATAACCCCCCAAAGCTGTGGTCCGAGCCTCTGTTGCACGTTTGGGGGTTATTTGCTTGGCTGGTAGGTTCCCCACTTATTGCTTCTCCTGCAGGCTTTTCAGGTGGAGTCCGTGGAGGCCCTGTCTCAGTAGTTCTCAAAGGGAATCCCTTTTCCAGTATACCCGGAAAATAACCCCTGAAAGCTGTAGTCCGAGCCTCTGTTTCCTGTTTGGGGGTTATTTGCTTGGCTGGTAGGTTCCCCACTTATTGCTTCTCCTGCAGGCTTTTCAGGTGGAGTCCGTGGTGGCCTTGTCTCAATAGTTCTCAAGAGACAAATCCCTTTTCCAGTTTGCCCGGAAATAACCTTCGAAAGCTGTAGTCCGAGCCTTTGTTGCACGTTCGGGGACTAATCCGCGTAACCGAACCGGAAGACATGTTTCGCCTCGGAATGTAATGTCGTCTTTGGGCGAGAGGGGAATAACCCCCAAATTAGTCGTAATCCACCGGGGGATTGCGGATTAGAAGGATTACCCTCCAAAACGCGGATTGCACGGATTAGGATTAGGATTAGCCACGTCGTGATTTTGAAGTGGCCAGTTGAACGAAGCGTTTGGCCCAACGTTCCTCGGAAAGATTGGCGACGTACATAGCAAATTTCCAATGGTGAACCCATCATTGGGTATAATGTTGGCACATCCGTGCTGGACTATGTTTTTTTCAAATGCGCACATGTTCAATGTGGAATTTCGTAAGTTGATACGTTCCATTGTTGGCCTTCCTGGTGACAGATGTTGGGATCACCCGTGGCCCCAATGTTACATTGGTGGCCCCGAACGCAAAATCGTGCAACTTGGGCAAATGCCTGCGGCTGGGCGAGTGCGACCTCCCGACAATAGTGGACACTGGGCGGCTGTGTTGCGCGGTTGGACCCAAGGCGCTGGGCGCAATAGATTTTGAATTGGCAACATCATGGTTGCACAAAACCTGGACGACTTTTTTACATTTGGGAAAAGGTTGAAAAAATTGTCGCTTCGAAACAATTGGCGCTTCATTCAGCTGGGCGGCGCAGCTTTGTGAATGATTTTGTAGTGTAGTGCTTGCCAGGACGATGATTTTATGTTTCATAGTGTTAACGTTTTGGTTCACCCAGTTTTTTGCCTTCAACGGGCTGCCTGGGCCGCCCCCAGGCACGCAAGTGCCAAGACAAAAAAGGTGGATGGAATGCACTTGGCCGCTGTTCCTTCCCTCCGAGGCGCCAGGGGAGTTTAAAAAACGATGTGCCACTTATTTGTTTTCTGCCTGGCGCTGGCGCAGCCATCCCCAGCATGTAAGGCAATGGGTGTGCCGCTAATAATCATGTTTGTTTGGACGACGAAGCTGTTCCATTGATTGGCGGAGATTTCAATGCTTGTGTCGGGGCGCCGATGATCTTTGTCACATTGGTGCGCGCGGCATGGGTGATCGCAATGATCGTGGTGCCATGTTTGCAGCATGGGTTTTGCAAATCTTTGCAATATGGATTGCAAATCTTGAATCGCACCAAGGCCCCGGAAGAAGCAGAGGGCAAGTGGACCTGCATTCGCTCTATGGACAGCGCCTTGGCCTAGTTAATTTCTATTCTCGCAAAATTGGGTACCACGGTTGTCCGTGTTTAAAATGATTTTGCATTCCGCATTGGCTTCGGCCACAGATGTGTGCATTGCGTTTTGATGATGCGGCGCCGAAAGCAAGCGAACACGGATCAAAAAACAATTTGGTTTGAAATACTGCCGCCCAGTGATGGATGACAACAACCAGCCAACCAATTATGAACAATTGTTGCGAAATTGCGCGCAGCAGCATCAAACTTTTGATTTGCAATATTGGAACGCGCTTTACTGACACCTAGGAAGCGATTTGGGGACAGCAGTCGCCTTGAACCCGTTGTTGAGTTGAGGCGCCGCAGGTGATTCACAACATTGGTGCCACTTTCGCAGGTTCAGTCAGACGATTACCCTCCAACACGACCAGCCCTGTGCAGAGGATTTTGCCAATATGTTTCATGATTTGTTTGGCGGGGCTCTATGCCAGCCAGATCCCGTGGTAAATTTTTAAGGGGCACCCTGCTCCGTTACAAACTTGAAAGCAGCGGTGAAGAAATTGAAATCCAACAAACCAGCTGATGAAGTGGGTTTGGTGGCAGAACTTTTCATGCGCCTGAAGAATTCTTGTTGCTGTTGTTGGGTCTATTCAACTACGCCTTTTTCAACGGACATATTCCTGACACCGTGGCGGCAGACAAATTTTATGATGTTTGCGAAAAAAATGCGTGTTTTGCATCCACGCCATGTTGCAAATGAATCATGTTGCGAAGCAACCCTCGGAAAACGCAGTCCAAAAATTGCAAGTAATATGTGTATATTGTACAATGGCCAACCCCGAACAAACCAGCGGTCCTCGATCCGCATTGTTTTATCACGTCAAACAAAATCAATTTGCAAAAAGTCCCCTCACTGGCAGCTTGCACGTGGAAGCCGACGCCTCCTCAGTCGTTTGACAACGGCCCACGCTCGAAATGCAACCTGGCCATGGTGTCCCAAATTATTTTGTTCCACTAGGATGGCTGGGCGAGTTCCAATGGCCAGAATCGATGGGGGCTGTGCACGGTTGATGGTAGTGACAACAGTGACACGTGTTTCTTCGCATCTAAGAGCAAAGCTGTTGCCGCCAGGTCTCCCATTAGTGCATTGAGCAAAAGCATTGCTTCACGAAAATTGCGGCAAAGAGGAGGATGTCATCAGCAGATTTCAAGTCCAATACTTTCGGCCTGCCGTTTTGCAAGTCAATGCCACAATCCAAATTTGCAATCCGGTGTCGCCAATTCCGCGTCCCACGGTGTAGAACACAAACAAGAGGTCCAAGGCCCGACGCGCAGCCCTGACGCACTCCAGCGTTGATAGGGAGAGTTCGATGTAATCCGAAAAACTGGTAACAAAATGTAACAAATCCTTCTTGGTTGGAATAGAGGCATTGTAGTAGCCAAACCATATGTTTTGAAATGTTGTGTGTGGTAAGGGATGTACACGATGCTGTCCACCCAGCTCGGTTAAAAACCCTGGACAAACCCAAACTCACCATTCAAATCGGCGTGTTGATTTCCAGCAACTCGACGACGGCAACTACAACGTTTGCCGTGACCAAAATGTTCTTCAATCCTGTATTGTGAGCGATAACCGTGTTGTTCTTCAGGTTTGCGTTGTCGAGAACGGGGCCCGTACGGGCAACCAACATGTAAGCAGATATCTTATAAAAAGTGCGGGTCAAAACAATAGGCCGAAAATTTGTCACTGTTTTTGCACGTGGCCGCTTCTGAATCATTCAGCAATGCTGGATGCCATTGTGCAGGCACATCACCGGTATTCAGCACATTATTGTGCAGGGCCAACACCATGTCCAATAATTCAGTCAAGGCAAACTGAAACAATTCAGCGGCAAAACCAGCTTCATCATCACGTTTGTTATTTGTCCAGGGCTGCCAATCAATTATCGCAATCAAACGAATTGTTTGGACTTTGCGAGGGACTATTGTGAGACGCTTTTCTGAAACATTTTTGTGGGACACATTGCTGAGAGACTCCTGACTCCTGTCAAGCCTTCTTATGGGACATGTTCGTGAAACACTCATGTCCAGACACGCATGTCGTTGAAGGACGCAATCTTCCAGGGCCGCATTGGCCGCATCTAAAGAAAACGAAAACTTGTTCGAAACGAACCCGAACCCAAACCCGGATCCGAACCTCACCCCTTTCTGTGCACGCGTGGAACCGTGCCGCGTTATTTGATTACATCTAATATGAATATTCCGCCGGTATTTCTTTCCTCAAAAGGATGTATGTATACACTCGGTGCTCCCAACCGGCCCTCTAAAACATTAGCAAGGCACCTTCACCAAACGGCTGTTGCCATTCCGTGACGGAAGGCGGGGCCTTGCAAACACCACGAAAAAGGTCTCTTGGGGCGAGGCTGCTCGTCCATCTCTAACAAGTGTCCACTTATTTCACATAAAGTGATTGGGCGATGGTCCTGCTCGAGTCCTTGACAATGAAATTGAAAGAAAAATATGACGTATTTTTCGCCCCTTGTGTGTTTTCATTATTCCCTGCAACTCCTTCCTTCTTTCTGTTGGCTTTCGCTCCGCTCCCGCTTCAATTTTGTTTATATAATGTAATCATCGACGTCCGGACCAGGGTGCAGATCTGTGGGCGGAAGGCTTGTGCCTTCAAAATCTTTTCGCTGGAAAAATTGCGGCTGTGCGCTCCCCAAGCGGATTGCTGAACGCTGTAGGCGCTTAAGTGTTGCGCTGGGGATTCGTGACTTGTATGGCGTCATTTGGATGACCCGGAATTGTCCGTGGCTCTGTGGCGGTGGCGCGGGCCCCCCGCCGCGAACTTGCACAAGGATCTTGCGGCAGGGACTGGCGCCGCCCGCTGCAACCTGGAGTTTGACATCGCCTTGCGCTATACATGTGCCGGGCGTGCAACGAAGGAAAACGAAACGAGGCGGAAACGAGAGAAACACATGTGTGGAAAACAATTTCCCCGTAGTTCGTTTTTCATTTGGAAACCTGCTGGAAACCATGTTGAACTTTCCACGTTTTGCCATTCGCAAACATATGTTTTTAAAAAATGAGGGGACGACCAGCGATCACAAACCTGTGTTGCATCATTTGTGATTTTTTTTGGCGTTTCGCCCGATCCAAGCTTTGGAGACCACGATCCTCATAGGACATGGGGAGTGGAATAGCAAAATGATCTTTGACGGCAAAAATTCAAAAAGGAATGCTCTTCGGCAATCCATTCTGTTCGCTTCTTGGCCGCTTAGGGTCATGATGATGCAAATCTTGACATTGCAAAAGTAGCTCCCTGTCATCCCACCCCCGGCATGGAGGACCAGGCAACCGTTTAAGCATCATGCCGAAAGTCAACCACCAGCGATCCAAGGGGTTCCATGATGATGCCACAACCGGCTATTTGATTTTTTTGGGCGAGAAAAGAATAACACCATTTGATGCGGCCGTTTGCGCGATCGCTCTGTTCAAGAACACAGTGGGTAAATTAATGTAAATTATCATTTGCTCAAATATGGACCGAATTTGGTGAAGTTTTTGGAGGGTGCCAGTTGGCGTTTGAAATATTTTTTCAATTTTGATTTGATCCACGCAATTGGTAAGTTTTCCAAATTATTTTGATGGGGATAGCTTTGTCGGAAGTTACGTGTTCGTGGCAAGATGATATCCCATTTTTGCGTCAAGTGATATTGCTCAAAATCGCATTGGATCAAAATTGGTTCGGAATGGACAAAAATCATTTGTAAGGACTCAGGACATCTCATATTCTTCAAAAACTGGAAGCCTCGTGTTGTTGCAGATTACACGGATATATACATGGCGAACTTCGCAATACTGTGGGACATTCCTTAGGCATCCCTCGGGCAGTAGTATCATTTTTGTTGGGTTTTCATGGTACTCGGGCACCTTTAAGCAATATCTTTGAAAATCTTTTGAAAATTGACAGCTGATCCAGATCCAGGGCTGCAATGGGCCTAGTACAACTTGGGGTATTCCCAAGGCATCCCAAGGCATTAATACATTTTGCATTTTTTTGGGATACCCTATTGGAAATGCACTTTGAAATAATTCTGGCAGGTGGTGTTTTTCCGCATGGTTGATGCTTCGATCTCGGCAAAGTGCCTTGAATGATAGTACACAACCACCTGGGACAAATTCCAACAAATGGTAATGCATGGTTGTAAACGATTTTTTTCATTTTTTCTATACAATCAAGTTCAGTAAACAACATGAAAACTGATAGAGATTTATCGAATTGATTTAAGCAACTTAAACATGTTTGGGCTGTTTGGGGGCAATGTCTGACTATTGATATCATTTCTTTCATGACAGCTGCGCGACCATGTTTGCGCAATGTTGCACTTGTGGATCGGGTGACATAGGGACCCATTACCCCAAAATAATTTTTGTCGCACAGGTGCCCGCTACCTTGAAATAATTGTGGTTGAAATATGTGGCAACTAAATAATATGGAAATGCAACATGGCTTGGTCACAACCATTAACTAGTTGCGAGAAGTCGTGCTAGGTGTTTCCAATGTTTGTAGGGCCATAGTTTTTGCAATTCAAAATAATCAAACATAATTTACTTTGAGGGAGTAATAAGTCTTCTTTTTTTCTTTATTTTTTATTTTGATTTTCCTCTGCTGCCTGTCCGCGTCTCAGGTGAGACTACGATCCGCGAAAAGACGAAGGCCTGCAACCACAAAAATCATGCATCGATGCAAAAGTCATTGTACAGACCCGCCCGGCAAAACCATTTTTGATTTTGCTTCGCTGCAGTGATCCGTGTTTTGGAAAAACTTGATTTCGGAAAAAACGATTCAAATCATCATCCCGACGTTTCGATGGGCGACCCACTTCCCTCCAAGAAACAATGGCAAATTTGAATCCAAACTCATGCTCGGTGCCCGTTGGCACAGTGCACGTGCCCAAGAATCTAAGGATTTTGCCATTTTGTATGCCAGTCCATACTGTTTCATGCGGTACGAACTTGACTATCTTGGAATATTGTACAAGTGTAATAGGTTGCCGACCCAGCTTTTCATGTGCGCCACTGTGGCCAACTGTCACCATCCACCCGTCGCCATCCAACCAAAACCCGCAACATACGACGCCTTCCAGTGTCCATTTTTTGCGGTTAGGCCTGGCCTTTGTAAGTGGAAGGGTGTCCAAACCATACAAAACAATAGGGGAAAGCGCTGCATGGAACAATTGCATCCGTGACTTCAGAGACGCATGGCTGTTTTTCAGGACGTGCGCGTGCTTACTGAATTTTCCCCACGTCACGCGGATTCGATTTTGAATCTCAACGGCATATTTTTTGAAACGTTTGCAAACAGAATTCTGCCCAAATATTCATTTGTTAGGTGGCCGCATTTTTGCCTGGCCATTCGCCGAACCTTTTTTGCATCAACAACGTTTCCAAATTTCTGATTCAAATTGTTCGTTGTCAACACAACGATCCAAACCTCCCATGCTGATGAGATGCCGGGATACATTCATGCCAACTGGCCACGTCAAAGGAACACGCAGCTTCGCAATTGAGCGTGGTGTGAAACAAGGTGATGTTGTTAGCCGCTATTTTTCAATGCTGGATTGGAGTTTGCTGTGGGCCGGTGGAAGCGACATTTGACCGATTGTGGTCTTCATGTTGGGCGTCCGGAACGGTGGACCAACTTCTTATTTTGGAATTGTACATTGTTGGACTGGCTTTGAACCCTTCAAAGACACAATTGTTGACTACATGTGGTGTGGATGCACCCACCTATCTCGAAGTAAAAACCAATTGTGTGGAAGTGGTCACCGGGCAAAATTCACAAAGATATTTGGGTAAAATGCTCAGTGACAAGGTTCTGACAGGACAATTGCTGATTTGTATGACCGGAGGAAGTGTGCATGGAAAAAACACAAATTCAGACACATACTTTTAGACGAACATTTGAGTTCGCGTTTGAAGATGAAGTTCTTCGATAATGTGATTATTCCGACCGCTCTTTTCCTTTGCCAAAATCTGACATTTCAAAATTGCATTCATTGATGTGACGGATGCTTAGACGTGTGGTTGGGCGGGTCAGGATTGAAGGAGAAACATGGAATGTCACCATGCGCCCCATGAATGCAAAATTTTTGCAAACGCACCAATGATTGCCAGTGAGACATCGGAGCGAGGCATTGTCTCTGGCTACATGAATTTCGGTTGGTCTCTTGTGTGGCACGTGGTTACCGTGGTCTGCCCCAGACAATTCTACCATGGGATCCGCAAAAAAATGCAATTCAAATTTGCAGAGAAACCATGTCGCGGTAGAGGTTGTCCACCCACGAGATGGGATGAGTGTTTGCATCAATTTGCTTTCAATATATAAATTTGGCAAAGGCCCGTGGTGGATTGAAGCCAAGAACCCGCATGGTTGCCGAAGAGCAAACTTTTCTAAAATTTTTGCCACGAGTTGTGACTCTTGGGTTGCCCATACCCCTGTGGGGCCATAGTCTTCGATTCGAACTGGCGCACTGCAGCAAAAAAGCCTTTTTGCTCGCAGGTCGTCCGGGCCTAAGTTGTTTCTATCATTATTAACATTGGCCAGTTTCCCGATATCAAAACATTTCCCGATAAGTTCCGAAACCCTCAAATTTCGCAGGCGAAGGAGCAAAGCACGTGCAGCAAAAATTTGGGAACCAACCAAGAACATGGGTGGCCACAAACTTGGGCCTTCCACCAGGTACGCCAAGAAGCGACGTTGGAGTGTGCACAAACCAGCAGTTGCCTGCCTGTGCAGTTGCCTCCAGATGTTCAATTTTTTCCGTTTCCCACTTGGGCGCCTCCACACGACGCAATTTGTATATTTGAAAACCAAAGGAAATCGCAGAAATGCATAGAAATGGCCGGAGTCGCCATTGACAACCGAAATTTTGTAATTGAGAAAATGGTGGAAGTCGATGAACTTTGAACGATTCCTGCGGGCCAGTTGCGCCAATACTTGTTTGGGGTTGGCAGTCGCAGAGCGTGAGTATCATTGTCTTACGCAGCATTTTTCAATTGAATTACTTAACTTGGAAACAGGTCACATTCCCATTTTCGACCAAAATTGTTTGGATTTGGCATCCACTTGGTGCACATGTGATTTTTTTGTTTTTGATTTTTCTTCCATTTGCAATTCCGCGTTTGCACACATAGCACGCACAGGGTAGCAAGGAATTTTGTGGTATGGGCAAGGACGACACCCAAAAAAACGATTGCAACATCTGGGAAAAATGGAAACCATAAACACAAATACAATTTACAATTCACAAGGCTATCGCATGCCTTTAGAGTCTTGGAGTTCATGTTAAACAACTTGGTTTGCCGTTGTGTTCACTCTGCCCTTTGCCTTTATCCCCCCATTTGCGTGGAGACGTGTTGCGTATATATTGGCACATTGACAGTTTGTTTATGTACAGGTTTTTTGTACCTTTTTGTCGCCATTGCCAACTATAGTGATGTTCGCCTGTTTAAGTGAGATTTGTTTCCTATGTTTCCTTACACTATTTTTGTCCCAGTCATGTTGTTTAGGGTCGTCGTTTGTTTTTTTGCAGGCATTGTTGTGCTTGTCTGAAAAATTGTGCCGCACACTATCATGCACTTGTTTGGCCCCTGTTTCCTGACCAGGGTTTGGTGGATACAGCGTGGAATAATTTGAATTGGTGCGACACAACCAGTCGCATCATCTAATTATTGGTTCCAAAAAGGGGCTGGGAAGTTCAAACATGGTTTGATGTTTTTGTGCTGCACTCCTATGTGCTAGTTGTCCTGCAGCAGTTGCATTGGCAGTTGTTTTTCGGGCTACTCGCCGTAGGCTCACCCAACCGAGTTGCACAGTCTCACGCTTACAGCGTGACAGTGATGGTATTCAGCTTGCTTGGGGCAACAAGGATGGTTCCGCAGCCTTTTGGCTTGAGCCAGGTATGCGTGTATGAAGTGTTCAGTGCGAAGGTCTTGAAACCTCTTGATTTTGTACATCCTGACCGAGATCTGAGAAATCAGAGCTAGTTGCCAGTTGCCGAAGAAAGTGAACAACAACTTCTTCACCCCAACTCTGATCAACATGTTCGGGAACAAAATCGCAGCAACTATCAGCAACTAGATAATTGGTGCACCCTATGGAGAGCCCAGCTAGGGGTGGCTACCCGCCATTTTCCTTGAAATTTGATACGATTGATCGTCTGGGGTTGCGTGGTTTGAAGATCTCCAAGACGTCATGCCGCAACCTCAATCAATGTCGTCGTTTCGAGCAGTCCAGTCATGATTTTCCAGTGAATCAAATGCTTGTGTGAATCAAATTGATTTTTGTCCAGTCATGCCACAGCATTGGTGTCAGCTCAGGTCGTCTGGGAACCCGATGGGTTTGTCAGAGATTTCGCATTTTGGAACGTTTCAACGCGTTGGTGGCAAGGTCGGCTTTGTTGAAAAATCGGTTGTTGATTTTTCCTGCTTTGAAGACCTTTGAAGTCAATCGTGGGCCAATGGGCTTGCAGGCTGGAGGTTTCATCAACAAGAAATTCTTCCATCCGTCTACTTTGCGGAATCAAGAAAAGCTCTGGAAGGCAACTTTTGGTTTTTCCCTATTTGCAATTTGCTGTGCTCGAACTCTTTGGACCTAGAAACACCTTTGGAGTCTGACATTATCGGGTCTGAATCTGGGACATTTGCTTTCAAACAATATGATTTTGGCTATAGTTTTGACGAGTTGGACCTACCACATGCAGAGAACACCAGCCTGAACTTATGTTGCGTGCTGGAAACTTGGCAAAAGCAAGTGATTTCCCCATGTTTCCCCACCCTTTGGTCAGGCCCAGACAGAGGAAGAACGTGAAACGCGGAAACAGCAGGAACTGCAGAAACGAAGGGATGAGGAACGACAGGCCATGGTTGGATTTCAGAAACCATTTCTGATTGTTTCAGTTGATTCTTTTCATTGCAAGCATTGTCAGGTGGAGGAACTACGAAAACAAATGTACCTGTCTGGTGAGAAGCTGAGCTTGGCCAAAAACATCTTTTGATGTTGTTTTTGCCGCATCTTTTTGCATTTTTTTGTTGGGCTTTTTGATTTTTTGTATGCGGCACAGACCCTTTGATTCTCTGCGCACTGCGGGAAAGCAAGCTTCTTCGGAATTCGAGAAGGGAAAGCAAGCTTCTTCGGAATTCGAGAATAGAGCTAGAATTCCTGGTCGCTATTCGATTTCCGGTTCGAACTTTTCCTAGCAGCGCCCTGCCAATGCCCCAGGTCAGGGTAAGTCAAGCGACTTCCTCTCAAGTGCAGCCGAGGCCAAAACTATTCTCATTTTTTCCCCATGGTTTTCCTTGCTAATACGAGTTGGTGTCATTTGGAGTGGATGTTTAGTTGCAGCGAAATATGCAAGTTGGTAGTGATCTTTGATTTGCCTTCACACATGTCGGTTGACTCCATCAACTGTTGGCACTCCATTGCAAGAAACAACACTCCAGGCAGATGCTGCAAGCAGCCATCTAAACAACAGTGAGAAAGACGAGCTCAAGTTGGCGCCTTAACTCCTCAAATGCAGCGTTTTTGTGGATTTTACCGTGCGTTTAAGTAGTGCTTTCCCATGTTTTTCCCATGCTGGGTTTTATCGCCTGTTCCCCAGGCGAGCGATTGCAGAACAGAAGCGCAGAACAAAGTTGAAGTCCGGGGCTCAGCTGCAAGAGACTTTCCAAATAGAGATGCCCGGTTTCAATAGTTCCATTTGTCCATTTGCAGATGTCAAACATGCAAATCATCCAAAGCAGAAACACGCATGTGGTGTATGATCTGTATGACGTAGATAGGTAGATAGATGCATGTTTACAGCAAATGCCTGGGTTTCTGCCGTAGCGGCACCACGACAGCTCATCTTAGCAAGTGAATTCTTTTTCATTTGCCCAAACCCTGAGTCCCTAAAACCCTGCAACCCTAAAATCCTAGTTGAATAGGGATGAAAACATATCAAAACCAATCACATTGCAACGTTTGGGTAACTAGCCTAGGCATTTACATGTGTACAGCTTGGCTTCATAACAACACACAAATCGCTCCATGAACAGCGACAAACCCCAGGACGACACTATTCACTGCAATGACGTAGTGGGGAGATCATACAAGAATGAACTGCCCCGAGCTGTGTGGGCCCTGTCAGATGAATATGGAATTCTCGTGATAGCTCCTGCATGCTCGTCCATGCTCGTCCATGCTCGTCCTGTTTACGTTCTCATGAGGCGAGCTCAAGCAGACAAAGCAGACAAAGCTGACAAAGGTCAAGCGACTGGCTCAGCCAAACCAGAAGGATGTTTGCATTCTTGAAACAATCTTCGAATGTAGAAAGAATCGGCAGTTTGCAATCACCAGCCATGACCAGCTCATTTTTGTCTTGGTGCCAAACTCCAGGCTAGTGATGAGGACCGAAACGTTCCTATGAGTAGAGCTTCGCGCATGTGGCTAGTACAGAGCGCTTACATGATCGAGCCTGGTGTTCTCATTGAATTTTAGCGTGAGTCGTGAGCGGATGCTCCGGAGGTTGTGCTTCCTGCATGCCTAATTGACCTTTGCCATCTCTGGCCTTTGTTTACCCAACCTTTTGACATTCAATCTATCTCCCGGTCTCACGACAGCAGATTTGCAAGATCCAACCTGCTACATTGATTGCAAAGCAGAAAATCACAACTAGAGAAAGATAAAACAGATGAACCTACCATGGCAGGTAGGTCTTTCCCAAAGACAAGTCATAATCCGTCAAAATGTTTGGAAGCTTCTTTTGTGATGCACCTTTCCGCACTTTTCTGCGCTATGCCACAAATATTTTGATCTACTGGGCACAGATGTGCGTGCACGATCATGCTCATACGTTCGGGCGCACACACACAAACACATGCATATCTACACGTACACAGCCATATCCACGTGTCTTTGCGTGTGGCATGCAGGTCATGTATGATCATGTTAGGTTTTCATTTGTCTATCCATCTATCCGTCCGTCGTCTGTCTGTCTGTGTCTGTGTCTGTGTCTGTGTCTGTGTCTGTGTCTGTGTCTGTGTCTGTGTCTGTCTGTTTGTCGGCCCGCCTGTCAGCAGTTTACAATTTATACCTCTTGTCCCAAGTTCCAAGAGGCCAAACTGACAGAGCAAGGTCCCAATATTTCAGAAACATTGGTGTTTTGCACTGGCGCGCAGGAAGAGGACAAACGTCCCGCCAAATCAGGAATGGGAGGAGCGGTTCCTTTGTCCATTTGCCCGCACTTCGTTTGCACTGAACTGATTGCTCTGAGCCAAAGGCGGACAATTCCATGAAATTCCATGGTTTTTGTCACCGGTTTTGGGATGTTTTGGGATCATGGCCGGTGTCATCTTGCCGTGAGCCGGTTTGGGGTGAGCAGTTTCAAGGAGCAGCCCGCACCTTTGCCAAGTCCAGGCAGTGATGAGAACGAGATGACTGGCAAATCATTGGCTTTACAGTGTGGATGGTCTGGCTTGTTCTGAGATAGAATCGCTAATTCCACTGAAATTATCAATTTCTCATTTGGGTTGAGGTGGTGCAAGTTGTAGAGGGAACAATGTTGACCACAATGATTATAGTGGCAGCAGTGCACAACATCCGGCAAGTCACCATGTCACAAGCTGAACCCGGTGATCACTAGCACGCTAGACATGGAGAGACTGGATGCCGCAACGGTAGGTATCCTGAAGACGTGTATGAGAACGAGCACACGTCTGTGTGGGGCTCATGGTGCCCCTGCAGCATCGCAGTTTTAAATCTACATGGCGTAAATTGTATGACCTTGTCATCAAAACATTGCCCTGAAATGATGCCAGGTGCTCAGAATGGGCTTGCAGCAAGATTGGTTCAACGTTGGAAGTTATCATTCAACCAGGAAAATTAAAGATGGATAGATAGATGGATAGATAGATAGATGGATAGATAGATAAATAAATAGATAAACAAATAAATAACTATATATATATATATTTAAATAAAAAAAATATATAATGCTTCTATCTTTTTATATTTGCAGCAAGTGTGCAGCATATGGAGCGCAAGTTTGAGCACATTGTGTGGCCACCAGATACACACCACATGCCCAAACGGTGTTGTAAGATTACCCATGGTCCGAAGTCTCACTTCAAGCAGCAGCGCCAGGTACTCCCGAGATGAAGATCGCTGGGGGTTTGGCTGTTGCAAGTGTCTGCCCAAGACGGAAGGTGGCATTGTCATGTATTAAAACATATATGGTCTCCATCATATTCTCAAAGCAAGCAAACAAACAAACAGCAGACAAGGAACCAACAAATGCAACAAGGAACAAAAACACAGGGAAATGGTCAAATGAGAAAAAAACACATTGGCAAAATAAAAGTGAACCAGACAGAAGCAGAAACTCGCACGCACGTACAGAGACAAATCCGATAGCTGAGGCGTTTGGTGCGCACGGACCAGTGCCCCCTCTTCGAGGCAACTGCCGACTATATGGATTTTAAATGTCAATCGGGGTTTGAGAAACATCTTGGTCACATGATCGTGGTTTTCATGTGGTTTTCCAAAAGCGCTTTTTGAGGCGTCTGATGAGAAGCCGAGCAAGAAGGATAAGGACAAGGTCACTCTGAACCATCTGAACCATTTGATGCATTTTCCAGCACATGTCCAAGGTTCCGTGTTGCCTGTTGATGTCATGCCATGGCAGCATGGCCATTGTGTAGAACATTTGCCCATCGACTACCCAGGGTTTGGCGTCTTGGAGCCCCTAGGAATTTACAAAGCTGTGCTGTTTGCGCCAGGAACGACGTGGCACTTCCAGGACGCTGAGCTGCTTCCCAAAGTGAGGTGTCTTAAGGTACTGTCTTGTTTGGGTCAGGCGGCAAGAAGAGCCGCAAGAAGAGGTTGGAGGTGCTCCAGCCTCCAGGGGACTGGGACTGTCAAGTGCACTTGGCTTCACATGCCTGTCGTTGATCTACTTTCGTCCAGGTTTCTCCATTTTTTCCGTGGCTCAGGTGCAGAAAGCTCCGCTTCTAAATCCGAACCAGCACCTGCTGTGGTGCGACCTGCTGCCCACCCTCAATATTTAGAGAGAGATCTGATCAATGGAATCAGTGGACGCTTTGGTTTAGATTGTTTTGAATCCTTTTGGCACCGGATGCCGATGCGCAGATTGATCCTACAACTCTTTTGGACACACGGATGCTCGAAGCTGCTTCCAAGTCGGGGCCTAACTCCACACGGCCATAGACATGCGAAGCGGAGGGTGCTTTGGTAGTTTTAGTCCTAGCATGTGCCAATTATCTTGGACAGTGACACCCCAGGCGGCAAAAAATAAAGAGTTTCAAAGAGCTGAAGGAGCTTGCAAGCAACAAGGACCTTCGCTGCAAGGGTGACAGCTGTTTCCTTCTCGATGCCTTTTTCTGCTCTTGCGAGGAAGCCAAGCAGCAGAGTGGGTGCCCCTCGTTGACAGCTTTTGGTTTGCCGTGTAGAGGCAAGGGCCTAGCAGGCCAGAAACAACATGTTGTCCAGAGATTTGTCCCAGGCAAGGCTTGTGGCGCGGTTACCGCAGCTTTGGCTTAGATTGCAGGGTAGTCCGAGAAGCAGACAAGCAACCAGAAAAAACATGAAGACTGCAATCAAAAACAATCGGCCAAGCAAACAGACACGCAATAATCACTAAGCCAATAAGCACATATGAGCAAAAAACAAACAAGCCAACAACCCGACCAAGCATTCAACAAAACAAAACACATTGATGCAAAGCCATCCCAAGCCAACAGACAAACCAAGCAAGCAAGTAAACCAACTAAACCAACAAACCAACAAAGAAGCACATCAACCAGCCAACAAGCAAGCACAAGATGACAAAAAATCAAACGATCAATAAGAAACTAAACAATTAAACCAAGCAAGCCAATCAAGCAACCAAAAAAGCACAAATCAAAGGACAACAAAAGAAAGCACAATACGGTCGTAAACAAAACCAAACGATGCTCAGCCAAAACCAAACGGAACCAGCAAACATAAACAAACAAACAAACAAACAAACAAACAAACAAACAAACAAACAAACAAACAAACAAACAAACAAACAAACAAACAAACAAACAAACCAACAAACCAAGAAACCAAGAGACCAAGAAACCAAGAGACCAAGAAACCAAGAAACCAACAAACCAAGAAACCAAGAAACCAAGAAACCAAGAAACCAAGAAACCAAGAAACCCAGAGACCAAGAAACCAAGAAACCAAGAAACCAAGAGACCAAGAGACCAAGACACCAAGGAACCAACCAAGCAAGCAAGCAAGCAAGCAACATAAGCAACAGCCAGGAATAAGCAAATTCATGTTCAATGGTCATCATGGTCATGCTGGCGGATGTGAAACATGGCCAACATTTGTTTGCCTACTCTTTTAGAAACTAAAAAATCGCGAACTCCCATGGAATGCCCTAACACGGCTTGATTCGTTCACCGAATGGAGCGGTGCGCGGTGCAACCTGCAACCAGCCAGTAAAAAAAGAAAGCGAACACTAAGCGAAAGCAACTCCAATCATAAACACACAATCACACACACACAGAAATGATCACATGTGTATATATATATATATGTATCGTTCTTTCACAATCCTCAACTCAATAGACAAAGCCCTCAAACAAAAAGACCCCACACACAGGCAAAGCAAACCAAACCAAACCAGACCAAATCAGACAACCCAAACCAAACAAAAACCAAACACACACACACAATTTTTCGAGATGGTCGTGGTTCCAAGTCTCATGGACCGTAATGGACCGTATTCTTTTGCTAAATCATTGCGCTTCCAGATTCTAGTCCGTGATATGGCAGTGGAAATGCATGCTTTGCATCGGTTACATTCTGAAAGATGAGATGTTGGACATGTGCTATGTGCACGATGTGCCATTTTGTGCCGGCTTTCGCTGCACCGCACTCTTTGCAGATGCCTGGCGATTATACAGCTCTTGCTTTCATGCATATTTTCAAGGCTGGAGGTACAACATTTGGGGTAGTTTTGGCCAAGTATGCCAAAGCAAACAAAATTCCTTTTCATACTGACATGCGGCAGGGCAGGCAACTCGAGTTGCCGTCTTTCATACTCGCTTTGAACAAGCGGGCAAAGCACCTTGCGGTTGATGCTCCAAATCCCGATGGGAACTTCAGCATTTTCCACGGGCACCTTTGTGATTTGGACTTTGCAAAGCTCAACTTCCATCACCACGGCGCCTTCGATTCGTTCCTCCGCAAGCCTGGGCCACTTTTTGTCGTCAGCCTCAGGGAGCCAGCAGCGCGCTTGTTATCTGCATTCCTTCAATTAACAGCAGGGCTGAAGCACAGAAAAGGAGCAGCCTTGTCCATGGACCCAAACACGTTGCAGGGTGGCAGCATGGACAAGGATCGTTTGGGAGAGATGTTTCAAGAATTTCTGGAGCAACAAAACGTTGCGCAGTGCCGGATCGTGCCAAACCAAGTCTTCGGTTGGTCGGCACCCTGTGCCTCACATAAAGCCTTGGATCCTGTAAGGCTGCAGGGCATGGCCAATCTCCTTGCAGAAAAACCCATTGTGCCCTTGATCACAGAGCGTCCCCTTGAGTCGGCCGCCTTGCTGGATGTATTTCTGGCAGGTTCTGGTTACAAAAGACCACCATCCCTGTTGCAATTTTTACAGCACGGGCAGGATTTCCGGTGTGGAAATCATGCGAGCTGGAGACATGGACGGTACCACTCAGGACTTGAAGATTGCAAACGGAGCGAGGGACGGGTGAATCAAGCTGCTGCGCTCATTACTGGCCAGATTCGTCAAGCAGTCCTGGATTTCATGGGCTACGAATTGTGGTTGTACAATGCTTCTACGGTGATTTTTGACGAGCACATCAAAATGCATAGAATTGAGGCAGTGTTGAAGGAGACAGAACTGCAAGACTTTTCCTGTGACTTCCCAGCCTGTAAGGCATTTTTTAGAAAATGGGGCCATAGATCAGATGGTGAAATTTCAGCTGAAACACATCGGCTTCAGGAGACATCAAAAATGGGCTTCAAGTCCTTGGCTCATGAAATTAAGATTCTGAGAAAGATGGCATTCCTCAAAAGTCTCAGAAACTCAACCTATCGGAAAGACCAAGAGAGCGCCACCAGGGAGGGAGCGGAGCTGTGATGAAAAATACGCTTTGGGAGGCGTCATGAGCCCCCAACTGAGCTGCATGGGCGGTGCTTCATATCTGCAAAGCTAGCAGCTGCATCCCTACGAGCTACGTACCTGGGTACCTACGATGCGCATTTGCCTACAATGTCTGTCCGCGTACCTACAATCCCGCGTGTGTGCATACCTGTACGCTTATACTTGCATGCATGCATGCATGCCACCTGCATGCCACCTACATACCACCTACATACCACCCACATACATATGCTGGATAGCTGCATAAATAGAGCCACGCATACATGTCTACTTGCATGTCATACATCACTAGTACACACATCACACACAGTACACTACATATGATATATCGCACAAAGGTTACATACACACATCACATACCTAGCACGCACAAACACACACACACACACACACACCTACACACTTGGGCTACATTCATTCATTATATATCATAAGATATCATGACGGCTTTGCATTACAGTACATTACAGTACGCTACAGTACATTACAGTACATTACAGTACATTACAACACAATATATACTTTGCATAAATTAGATGATCAGAGATGCGTGCGCACACATCCATGCGCGCACACACACACACACGTGCATGCATACAGGCGGAGAAACATACATACACACTTGCACGTACACAGAAACACCACAAATAGAGATATATGCATATAGAAATGCATGTATGTATGCATCTGCCAGTTGCGCGTAATTTACACGTGCACACGCACGCATATATGAGTGTACATGACAGATTGTCAGAACCTCTGTCAGAAAGCTGACAAAGACGGCTAGAAAGAAAGACCGATAGATAATGATAGATTGAACAGATATATGGAGCTGTATCCAAATGCTTGCGCAGAAACAGCGTCACCAGAGCACTCCTAGTTACCAGTACCCAATTTTTGCTGAAGGGCTTGTAAAATGTGTCCTCAAGCCACAAGGCTGACAGTATATATATATATATATATAGAAGGATTGGACTGCCACAGTGGGTCACTTTGCGAAATGGAGTGTTGAGAGGTACTTGGAGCAGTTGCTGCAGGATCCGTCGTCTTCATGAGATGGTGCAGTAAAAGTGCTATCATGCGGACTGGCCACAGAAGTCCTCACCAGTTGCAACCTGCTTGCCTCAAAGTTGATCACCGACCATCAGTTTATATCGTTTGTGATGTTGACCTGGCACCACTGGCACCACTTGTAGTGCATTGCGCATTGGTAATTGGTAACGCTGACAATTCAGCTGCTTCATGGGATTCGACAGTCCTCCAGGTGGACAGGGCAGTCATATGCAGTCATCGCAAATAGGCAATCAAGCAGACACCGCTCCAGACACCGCAGACACTGCAGAGCCACGAGTCTTTGATGCCCACTATGCTTTTACTTTTTCTTGAACAGCCATGCTTCGAAATCAACACCATTTTATATTACCTGTAGTTCAGGGAGACAGTTGTCCCAATTCTTCTTGATGCTTCACATAGGGAACCCAAAAGGGGTTCAAGCATGCGTGCGAACGATGATTCTTTGGCTGAGCTTTTGAGATGGTGCCAACCTTACAATCCGAAAATCATCGAAAATGAACAGGAGCCGCCACTGGCACCAGCTGAGGTGTCTTGAAAGAGGTGTCCAAGCAGGCAAATCGATGGGCAAAGCAATGGGCAAAGCAATGAGCAGTGAAGATCAGTGAAGCTGTCGGGTGTGCAGATCAGCTGTGGCAGCCACTGCTGTTGGATCTGCGGCTCAGGCGGTGTTCACGTCGCAAGTGGGGACGGCTGTGGTCGACTCCTGAAGGCTGCTGAGAGCTTTGATCCGGAGCAGCTCATCATGGTGGTGCCTGCGGAAGCGATCCTTGCGGAGGGAGTGGGCGAATCGAACTACCAGGCTGGAGTTGTTGTCATTGGATGTGGTTGGATTATGTAGGATTCAATGATTTGTGCCGAGTTTGTTTCAGACAAACCACTCCAGTGGATAGACCTGCAGCAAGCGGGAGCAAAAAAAACTCGAGGTAAATCAGCACTTGATTTGGTGAGGCTTCGCACTGGATGCTCGGAGTGGCCCATCGTTTGCTTGAAGAGGAGAGCACTGCAGGGAGCGCGCAATGCTGCTGACAGTCGGTCAAAAATCTGCAGGACTGCCTCAAGGAAGCTTCTGCCTTTGCGTTTGGAGCCTGCTTCGTGTTCCAAAATGTTAGCTTTTCGTAGCTCTTCTATGACTCTGATTGAATTACTTGTCTTACTTGAAGTAGTTATTTTGAATTTCGGATGGCTGAGGCCATATATTCGTTTGCTGTTCGAAGGCCAGCAGCGACGCCAATTATTTTGATGTCTTCTGTGATCCCTTGTTTGCCCAACTTCATGACGTACAGTAACACGAATACAGTGTAACAAATCAATCAATGAATAAATCAATACCATATATATCATATATATATATAAATCCATTTATGCACCTTATGTCACGCACGCGTAGCTTGTACCGTGCGCCCTGGCACACTCAAAGACATACCAATTCCAGGTCTTGTTGCTTTGGCTACTGAGGTGAGCCACATGGCTTTGACGCAATGGCTGCTTTGCCAGGATGCATCGGGTTGGAGTCCCAGGCATTTGCTTCGTTGGCGCATGGCTTGGCTGCAGATCTTTTTTAAAGATACAGTTTCCATCAGTGACTGCCAGTGATTCATTTTACACCAGCAATACCAACAAGGGTCCTTCTAGAGTCACCAGTAAAATAGGGCCACATGGGCCACTCATTTTACACCAGCTTTTTATTTTTTGGCACCTCTAAGTAACTCATGACAGGTCCCTCGCCCGAGAGCGTGCAAAACTGCGAGCTTCGCACATGTCGGAGCTGTTGGATGCAATGGACTGCAGCCCTGAGCGTCGCACACTCAACTTGATCAACTTGGAAATCATTGGAACATTTGGAATGTGTCAATTTCTGTCAGTTTGATTGAACTAAGAAACATACGTTGTCCATTTGAATCATCGAAAGATTTGGAACTTTGCGGGGGCATCAGGTGCAGCACGTGCTCTTCATGCGGTTGACACCAGAACAGCTTCTTAGCTCGAAGCTTTACACAATCAGAAAGCTTGACTCCTTTGTGTCGGTGAGCACTCCAGATTTAACGCACCCGCAGCAGTAGTATGCCGGAGGTGATTGAAATAGATCATTGTCATTGTCAAATTTCAAGATTTGCATGCTTGAGCAGCACTAGCAGGGATAGGAGGGATCTGTTGTTGGTCCCTACTGTGATTAGCAAGGTGTACTCGCACCCAGCAAGAGTTCGAGCCCTTGTGCGGCACTCGAGCGTTGCGATTGCAGTTTGCACACAAATGCATACAAATGCAGTCATCATATTGCTGTGGGCACCCTGTGCCCCAAGTTGTTCACATCCCATAGGTGACACTAGTTGTATCTAGTTGTCTTGTTGGGATGTCAATTTGGGGGATTTGCACCTGTCTAGTTGCCGATGAGGTGCCCTTCTTCGACTTTGCAAATCACAGTGCCTACCCGAACGCTCGATGGACCATGGGTCCTGATCGAGTACTGAGGCAGGGCAAATCTCCTGAGTCTGTACCTGCAGAGGCATGAAGAGTTACCCTATCCCAACCCCAGGCTTTTTTCAACCAAGCGCATTGATGTGGGAGAGGAGGCAGCACGATGCAGATGAATCAGTTTGAATCTTGTAGAATCCATATCTTTCGACAATCAAGCATGGCAGAGTGAGAGCCGTCCACAAACTGCTAAATAAACAAATTGATAGATATAATATATATATATATCTCTCTCTCTCTCTCGCTCTCTCTCCATATCTCTATATCATATATCTACACGAC
>VSDK01001317.1:53756-66256 GCA_009767595.1 Symbiodinium kawagutii
TTAGAACAAGTCGCTTTCCCTGAAAGAATAGAGATGGTCCATGTGACAATTGTACCTTTCTTGTGTGTGGTGGAAAAAAATTACCTTGATGGACCTGACTTCATCAGACACCCGCATGTTTTTGAAGCAGAGGTGACAATCTCCTACGACAACATCTCCAACGGGCGCTTGCCTTGGACATCCAACAGGACGTGAGAACTACATCCATCACAGGACTCCTGCGGAGTGCAGGCGATTGCTGGTGACTTATGGCTTTGTCCTCGATGGAAAGGGTCCTCACAGGCTTGGGACCCGGCCAGTGACAGAGATACTGCGGATGTTGAGACCATGGGGAACCAAGGCGGGTGGACTTGGACATCATGCCCCTGCAGGACTACCATCGTCATCAATGTTTCAATGTTTCAACGACTTGCACAGATATGAACAGAAAAACTCAAAGAAAACCCAAAGACTTTCAGAGGAGGCACAGGAGGCAAGTCTTGATCAAAAACGACCACTGCAATTGGAAGTGCGGGGTGCCAGTGGAAGGAGGAACATCGTAAGTCTTGCGGAAGCGTCGCATTTGAAGCTTGTGCTTTTTGAGGTTTTGGGGGATGGCTACTTGAGAAGGCGAGCTTGGATCCTAGCTGAGCTTCCAAAACAACCCCAGTGGCAAAGCATGAGAAGCGCTTGAAAGAGGGTTTTCTGTGCGCATGGTTGGACGCCGTTTGTTGGGTCGAGGCAGCATTGCTCCCAATGATTCGTGCCCTCCGGTCTTCTCACAATGGAGAGGTATTGTTGGCAGAACATTTGCGACAAGAGGTGCCTCGGATATTGACACAGCTGAGTTTGGCGATTTATTTGGTCAAGGGGTTGGTCAGCATGAATCATATGAAGCGAAACGCCTTAGGCGGCTCAAGAGCGAAGGCAATGGGAGGACATGCAGCCGGAGTTGCAAGATGGCCGCTTCATAGTGCTGTCGGCGATGATCATCCAGGCCCCTTGCAAATCGGAGGATCCAGTGCCAATCGACTATCTTGATTGCATGGTGCCCTTTGTTCCCTCTATTCCTTCCATGCCGAGATGCCAAGGGCAAAGATTGTCCGGTTTTGCGAACTGCATCATACATCATCAATCATCATCATACTTTCACAATCTTTACAACTCAAAGATCTCATGAGGTGCTCGGCAGTTTCATTGGGAAGCTCTCGGATTGGTTGGAGGACTGTGCTGTGCACCTCGCTCGTTGCTCGTGCCGCTGTGGGCCTCGTGCCTTCAGGATCCTGAGAAGACACCGTTGATGGCGGCCTTGGGCCCACCTCCCGAGGCAGCCGCCATTTCCCCATGCCGCCCTGCCGTGCGATGCAATGCTCATCTCAGGCTTTGGACAGCGACAGCGACAGCGAGGGGCACGGGGCCACAGAGAGTTCAGATTTGTTGAGGACTAAAAACCACTCTGAAGTGTTGAGTTGATCTGCATTTGATTTTGATCTGAGGTCTTGAGACCTTCTGACAAGAACTTCCGACGAGATTTCGAGCATGTACTGCATGGCTCTGAAAGAGGCCATTTGGGATGTAGATGCTGGGTCGGAGCTGCCGCCACAAAGTGGCAGCACTTTTGGAATGGATAGCTGTCCGAATGGTGATGGAGATGGAGATGGTCAAGAAGCGATCCTCTTCCCGAAGAATTGCCTCAGAGGGGATGAAACATTCCTCGGCTCAGTGAACACATCAGCTGTTCTGCTGCGGAAAAGGGGCTTCCCAAAACAAGCTCCCACTGGAGCAGCGTAGCTAGCAGTAAGCAGGATGACACAGAACATCATAGAACACATTTCGCCAAGAGAAGACGGGTTGGCGGATTGGTTTGCACACTTTGCACGTCCTGCTATGATTTCTGTTTGATTTCTTCTTCCATCTTCATGGCATTTCATGGCTCAAGAAGCTCTGCGAGCGTTTTAAGCTGACTTTGCAGCTTCTTTTGTCAGAGCTCCTCTTGACACGCCCATAGGGCTGCTCGGCGAAAACCTGATCAGTATGATGCTGGGGCTTTGGCTGTTTTACTGTACCTTTTTGAGACCACTGAGAATCAGTATGCCAGTGTACAATACAATGAGTAGAATCGTTGAGAGAGAGATGCACAGAGGGTTGTGCACAGGAAGTATTTCATTCTCTGAGCATCTCTTAGCGGCTTCTCCTATGCTTTAAGGCACAGCCCTCGACAGTTGGGCGATGGGAGCGTGTTGCGGCTGCTGTCGGAAAAACAAAGAGGAGGACAGCTACGTGTAAAAAAAACCCATGGTGGAAGAACTTCGATGTTGAACTGTGGCCAGGAGGAAGACAGAAAGTTCAAGAAAGGTGCGAAATATATGAGCGAATCGTTTTCACATTGCCAGTCTCTGTGTTGGCTTAAATCTCGAGGCTTAACACTCTAATTCTAAGTCACCAGTAGCATTGAAACTTGCAGCGCGGTACGCAGACTAGAAACTTACAGATTGCATCTATATAGGAATATCTAGGATCATGTGGGTATGTTCCGCCAAAGCATCCAACTAAACCCCAAACATGTCTCACTGCCTCGAAGCGTCAGCCAGGCGGAGACAATGACCTGTCCAACGGTCCTGTGACAAAGCGAGGCTGCACTGACTTGTGGTGCTTGATCGTTTTGCTGGTGGCGTGGCTGGCCTACGTGGTGGTGACTTTGCTAGGAGAGTTGAGCACGCTTCAGCTGGGGCATGGATTGTGAATGCGTTCCACTGCAAAGATTTGTCAAGCATTTCTGTTTCTCTGCTCCACGTATAATTATAGAATTGATTCGTTGCATCTCTGCTGTCACCTCCAGGACTTCAAGACGGAGCCCCTGCAAAGCTATACCTTCCTCGGGACTTCAGTGGTGCATATTGCAACCTGGAGACGAATTGGAACAATGGAACCAACCTTAAAGGTCCTAGTCTCAGAACGAAAGTTGCGCACTGATTCAAAAGCTGTGCCTGGGCAGTTGTGGTAGCTGCTTTTGTTAGCCTTTTGAGTGCTTTCTAGGTTTTGAGTTCCTCAGCTACACCATGAAACTTGCCTCATTTTATTTGGAGATCTTGAGTTGTGTGAGATCGCCATTTACGTTTAGTATTGTTGTTTGGTCACATCTTTTATGTATCAAATGGCACGCATGAAGTTGCAACCACGTAAGCACATGAATGAAGAAGTATGTAGATAGACAAGATCAATAGATATATGCCAGTCTAATCCAGTCTATCTATTTGCTTCTCTGCCTGTCTATCTATCTATTCAGTCTTTCTATCCATTCTCTCTATTTGTCTATCTATATTCCCATCTATAAATCTTTCTATCTTGTCTTTCTAGCTATCTATTTTTATGCCCAGGGCAACCTTGTGAGTATCATGTATGCCGATGGTACATTGTTACTCGCTTCTTCTGATCATGTTTTTTGTTCCGGGTGGCGATGCAGGGAACTTGTATGGGGATGGTCCACCGCTGAGACAAAATTCAGCGTTTGCAGGTGCAGTGTCATCCCTCTGTGTTGAAACCCGAAGGCTCGCAGGTTTTGGCAAAACCTGGTAAGGACTATCCCGGTACAATCGTTTCTCACTTGGTTTTCCAGGACATCAGCTGAGTCGTCCTTTTGGCATGGCAAAAACAGATTTCCAGACACTTACTGTCAACAAGTAGAAACATTCTTCCTCAGGAACGAGTCGAAAAAAATGCAATTTACAAAGATTTGATTGAAGCCAAACTGCTTCATAGCTTAGCTTCCTTTTGTCCTTTCTGCGGCTGAACGACGGCAACTTGATGGCTCTCAGAATCATTGTTTGCGCTCTGTTCTAAGCAATTTGCCTGCACACGTGGCCAGGATTTCCAGCCCTGATGTTTTGCAAAGGTCAAAATGTCCTGCTGTACCCAAAAGGCTGTGCACTTGGAAATGGTACTGTTTGAGAAAGCTCCGGGGTGCTGCTCCCGACCACTCTTTGAACCAGAGTGTTTTCATGAGAGGAACCATGGAACCTGCAACAAACACATTTGTCAGAAGAGTAGGTAGACCCGAAACGGGAGTGGATGCCTGATATTAGGAATAGGTCTTGCCAGATGATCGGAGGAGACCAAGATTTGACCAGACTCGTACAGAATTCTTTTGTTTGGCCAAATACGTTCAAACACCTCTGGTCTGTCCACGTCGGGCTTTGACTGACTGACTGACTGACTGGCTGGCTGGCTGGCTGGCTGGCTGACTGACTGACTGACTGATCTACCTACTGATTTTTCTAATCCTTTCTATCAATGTTTCTTTCTCTTCAGGAATGCTTTTACGGGCAATGTGTATACATAGCTATATATATATAGAGATATATGTATATGCGCCTGGGCACAGCCATGACAGACTCGAGGAATGCCACGGCAACCACAGACCTGATCGTGAAGCAGCTCCTTTGCTCCAGTGCCGTGAGTGACTTCTTTGAGGGTTTCTACAGCTCCAGTTCGGCAGATTACAGTGACTACCTTTGCGCAACTGGGCACACACACACAACATTGAGGTTGGAAGATGTTGAAGCACAGAACAGGTCATCACCTGGGAAGGTGTACTGTGTAAGTGTATTGTGTGACTTAAGGCATGCTGCCTCGCGCCCTGTGCAAGATGCGAAGGACTGGGGACGTGCCCGGGGCTATGTGTGCAGCTCTGCAGATTTCGCTCGCAGGAAGTTTCAATGTCGGGGGTGATCTGACCTCCGGTGACCTGGAAGGCACAGTCACCAACAAGCTTGCCACTTGCCTCAACACATCTAGTGACAGGCCCTGGCAGGGCACCACTTGTAGCAGGGGAAAGCAGTGCGTAGCTGGAGCAAAGAGGGGAATACAGTGAGAAAGGCTTTGTAAAGCTTTGCCATTTCGTGAAGCTGGGAAATGTTGATTGCGATCAAGGAGAGAGTGGATGCATTCTGGTCATAGTGTCATAGACATGCTGCGAAAGGTTTTATATGGTGATTGTGATGGAGCGGTGGTGCTGATGGTGCAGACTCTGATTTTGAAAAGCCAATGACACGCTCCAAGGCCGAATTGAAGGGATCGAATCCTTCCAACCTTTTCACCGGTGGTGGAGCGAATGGAGACGTTTTCACTGACATGTGGCAACTTGGCAAGGCTGTTTGTCACATGGCACATTCTTGCCATTTCTTGCCGCTTGGGCATGTGATCAGACACGTAGTCCATCGTAGTCCAATGCGATCTAGCATGTGTTCGAAGATGTCTGTTTGTGAGGGATTGTGTTTCATACGCGCCTGGTTAGCATGCAGCCTTCCAAGCCTTGAAAGGAATTCAGCGACCAAGTATTTCAATTTGGTTTGCCTTTCATCTTGCAGCGTGAGCTTCGATTCCGTGAACAGCAGCACAGATACCGCAATTCGAGCCTTGCCAGTACACCAGACCTGATTTGCACATGAGTTTCTGAGGAGACCTTTGCGCATCCCAAATTTACAGTCAAGATCTGCAAGCTGAGGAGAGTGGACATACACAATGTCGGATGACAGCCCTATGAAACCGTACTGGGAAGCTTTGAAAGTCTCAGGGATGGAGCCTCAGGATGCCTCAGGCTAGTCTTTAGTAGTCAACTTGCGGCAACTTGCTTTCAGAAAAGATGCAAGAGCTGAGGCCGAGCTACATCCAGACCACCATAGAGAACCAATTCAAGTTCAAGGCCAGCGGCCAGCCTTTGGGCTTTGGGAAACATGGAAGGATTGACATGGATGGAAATTCCCAGACCTGCGGATGGTTGGGCCTCTCGGGCCTTCGGGCTGCCCGTTCGGAAGGCGCTTCCAACCTCGCTGTGCCCATACAGCGAGGAGAAGTGCATCCCTATGCCTGGTGTGGAGTCCCCTGGCTGCGGTTCAGGATTTTCTGAAAATTCGATTGTGGCCAGTGATGGCCAGTGGCTGTTGCCGTTGAATCTTTGAGATCTTCTGTGACTACTTGTATCTCTTTTTTTCGGACGGATTTCCATTCGCACCATAAGAGTCGATCAGCGGACAGCACAGGTTTAAAGAGCTGTACGCGGGCTATTGCAGCTTTCAGATGAGTGCTGTCCTCAAGAGCTGTCAGCACAGCCGCAACCGACACATTCACCACGACCACAACAAAATTGGCAACATCAGCAGCAGGAACATGAATTGCTGTTTCGACGGGAGAAAGATTAAGATGAGAATGACCTGAACGAAGCAGTGAAGAGGAAAACAAGGAAGAGAACAAAGCAAAGGGAGAAGAAGGAGAAGGAGAAGGAGAAGAAGAAGAAGAAGAAGGAGAGGAAGGAGAGCAAGAGGGCAAACGACCAGAGACAGGAACGGAACAGCAGCAGCAACAGCAGCTGGAGCAGCAGCAAATTCATCATCATCATCATCATCATCATCATCATCATCATCATCATCATCATCATCATCATCATCATCATCATCATCATCATGATCCTCATCATCATCATCATCATCATCCTCATCATCATCATCATCATCATCACCATCCTCATCGTCATCGTCAGCATAATCATCAACAACAACCAAGAACCAAGAACCAAGAATTAAGAACCAAGAACCAAGAACCAAGAACCACAAGCACAACCACAACCACAACCTCAACCACAACCACAACCACAACCACAGCCACAGCCACAACCACAACCACAACCATCACAACAACAGCCACAGCCACAACCGCAGCAACACAAAAGTGGAACAAGAAGCACCCTCAGAGCGACGAGATCAAAATCCAGAGCGTAACTGCTCGTCGCAGGAGTGGCCGTAGACAGGGCCAGTCAAGATGACGAAACAAATTGATCACAATTTCTTGGTGTGGTGCCCTTTCAAGAAGTCACAGTTGAGCTAGCCGACCTTTGTCTGGCTCTGGGCAGCCCTTGATTTCTCGCAAGGTTCTGATGTGGTAGACGTGATGGGTACTGCTGCCACAGCAGTGTTTGAGAGCTCTGGCCTAGCGTCTTTCCAAGACAGTGCTACGGACCGACGGGTCGGGCAGTACTTGCGTAAACTTGACACAATGAAGGTAAACTTTTCCCACAGTAGCTCTCCCTCTCTCTCTCTCTCTCCCTCTCTCTCTCTCTCTCCCTCTCTCCCTCTCTCTCGCCCTCTCTCTCGCCCTCTCCCCGCCTCCATCCCTCTCTGTGTCTCTCTTTGTGTCTCTCTCTGTGTTGCTCTTTGTCTCTCTCTCTCTCTCTGTGTCTCTCTCCTTCTCTCTCTTCCTGTGCTTCTGTCTCTCTCTCCCTCTCTGTTTGTATCTCTCTGTCTCTCTGCTTCTCTCTCTCTCTCTCTCTCCCTCGCTCTCTCTCTCTCTATCTCTCTCTCTCTCTCTCTCTTTCGCACTCTCTCTCTCTCTCTCCCCCTCTCTATCTGTCATCTGTCATCTGTCGATCTCTCTCTCTCTCTCTCTCTCTCTGGTTCTCGCTCTATCTCGCTCTCTCTGTGTCTGTCTCTGTCTCTGAAGCTGAATCCCGTGTGCTGTTTAGAAGTGTTGCGCCATGTGAATCTGTTGCCAGCTATCATCAATTTTCAAACTAGTACTAAATCACCATCACCCTGTCATGTTTTTTCGGTTGGCCTGGCACGCGCCGAAGGCCCCTCACCCCCATGCAGAGGCAGTTGATGAGAGTTGACTCTGACAGGAGACTTTTGGAAAATGGATGGGCGACTTCGAAAAATCCCTCCCAGCATTTCTGCTAGTCCCTTGGCTCCAAAAACGAACCCCTTCCACCCGTTGTCGCCTCGTGTCTGCAGGTGGCCTTGTGCAGCTTTCTCATTGGCTTCCTCTTCATGGTGCTGCTTCGCTTTTTCATCCGGCCCTGTGTTTGGCTGCTTGGATCTGCTTGGATCTGCCGATTTTTGGTGGGCTTGGCAGTTCGGATGCGATTTCGTTGCCTTCGAAAGTGCCTGAAACCTTTGTGAACTGCCAAGGTTTGCGGTCCTCTTGGTGCTCCTCAAGCTGGTCATTGGTGGTGGTCTCTGCTGGGTGCGAAGCAAGCAATGTGCAGGCACAACAGGGGCTTTGTTTGGTATGGCAGTGTTCAGTGAGAGCACTAGTTTTTGTATGTTTTTGTGCTTGGAGTTGGCAAGACCTATGCTTTGCAGGTGCTGGGCTTTTTGAGACTGGTCATCAAGTGGCTGTTGCAGTCACAGTCCCTTGGTTTGGGAGGTCATCGCTGGAACACGCCACCATGAAAGGCAACAGCCCGTTGAGCCCCAGGTCACTGCTACCACTGCTGCTTCAAACGCCTTGTCGGGTCAATCAACCAGTGAAGCAATGACTGGAGCCCCCTGGAAGCACTTAGAAGGGAAATCCATGGATCGATCTGAAGGCGGATGCTGTAGACATCCAGGTCCTGTGAAAAACATTGGAAAACCAAGGATGGAGCTGACTACCGTGGCGTCCAATCACGGACAAAGATGGGATATCAATGCGAAGTTTGGGGTCAAGGCCACGTCCTCGGAACTCGAAACTGAGTCTGCATAGTCATAGTCTGCATTCACACGTGGCTACAGGAGCAGCTGCTGGCTATGATGCAACCACGTATCCAAACTCAGGCTTCGCAGCGGGGCATGCCTGTGTTTTCTGTAAGACATTTCTAGAGCCAGATGAGGCAGCTTCAACATATCTGGGGACGACCCTGAGCTGTGTCAGGTTTGGGTGACCACGACTTTTGTCGTAACCCATACAACGACAATGATATCAACAAGGCCGCAACCATATGGTGCTTCACCACAGATACCAGCATCAAGTGGCAGACCTGCACGCCCGTGGGTATCATTGCTCCAGTTGCTCAGCATGAAGAGCTTTTGTGGCCTTGAAGTTGCCATTGTATTGACGTGTTGGAAAGAGCAAGACGTCGCAACACCAATTTGGCAACACCATGTGGCAACACCAATGTGGCAACACCAATGTGTTCCTAAGCTTTTGTAAACTATGATATTTTGATATATTCTGTCACCACTTTCTTTGTAAACTAAGATGGTGAGAAGCAGGCTCAACGTGCAGCTGCGAGGGTTGGCGAAGCATGGCGAAGCATTTTTCTAAGGAATGCACCGATGGATATGCCATCACCAACAACGAGGTAAGAACTTTATTGGAAATCGTCGCCTATGTGCTGTGGGTTTTGGCTGGGATCTATGTTATACTGGTATGCTGTCTCCTCGACAGGACGGCGGGACGCAGTTGGGCGTTGTCGTCACACCTAGTCAACCGATTGCAGCAGCATGTTGCTACATTGGCATGACTGTTGTGGGGATGATGGTTGCTGCATATCTTTGCATTCTTGCAGGATCCGGCTAGCCATTGCAGTCAACCAGGTGGCAGCTATATTCGTCAAAGACACCCCAAGGCAAGCCCCACCCAGCAGAACAAAACATGCACAAAGAGATCATCAAGTTGATGCCGCAGCTGTCCGACTGCCTTGCTAGTTTGCATCCCGAGGATTCTTGTGGTGCCTGCCATCCAAGCGTGCATTGGAATCTTGTGGATCATGCTGTGGGCACTTTCTGCAAGCTTTCTGATCTCCCAAGTTCCTGATGGTTACACTCCCAAGGCCTGAAGGGATGAGGTTATCAGGAACATGTTTTTGCGCAGCCGTGCGCACTTCATGATGTGCCAAGGGCGCTTACCTGACCTACGAGGAAGCCTATGGAACAGTAACTTGTGCTTCATCTTGTGGCTGAAGAGCATGACTGCATATCTGAAGACAACTTACCGCTTTTTCCCTAGCGTTCCAGCAGTTAGAGTATGACATTGCTAGTCCTACTCTGAGGCCAACACGCCCGGGGCGTGCACCGATAAATGGCCCACAGGGAGTGTCTATAAGTCTGAGACTTGCTCCTTGGCAAATTGGGTTGCTGACCTGTTTTTGCTGATCTGTTGGCCTTGGATTTTCCTAACCTGGTCACATCTAGCCACTGTGTACAAGCAAAAAGAGAACAAATCACGATATGACGACGCTCTGCCGTGCTTTTTGTGCTTTCTGCTAGGTGAAGTGGTCAATGCAACGACTGGTGAATATGGATGCTGGAAGTGTTCACCTCCACGCTATGTTTTCGACTGGCGCTTTGGAGTTGCTCGACCTTACCTGTGGCGCCGATCTTCCCGCCATGTGGCCTGAATTCGGGTAGCCGCTGCTGCAGCTCTGCCAAGGGTTCCCTCTTTGTATTCTTTTGGAACAATGTGGCTACCTCAGCTCTGCGTGTAGGTTTACCCATCAAGATTCTCTCACCCGTCGTCTAAGGCCCTCAACATTGCCATTGGGCAATGTCTCATTGCCGGTGCGGTCGGGGTATGGTTCTTCACGAGCAATGCGGACAAAGGAAGCCGACGGGTGACTTGGCTATAGCGCAGGGCAACACCAACAAAACAAACAAAATATAGTAGAAAATATAAGATGGAAACAAGATATCAAAATATTATGTCTTGTCAGGTTTTGCTGTCGTGGTCCAAGCCTGATGAATCCTGACAGGTCATTGCGCAATCGACTTGGTGTGGACCTCAGCGGTGCCATGGTTCGTCACTTTAGCAGGTTTGTAGCTGCTGAATGTGAGCGCAGTCAACGTATAGCATCAGCAAGCTGCAGGAATGTGTTTCGGTACCACTTGGGCTCTTTGGCATTTGGTTCCTTCATCATTGCAGTGATTCAGATGATCAGAGCGATCATGAAGTACTATGAGCACCTTGATAGCAAGCGGAGATGAGTTTTGGCAGAGCAGAAGTTGTCGGCAAGTGCCATTTTACTCTGTTGCTTTTTGCTCGCACTGCGTTGACGTTTTTGGATGTTGAGCCAGGAAGCAAGCCAAGCAAGTCAAGAACAGAGTGCTGGTCATCGTACTGAAGATTTGCGGCTGCTTGATCTGGTGCTTTGAGAAGTGCGTGTGCTACTCAGATGGTTGAACTTTGAATATCCAAACCCGAGCTTCATCATGTTTTCGCCACCAGGTCAAGTTCCTGAACAAGACCCTTGGCATAACAGTTCGGCAGGTTCCTGACCTTGGTCGATGATACATTGTCTGGCCTAGATCTTGGGGCCACGGGACCTAAGGAATGCCTACATACAGATTGCATTGATGGGAACCAATTTCTGCACATCAGCCAAGAAAGCCTTCTTCTTGATTCTCAGAAATGCATTCCGCTTCGGAACTGTTGCAATTCTCGGCGTGACTGGACTGAAGCATGCGGCATTCTTGCCATGCTTGACTTGTTTTTATTTGATTTGATGCGAGCACAGCTTCAAGTGGTAGAAGTGGAGGGAGAATGCTTGTGATTCATTCAGGCTATGATCAATGTCATTGGCTTCCTCTTCATTATCGCAGCTAGCGTGGCATTGGGATACGTGATCCTCACAGGGCTCTATCCTGAAGTTGCACCAGCCGTTTCTCTCTTCATCTATGGGTGCACCGCCTATGTGGTACCTTGGGCAGCTTAGAATCAGAGGTTCGATCAGAGACAGCTAAGAACCTACAGCCACTCTGCAACTTTCCAGTAGATCTTTGTAGGATTTTGTAAGGAAGCAAATTGTTTGTCAGAAAGCAAATCCTTTGTCATACCCACATGCAGAGCAGAGCTGTGGCACAGGCTTCAGGGAGTTAGGATGTTGTTCTCAGGTCGCAAAGCTTTTCATGAGACTTGGACGCTGAACGTTTGGCACAGTGTGGTGACACACGTTTCTTTTGCCTTCAGTTTCAGACAGCGCAATCTTTGGGAAGTTTCAGACTCAAACCTGCCAGTTCGTTTCCAAACACGGCAAGGAACGTCTTTGGCCTTGCGGTTGACACCACTCTGCAGTGTTTCTTAGCATGCGAGGCACATGGGGGACACTGCGTTCCTGTACACTTGTTCAGGTTTTCTTGTGGCATAGCTCATGCCAATCAACCCCAAAACAGGATCAAACAGGATCAAACAGGAACAGACTGCTACTTCACCAGGATGCGCAATTTTCGTGGGCTCGTAGGTTGACATGGTTCCACAGTGCTCCACATTTGTGATCCACCGGAATGCGCCAGGAGATGGATTTGAGTGGTGATTTCGTGCCATCTTCAATGAGCAGGTGGCTGCTTGACTGCAAGGAGGAATGGCTATGGCTCAGATGGTTACAGTGGATGCATGAAACAATTCTCTACTATTTCTATTTGATTTTGGGGAACCTAGGCTGGACAAGTCAAAGCCAATTGGTGGAGACTCAGATGACGAGTGAGCTTTTTTCTCTCGCCCGTTGCCCCAGTGAAAATAGCAACTGACTTGCAATTTTCATGTGAGTCATGTGACACATTACCCCGCACATATCTGCATACGATTATATATTGTAAACAGACACCCCTTGCTGTTTCAAGAAAGTTCTGGCTTCTGAGTGCCAAAATGTTTCGCAAAGCCAAGAGTTTCCAAATGCTTTGCGGTTTCCAAGAGTAGCACTTTGAAGCGGGGGAAAGACCTGCGATTTCTGTCAATGCGAAGCAGCTGACATGCCGGTCTTGTTTCAGCACAACGAC
>VSDK01001317.1:86591-111591 GCA_009767595.1 Symbiodinium kawagutii
TCCGATCCCACAGGTGGTTGAGGAGGTGGTCCATGCACCTGTGGCACAGGCACGGCAGTTGAGGAACGTGGAACAAGTTCAGGAAGTTCCCATCCCAAAGGTTCAAGAAGAGGTGGTGGAGGTTATCGTCCAGCCACCAGTTCAACGGAAACAGGTCACAAAACAAGAAGTGGAAGTTGTGAACGAACAGATCGCCCATGCACCGAAGATCACTGAGCAGAAGCGTGTCCCGCAGCGCACTGTCGAGCAAGTAGTCGATCTTCCGATGTTGAGGAGGTGGTCCATGCACCCGTGCCAGCGGCACAGACACGGCAGTTGCAAGAAGTCCCCATCACACTGGTCCAAGAGGAGGTGGAAGTTGTCGCCCAGCCGCTAGTGCAACGGAAGCAGGCAGTACTGCCATCGCAAGAGCAGCGGGCTTTGGCAGATGCACCTTCACCAGGGGCAAACATCACCCCAAAAGCATCCAGGAAAGTACGTCCTCTTCCCAAGCCTGTTGCGGCTGTTGCGGTTCCTGGGACGATCAACGTGGAGGAGTCGGACGGAGGAAATTTGGCACCTGCCAAGTCGATTGAAATGCGAGAGGCAAAGCCTTCACCTTGCGCCAAGCGCCAGACCTCCTCGCGATTGCCTCAACCGAAGGCGGAGGCAAAAGCACCAGGGCCAAGCGAGCGCCAAGAGAAAGAGCTGAAAGCCAAGGCGCAAAAGCCAACAGGTTTTGACTGGATTCGGCTGACCAAGATCGACTCCGTTCTGCTGGGTTGCGAAAGCAACTTCTTTGTAAATCGCCAAGGCGATGGTAGCCGAATCCCTGGTCAAGAGCCGGAGGCGTGCGAAAGCAGTGGTTCCGAGGATGAGGAGGATGAGTACATGGACGAAAGCAGAGAGTCAGAGCAGGGGTCGGACGCAGTGGCAGACCCCGCCAAGATTCTCAATGCCGGACCCATCGAAGATGAATTTGAAGAGGAGGAGGAAGAGGAGGAGGTAGAAGAAGTCGATGTAGAAGTGGAGGATTTTGACAAAGAGGTGGCGCAGCAAGAGGCCATAGGCACATCTGCAGCTACCACAAGGCCCAAGGCAAAGGCAGCCCCTCCTGAACTGGCGCAGCAGATGAGTGCAGCCAAGTCTACGCGAGCAAAGCCCGCACCTGCAGCTCCGCCACCTCCGCTTCACTCTCGACCGGCCCGAGAGGCCAAAGCAGAGGAGCCAATAGAGGACGAAGGCAATGCAACTGCTGCAGCCGCTGCCACTGCAGCCGCAGCCAAGGAGGAAAATCTCCCGGAAGAGGTCGAAGATTTGGATGATGAGGAGATGAGGGCAGCCCTTGCTGCAAAATTGCAGGAGCCTGGTCCAGAGGTAGCTGGACAAGGTAGCAAAGCGCAGGATGAACGCCCAGCAAACATTGCAACAAGGGCCAAGGCTAAGCCGAAGCCAAAGGCTTGGGGAGCTCCACCTCCGTTATCTGGCAAGAAGAAAGAGGTTGATCGATCACCAGATGACGTTGAGGATGCAAAGGCCGAGGAGGTCCCCGAAAACGAGCAACGGCCTTCATCATTTTTTGATCAATGGCTTGCAAGCCTGAAATTTATCGCAGGTTGGAATGATCAAAAGAAGTACGAAGCTGCTCAGGTCAAAGAGGCCTTTAGCCAATACCTTGCGACTGAGGACATTGTCAGCAAGGACACGGTTGAGCAGCTTTGCAGAACCATTGTCCCGTTGCTTCTAGACCTTGAAAGAGTCGATTCTATGGTGGTTGCAAATCTTCGCAAAGAGGTGTTACGGACGCTAAAGATTGTGCAGGTTTGCATTCTGCGCATTGTCACCTTCGAGATGCTGAGAGAGCATTCAGCGAAGGCTGCGAAGAAGGGCAAGGGCAAGAAGCAGACTGAAGTGCCGCCGGAAGGAGCTACTTACCTGGCCAGCGATATCACGTCCCTAGCCAAGGTGATTCAGCACTTCAGGTTCGACCAGGCCTTTACAAAGGGGGTGCATCAACTCATTGTGTCCTTCAGAAGGCAAAAGGCTGAGAAACCCGAGAAGCCAGAGAAGCCGGAGAAGCCAAAGTCGAAGGTTCCTCCGAAGAATGAGGAGGCAGAGGATGCAGAAAAAGCCAGCGAGAATCCAACGCAGCCTCTCGATGATCTTCCAAAAAACGAAGAAAACCCAGAGGCAGAAGCAGAAATCGAAGCAGAGGCAGTGGAAGCCGAAGCAGACACTGCACAGCCCACTGAAGCAGGCGAGCAGCATGAGCAGCCGGTGGACGAGATCGACGAGACCAATGACAGGCCAAAGAAGAAGCCACGTATCGTCTCTTAGATTTCCTGCCGACAAAGAAAGATCAACTGCCAAGATTGAAATCTTTGGCATCTTCAGCACTGCTCAATGGTTCAATGATGTTCAATGTAAGTTTCTTTCTCGCTCCCTTCGGAGAAAAGAATAGAAGGCATTGGAAGGCTCTGTTTCGTGCTTCGCAGCGGAGAACGATACAACTTCTCCGATTTTCATTTGGCAAAATGGGATAGAGTCGCAGTCCGAACCTTTGGAACAGATGTGCGAGAGCGAAAAAGAGGATCATGATGGATCATGTACATATTCACCACTATGTGAGAATATGTGTTAAGTATGAATATGTGAGAAGGTGCTTTTCATCGTTTTTCGATGTGAAAACTGTGAGGTTTTTGTTTTCCTCAGGAAGAAATCTCTGCGATTTCCAGGGTACTGTAGCTGCTGCTTTGAAGGAGCCCTCAAGCCTGGACAAAGCAAGCCTGGCGAGGGTAGGAATGCTGAAGGCCTGTGTCGCACATGTTGCAGGACCGTGGCTCGGAGAACAAGGTGATGGATCAAGAGCCAAATGACACAGGGGATCCATACCACTGGATCACCGCAGAAGGATCTATACCATCCATACCCTTTTTATGCCACAAATATTCTTGATGATGTTTCATACTATGGATTTCGAGTGGCCGGCGTTCTTGGTGATTACTCAGGCGTAGCAAGCATACATGAATGGGTGAATCTGAATGTATACATACATATATATATATATATTCATTTATTTATTTATATGCATACATGATGTATGTTTAGGTGCATGTGTTTAAGGTTAGTTCTCTATAAAGTCATTGAGTTGTGAGGCCAAAGAAATGAAAGATGCTTGGGACAAAGCAAGGTTCATGACCCTCATGAACAAGGCCCAGCAAGTTGGTCGTCACCAAAGGTACCAGACGTGCCTTGTCACTTTGGAGGTCTGAGATGGTTTGCCAAGTTGAGCACCCTTGAGCCCTGACCGGGACATTGACTGGTGTCAGCCTTTTTTGGTATCAATCTGTCTCTATCACGGTGCTGCAAGCGCAGAAAAATGGAAAAGTGCGCTTTTCCTGAATGGAGGATGCAGATGTTGAAGAAAATGGAGTCTGTTTCCTTTCATGCCATTCATCTCAGTTCCGTCCTTACCTGGCATCAGCTTTTTGACGTGAATTTCATGCTCTCGGAGTAGGAACGGCAGCAAGCCGGAGATGCGTCAATTCCGCAACAAGCTTTTGTGCAATTTGTGAAGCATAAGGCTCGGCATCAAAACAGGTAACCTGCCAGCAGGTCTTTTTTTAACCATCAGTGGCTTCGGATGGCTTTAGGATGTCCAATGGCTGTCCATACTCATCCATAGTGCTCCCTTTGCAGCTAGTCGCCGAGCCACTGCCGAGCCACTGCCCCAACTGCCATTTCTTGCCATGGCGCCGGTGGATGGCGGCAATCTACGCTTTGCTGTTGGCGACCGGGTTTCTTGCAACATGGGATCTGATGGCTGGGCCAGTGGGAAGGTTGTTGCTCTACACTACCGTGAGGCCGGATGCAGCCAGAGGTTTCGAGATCTGCATTCAGTTTCCGTGGATTTTCGTGGCATCTTGTTGTCAGGACCACTGGCCAGCGAAGAAGACTGCGCCCTATCAGGTCTGGGATGTCCTCTCTTGAATGCAGACATGCAGGCTTTGATCACTTTTGATCACTAGTGATCAGAATTAATCACCATTGATCAATGTTAATCACTATTAATCACTATTAATCACTTTTAATCACTTTAAATCACTATTAATGTCTATTAATAATCACTATTAATCACTATTAATCATTATTAATAACTCTAAATCACTATGAATCATTATTAATCATTATTAATCACTTTTAGTCACTATGAATCACATTGAACCACTGTAAATCACTATCGATCAATATCAATCATTAATCACCATTAATCACCATCAATCACTATTAGTCACCATAAATCACAAATCACTATTAATCACCATTAATCACTATTAATCACCATTCATCACCATTAATCACTAATCGCTATGAATCACTGCTAATCACCATTAATCACTAATCGCTATTAATCACTGCTAATCACTATTAGTCACCATTGATCACTATTATTTATCACTATTAATCATCATAAATTCTCATTAATCGGTAATCACTACTGATCATTGTTGATCACTATTAATCACTGCACACTATGTCCTTTTTGCCACTGATTTTTTCCCAGCAAGAGAAGGAGGAGCGAGGCTGAAAATCACCATTCATCACCATTAATCACTATTCATCACTATTAATCATTATTAATCACGATTAATCACTATTAATCACTAATCGTCACTATTAATCACGATTAATCACTATTAATCACCATTAATCACTAATCGCTATTAATCACCATTAATCACTATTCATCACTATTAATCAGTGATTAATCACTGCTAATCACCATTAATCACTAATCACTACTGATCATTATAGATCACCATTAATTAATCACTATAGATCACCATCAATCACTATCAATCACTATCAGTCACTATGAGTCACTGTGAATCACTATTAATCACTATAGATCACTATCAATGGTGGATCCTTTGTTGTACTGGTAGCCCAATTGTAAGGCATGGGGGGGCACTGTGACAGGTGGAGTTGGATCCAGCTTTTGGAAGCGCATTGATCTTTGCACCGATGGACGTCCCGAAGGTGATCCGTGCAGAGATGCCAAGCACCTTTTCCTTGCCCGAGGACAGAAAGCTGGTAGGTGGATTTGCACATTCTTGGTTTTCCTTGGTAATTATTTTCAAGTGATTGATTGATTGATTGATTGACTAATTTAGTATTTTTCATAGGGGCTGAAACCACCAAACAACAAAGCTTTAGAGTTCGACTGCCTCGAAGATGCTGAAGCAATGATGGTGATCACATGTTGGTTGACACGGTTGACCGTGACGGGGTACCTGCGAAGTGTACGTTGTGAGCGAACATAAGAAGTGACCAACCTTTCAGCTGGTAGGATGGCAGAGATGCATCGGAGGTGCTGGAGGCTTTGAAAGCAGAGGTTGCCAAGCTTCAAGATGAGCCAAGCGTTGTGAGCGTGTGCAATCCAGAACTGATGGCTGTTGCTGAGGACAGTTGCATTTTTCGTGAATTCATGGCCCGTGAGTAAAGAACTCCTCCCAGAACACCACCCACACAGGATAGGCCTTTCCAACTGCCAGTGGCAGGACGGCACGGAGCTCTTTGTTCCCAAGGATGCGGGGCCATGGGTCATCACCATGGTGGTCAAAGGGCCTACGAACTCCGCATATTCGTTCGGTGTCCGACTGCAGCTGAAGATGAACTCTGCATGGCCCAAAGCTCCGGCAGAGCTTCGGGTGCACAGCTGGATCCACAACCCCTTCGTGAAGCAAAATGGCGTCATGGACGAGGCCGTCCTCGCCGAGGCGGTGGCCACAGTAGATGCCGACGTGTCTCCGTTGTGCCGCACGGTCCGGGCGGCGGTGGCCGTGCTCAACGAGCCTAACCGCTTCTGCGAGGATGATACCGAATCTGCTGATGAGGCCATGGAGTCGAATCAGGAACGCTTCAATGTGATCTCCAAATACAAAGCCATGCGCGAGCACGACTGGCTTTTCGAGCCCATGCAAGCCTACACAGAAGAAACTATTCACCCCAAGTACTGGGAAGCATTTTGCCTCAACACGCCAGAAGCATGGTCTGCCATTGTGACGAGGGAAGCGGAAGAAGTTTACTCAATTCCTTTGTTCAAACCAGAGCTGTGCACCGCCTTCGTTCAGGAGTTGGACAAGTTTCATGCTACAGGCTTGCCAGCACGCAGGCCAAACAGCATGAACAATTATGGAATTGTTGTCAACGAGATCGGCATGGAATCAGCTTTGGATCAGCTTTGTCACAAGTTGCTGCAGCCATTGGCTCATCATCTTTTCCCAGGCGTTGGATCCCACTTCGATCGGCACCACACGTTTGTGGTACGCTACAAGGTCGGTGAGGATCTGGGCCTGGACATGCATACGGATGATAGCGACGTCACTTTCAACGTGTGCTTGGGCAAAGAGTTCAAGGGTGCTGGGCTTCAGTTTTGTGGCAACCAAGGGGCCACGGATCATCGCAAGGCTAGCCTCCAGTATCAGCACAGAGTTGGTCATTGCGTTGTTCATCGTGGTCACCGACGCCATGGTGCCGATGATATCACTGAAGGTGAGCGCTTGAATCTCATTGTTTGGGCTCGTTTCTCGGCCTTGGGGAGTGCTGTGAGGCTCGTCTCTCTCACTTTTCACGTGATGTCGGCATTTCACATCCAAGTCTACAGAAGCAATCAGAAGCCTACATATTCCAAATGAGGGCATGTATGCGCACAGGTGCATATGATATGCATATGTGTTTGCACATGTCTAGATAGACGTACGTGCTCACACAAAATGTCGCGCAGGTCCTTTACTATCTATGAAGGTTTTTGATACGGTGCAGGCACACACACACAGGCGTGCATGCATCGTTTTCCTGCTCCGGCAGATGCTTGCATACATTCTTCCATAGTTGTGGTCCACACTTGATGTGCTATTCCCTTCGTCCGGCGGGTGCTTGACCTGCAGGGCATTTGCACTTGGGCCGCCCCAATGGGACGACTGCTGACAGTCATGCCCAACAGAGAGAGAGAGAGAGAGAGATACCTGCATGCATGCATGGGTGCATTACATGTGTGCAACATGATTCTTGGCTAGTTTTCGGACTTCAAAAGTGCATCAACATGACCTGAATTTGTCAAACTTGTGGCAGTCAGGGCTGTTTGACATGTGCTTTGTTGGAATTGTGTGCACTGTGTATGCAACGTGTGGCGCTTTGTGTGTCATTGATGGGTCAGGAAACATCGAATACCGAAGATCGCGTCTTTGGTCCAAATTCAACGTGCAAAGCCGTTCCAGTGGCTACAAGCGCGAGAGTGGACCTCCTGATTTGGTGTGTCTATCCTTTACGCATGATCGCGATTATGGGGTCTTCAAGGCGTGGCTGGGGGGTCACGATGGGTCAAAACTCATCCAGGTGTCTCCTGAAACTGCCTGAGTTGAGTCGTCGAAGCCTGTCAGGAGTACGTGGCTGACAGGAAGCGGCACCGTGGAAAAGGATGGTGCCCTCCGATTCACGCGGAGTACGAGGGCTTTATGGAAGAGGAATCCATGAATTGAACCCTCGTAGACATTGCAAGCTTAGCACCAGCAGACTTCGATTGCAGTCGTGTACATAGCTTAAGAAATCCTTTGTGTCGGGGATAGCCTAGGGTCGCCCCCAGGCAAGACTCCAGCGCGGCTTGATGCTGCTCCGATCATAGGGCTTTCTGCGTGGGATCTGCTTGGAATGGAGCGCTTTCCGATGATATTTCGAAAATTTCAACAGCCCAGAAGCCCTGACAAAAGAACATCATGAACATCCTCAATCCGTGGTATTTTGACTTGGATCTAATTTTGATAAATCAAAAGGACGAAGCTTGTTCAACGTTAACTTCAGAGAGGCCTTTTCTAAATGTTTCAGCATTTGCGAGTGTTCCATGAAAGCAGGGCACGTGACCCAAGTCCTTGCCACATTGTACAGGCAAATCATTTCGGAAAAAGTTGGCCCCGCGTTCGCTCTTCTCATGCCTCATCATGCCTCCAGCAAGCCTGACCTGGAACAGTTGCTGGCGGAGACTTTTGCTCAAAGATGGCATCAAACATTGGGAGATGCATATGATAGGCATGATAGGCATAGGCATAGGCATATGATCGGCTTCAAGTTGGGCATCCCTGGAAGGCTTTTCTCAATCTCACTGGGCCTGTTGACTTGAGCCTTCGGGAGTACTCTTGAGACAGGCAGAGACAACTACGAACCACAGAGGTAGAATAATTCTTCAGCACATCCTATGCCAACATGATTTCCTTTGCAGCATCGATCCTTGTTTTCTACTAATTTTCTCTCCAGAGGGCATCGGCCTTGACCGCAGCCATGGGGACTCCCTCAGGCGAATGTTGCGCGCTAACCAATATTTCTTGCATGGAGTTTGGCGCAGTAGTCACATTACCCGTTTTGGATCCGCGGCGCTTTGACTCGGCAGGTTCAAAGAACCAAAACCTGTTCATGGACCGTTGCGACTTCAGATAGCATGGAATGCTTGCCAGATGAGATTATGAAAGCACTTGATTGAGGGCATTTGGTTTGTTAGCTGGCAATTTGCCTTGTGCGTTTGGAGTTCAGGTCATCATTTTCTCAGACTTTCAGTGAAATCAGGTCTGCTTGGGAAGGATGTTCGCTCTTTTGATGGAGGACCCCGTGCACCCTGTGCTCCTGGACTTGTTTGAGTTTGCCTCGGCTTGCCTCAGCTTGCCTCAGCTTGCCGCGTCAGGAGCCTACATGGGGCCCGGAGTGGCTGGAGCCGACCTGCACTATCAAGTCCGTGGCTTCAGCATGCTGAGCCCGAAGCTCAACACCTAGCGAGTTGCTAAGGCCCAAAAGGAAAAGGAAAGACAACTGGAGAAAGTCCAGAGACACGAGGACGTCCCATGTAAAAATCCAGCTTACAGCCTTAAAGATCCTTATAGACTTATTATAGTCAATGGATGTCAATGGCATATTTGAATTTGTTTTGGATGCTGACATCGGTCGACTTCAGGAGGTAAACGAGTTCCGCAAGGCAACCTCTGAGCACAAGCAGGGGCCCCATCGGGCGCTGCAGGGGAGACGCGGTGATCGTTCTTCGTCGTTCGTTCCTCAACTTCCCGGAATTTGTCCCATACCTGAAGCTGAGCTGGTCCCTCAACAGATCCTAAGGATCCTAAGCTGTCCTTGACCGATCCTAAGGATAGAACGGTCCCTGAACAGAGTGGAGAAGGTACCCTTGACGGTGCTGGCCTCGTTAGTGCTGGGAGCTGTCCCATCCTTTGCAAAACTTTTCAGCCAGGCACCAGTGGTGGGGCCTGAGGCCGGCCCACAGGTGGGATGAAGGGAGCAATCTCAGAGCACTTGTCCCTCAGGGAAATTTGACCTACAGAGATTGGTGTAGGCATGTGTTTTCGCAGGGATTTCTGCCAAAAAACCTGAAATGGATGAAAGTACACAAGATAGGCTGCAAAATTTTGCAGACCTGCAGTGACCTACATTTCAAAGCATTTCCCAAAGCATTTGGAGCTGGAAGTGTTGCATAAATTGAATGTTTTCGGTGGCAAGTGGCAAGGCCAAGAAAAGAATTCCCACCTTCGTGAAGCTCAAAAGCAAGGACTCCTTCGAGGAGATGAACACAAAGCCCCAGGCGGGAGCAAAATCGGTTACATAGACAAGCTACCGAGAGCTACAGCTGCATAAAGGATCATAAATGTACATAATTGACACATCATAACACATCACAATACATAATCATATTTCATAGTGGTACTCGTAGCTGCTAACCACGGAGTTAGCTAGTGGATGTGGCTGGGTCACCTGATCACCTTCAGCCTCGCTGAACTCTTGGAGATGGTGATGGGGAGAGAGAGTACTACCAGTCTAAAAATCATGTTGAGGAGACGTGCCGCAAAAGTCGTGGCCTCATGCCGCCCTTGTGAGGAGCCTGATCTCAAGCGGCAGCGGGTCGACGGCGGTTCAGGTGGGTTTTTTTTTTTTTTTTTTTGGCTTCAGTTTGACAATCATGCTTAGTGACTGTTAGTGGTTAATAGTAGGGGATGATAACCAACAATAGTAGTGGATTTTGTTATCTTCTCTTCATGACTCCTCGTGTGTCAACCTAAGCTTTTTCTTGTTCATGCTGAGTTTTCTTGGGTCCGAGTTGTTTCTTTTTGGTTGCCATCAACAGTGCTTGAGCATCCGCTGTTTGTCTCAAGCTGCAGCACACACATGCAACATGCCATGGCGATTGACTTCATCTGACTTCATGGTTTCTTCATCCAGGAGTTCAGGTTCATAGGTATTGCCAGGTGCCAGGCATCGTTTGTCGCCATGTTTGCCAATTCGAGCTGGACAAAGTGCCATGCAGCTGAATGGTGGCTACAGCAAGGACAGGGAGGGAGAAGATATGAGAAGAGGGGACGGGAGATGGGATGGGATATGGGAGCAGATACTGTAAGGGAATAGAGTTTAGATGTTGACCTACATATAGCAGGTTCTATAGCAGGGTGCAACAGCCCGCTGATGTAGGCTGCAGGCGCAGCACCTCGAGTGGGCACGATCTACGTTTCTTGTGATGACTCCGAGCCAGTGCTGCTGCCGTGTTCAGCTCCAGTGCTTCCAGAGCTCCAAAGGCTAGTGGCGACTGCATTTCAAGCATGCAGCGAAGAAGAAAGCATCTTGCGATGCAGGAGCTTCCGAATTTATCAACAAACAAAGCTTTTTGACCCACATTATCCGGAAGCTTCCGCAAAGATAGCATAGAGTCATAGAGTGAGAGGAGGCACCAAGCAATGAAGCACCAGGGAAACCAGACAAAACTTACGTGCAGTGAGGTACAATCGGCATCAGACTGGTGTGGCGCCACAAATCTGGGGAGACGCACATCTCTGATGATGCCGCATTCGCCAAGGCAGAATGACAAGTGAAGGAACGTCCTCAAGAATCCATAGGTACACTCGACATATCTTGACATGCAGGGATTCAAATGGATGCAATATGATGCAATACTTGTTCAAATGGATACAATACGTCTGCGAATAGAGTATGGTTGAAGGGCCTGGGTGAAAAGTGCAGGCTTGGCAGAGTTCTGGATGCGATCGAGGAGGTAGTTTGAGCCTACACGTTTGCAGAAACCAAAACCAGCTCTCTACAGCCTCTGTCCAGAATCGCACATGTGCGCGGTGTGGGCAAGAATTCTCTTCTCGAAACCAGCTGATGCGCCATGTGCAAAGTTTGGCTCACTACGAGGACTTTGAAGATAAGGGGCAGCAGGAACTGGACAGAGAACTTGATCTTTCCAGTATGGCTCGGAGGGATGAAGTGAAACAGTCAGATGGATACAAAGCTTGGAAGTCATACTATCAAGATCTACCTGACTTTGACCGGCTTCACGCATTGATGCGGACACCAGCGCATTACTGCTTCCGCTCCGTGCCTACATCCCCATTGTCAGAGCTGGCACTGAAGAGTTTGTGTGCAGAGTCTTCTCTGATAAGACCTGAAGGGCTTGGTTTTTACGGAGGAGCTTGCGATGCCTGGGCCCTGACTTCAGACGAGAACTGGAATTTCTTACAGGCTGCCCAGGAGTGTGGAGCGATCCAGCGCCAGGAAGCGGCGAGTATGGTACCGGTGATGCTTCTGCAGGCTGGCCGGGATCATTGTTAAATACTGTTTGACAATTAATGTCTGAAATAGCTGGAAGATATGGACAATTTCAAGGTGTAACAGGCAGTTCTCGGGGGTCTTGTGGCCGCCCATGGTCTGCCACGCTTTCTCAACACCAACTTCGCAAAAACATGGCAGGTTGAACCTCACCACTTTGTTGCGGATCTTTGTGCAGCACCAGCTTCCAAGACATTGCAGTTGCTGGACTTGATGGCCGGAACCACAGGTGGGGCTTCTCGTGACTTCGAACATCACTCTCGTCATTTCCATACTCATTACGACCGTAATTGCCACCACCACCACAACCACCATCATCACCATCACCATCACCATCACCACCACCACCATCACCATCATCGTCGTCGTCGTCGTCGTCGTCGTCATCATCATCATCATCATCATCATCACCACGACCACCATCACCATTCGCTTTTTGTCCTATTGTCTTTGCGTCATCGCGATCATCATAGCTTGGATAGCTCAGGCATCTTTCTACAAGTATTCTGGGACAGAACAGCTAGCAAGATCCATCAAGTCTTGCAATGCTTGATTTTTTTCCTCCTGGTGTGTCTAATTTGCAGTTTGTCCGTGCGCATTGCATTTTGCACCTCGCCTGGAGCGACCCCCAGGTGAGTTCTCCCAGGGTTTGTTGGTGGCAAACGACGACAACTGGAGTCGATGCACCACAGCTTTGCGTCGCAGTCACCAACATGCAGACCCCTCACCGCTGATGTGGTTCTGTGGCGACGCGCGGGAGGCTACTTGGATTTGCTTGATGGCTGGTGAAGAGACATGCGCTACTGTGCGAAGTCTTCCAAGAGCAAAAATTGATGAGAAAAAGCACACCAAGAAATTTCTTCCACTTTTGGTTTATTTGTTTTTCAGACTTTGTGCTTTTGAGTACGCCCAGTTTCCCACTCTACATGATCATTCTGACGGCCGGGTCCGCGGAGCTCGAAAGATCCGTTTCGATCGTGTTCTCTGTGATGTTCCATGCTCAGGCAATGCTTCACAGCTTCACATCTAAAAACAGCTATTTGCATCTATTTGCTGAAACTTTGCATGTGATTTGATTGATGTTTTGTTGATGCAGATGTTTGCCGTTGAATCTGTTGCCCTTTGGGATGGTTTGTTGACCGCCAGGTGATGGACGTTTGCGTCGCAGCCCAGGGGGTTGGGCATCCTGGCATCCGCGGTACATGCTTCAAATGCATTACGCCACTGGTCTCCAAGTGCTTGGGAAAGATGACAAGAGGGTGGCCTGAGAGCACCACATGTTCCTGTCATGGGACTCTGGTCATTGTGGTGACCGCAGGTTTCCTTTAGGCGGTTGGAAGAATTCGGAAGGTATGACCTGGAGGTTTGTCTGGCCCTAGTATGCTATAGATCACCGTGCTGCAGTTGCTGAGGTGCAAAGTGCAATACTGAAGCGTGGCCTCACAATCTTGAAACCATCCGGGCGCTTACTATACTCGACATGCAGCATGTCGCCTGTCGAGAACGAAGCTGTAGTGGCAGCTGCCTTGGAGAAGTGACCAGGATGCAGAGTTCTTTGCTGTGTTATCCCGTGTTTTTGGGAATGTTGAAAGTTCAAAGTAGATGTTCAGTGATCTTGAGTGATATTTTTCATTATTTTTCCTCAGCCAGTTGAGTAGCAGAGCCATCCAGCTTTGTGCAAAGGTTTGGTGATCAGATTCGTTTGGTACCCGTGGACGAATGGAGTCACGCCAGAGGGCTTTCCACATGGAGAGTACCGGTGCCCGACTTTGCCGCGGCACCTCTCAGCTTTGCCACGCCGGAGGAGGTGACGCAGCATTCAGAGAGCCTTTGGTGTCGCAATGGCGGCCCTTTGGCACCAACTATGTTCCCTCCACGCGATCCACAGGCCAGGGATGGAGACGTAGTGTGCCGGATGGTCGCATGCTGATGCATGATGATACAGTATTTGTGGTATTTTGTGGTCATAGAGCTATTTCTGAATTGTACCAAAAAATATGTGTGTTGCTAGTAGGTTCTCGCTTTGGCTGCACCATTGCATACCATTGCTGTGTAGTCGCTCACCGCATGCAAGTGTGAAATAATGGGAACTCCTTGCGCGGTCACCATATTGTACCGATCAGATGTTATCGAAGCACTTACAGACTATACAGTCACCTCTAGTTCGGCAAAACTACGCGCAGCACGGGGTTGCTTTCCAATGCCCGGACGGTCGCCAATGGTGAAGTCAGAGCCAGGGCCGACCCAACTGTAGCCTCATAAAAGTACGTCAAGCATCAAGAAAATCTCTTCCACAAAAAGAACAAGCTTGAAGGAAAACATGTCAACTGCTTGCTCATACTTTGCACACACCCTGAGATCATGACAACCAGCGATGCACATCAAAGTCATACACGCTCACCATTACCTTGAACGACAAGCAGCTGTTCTTCTGCCAACTTTGTTTTGCCCCAGCATCGAACACTGGTAGAGCTGGGCATGCAACATCTAGGAAGACTGTCCACTCAACACACGGCCGATGTATGCAGACTCGAGAGATGCACCGTGGCGTGACCCATGTCATCTTATGTCCACTTACATCCTATATCTACATTTTGTGCGCAATTCATTTGCATTTCATGTGCTAACTTCGTAGGCACGCGCTGCCTTGAGCCAATGCATCCGAATCAGCCCCACTCACGGTGACTTCGGCGGCTTTTTCTGCGCACTCTTTGAGAAGTTGGCCCCAGGGCCGGCAACCCTGCCACCGAAGTGACTGGCACAGCACAGATGCAGGGGACTCTTCTGAATTTTCTTCTAATTTCATCAATCCTCTCTAAAAACGACTTGAACAAATCAGTTTCATCTCTTCCCTTTGGATGTTTTTCTTGATTTGTTTTTCATTTCTTTTTTCGTTTCCACTTCTATCTTCTCGAACTTCTTCATTTTCTGTGTTCAGGTTCCCATTTATCTACATCCAAGATCATCTAATAATCTTTCTCTCTCTCTCTCTCTATTTGTTTTTCTATCTCCCTTTTCATTCACAATGACTACGCTTGAGGCTCGGCAGGGACACTGCAGGCAAGGAGGTAAAGGCCAACGCAGTCAAGGAGGTCAAGGATGGCAAGGTCACAAATCCAATACCATCGCTATTGGCCGCACCGAATGGTGCACAGCTTCAGTGGTTGGTGGATTGGTTCGGCCTGATTTCTGATGAGGAACAGGCCTTGGGGAGCGGTTCCGAACATTCAGCAGCTGCTTTGAGAGTGACAATGCGCAGCCAGCCCGAATCAGCCCGACAGGCGTCCAGATGTGGAGTTGAGCGTTTTCCTGTCGAAGTGGTTCGCAGTGATCCCAACTTGAAGGAAGCTTGCTCTCATGGCTGTGCGAACTTGCAGTGTTGAGCGTTGATTTTGGCCATGCGAGAGGTCTCATCGAGATGCTGCCAGTTCTAGCACAATTTGTATTGCATGAATGTGGTGTAATGTAAGGCAATGTGATGGCATGTAATGTAAGGTAATGTAACTACTGTAATGGACTGTAATGGATTGGAATGGCATGGAATGCAATGGAATGTAGTGTAATATAAGACTGTGAAGTGTAATATGGCGTAGCATAACGCAACATGGTGTGGTATGATGTGGCGTGGTCTGGTATGGTATGTGCATGCATGTGCAATTCTTAAGCAGTTCTTCCGCCACAGACCTCCCCACAGGCCCCTTTACCGAGCCTACCTTTCGATCCGCAGTACAAACTATTGAACGACATAGCATTTGCTTCGCCACGCCGGCGCTGTATATATACATATTTATATATGTAAATATTTACTGTGTATATATATATATATATATCTATCTCTCTATCTCTCTCTCTCTCTTTTTCTCTTGGCCCAGTCTCTTGGCATTTTTTCTTTGATGCCGCTTCTTCAAAACAGCTGGCTGCATCCTGCTACAGCTTTTGACAAGTCGGAGTTTTGACTTCCAAACTTCCTTCCATTTCACAAGCATATGCACGAGTTGGTAAAGGTCTTCCCAAGATGGTCAGTCTGGCGAGGCAAATTCAATTGCTCTTGTTTCTGCTGCAAGGGACCCGGTTGAGATTGAAGGTTGGCACCTGTGAGAGTGTGAAGATCGCAATCAGCAAGGTAGCAAGGTTCTTCCATTATCCCCTCGTGGCAACACCAAGTCTTGAGTTTAGTCAACAACTCAGGGAAGTTGTCTCGTCCTCTCCCAGGATGGGCTCATCATTGGAAGCCCAAGCCTTTGCCTGGACCTCAGTTTCTCATCGGAAGCAAACCAAAGAAGGACTAAGTTTTTGCAATTGTAGACCAGCAAAAGCTGACTATACACTTTTTGACAAAAATACAGTCAGCAACTATGGCAACTATACAAATTATACCAGATTATACCAGACTCAGTTTCCCAGTTTGGCAACTCTTCACCTCTACCTGGCGATCTCCATATATCTCCTGGGCCACTTTGAGGTCGTTTGGTCCTTAAACACGCCCGTCCACGCGTGCTGGCTGCTGGCGTGCCACTTCTTGCAGTTGCAGCTTCTGACGACCAGACCCTCGGTACAAGTATCCCCAAGTCACGGGCGCACATTGTATCACAAGTGGAGTAAGGTATCACAAGAAAATGTAAGAAACGCAGAGTGGCAATGGAGCATTCCGCAAAGCTGTGGGGCCATGGCTTCACGGAGATCATTTCGTTGAATGTGGCCATGCCATGATGATAGAAGTAGCTGTAGCGCAATCCAGAATAAATACAATGAGAGAAGGTTGAGAAGTTTGGTATGGAAAATACGGGAAGTGAATAGATGAGTTCCAGTGCTGATGACCTCGGCTGCTGTCCAATCGAGGGACAACTGCTACGACATTGCCAGTGGTGCTGCAGCAGCAGTGCCCTGGATGCACCTATGCTTGAGATCAAGACTGGATGAATGGCTTGGATAACTCTGATTATGGCCGTCAGAACAGGCTCAAGCTGAAAACAAGAGAGACAACTCGGGAAGTGAAGAGTTTGAAGATGTTTGAAGCCTTTGTCGTGTGAACAATGGTTGCAATATCAAAACTATCATTTCAAAGTCCATCGAAGTGCCAACCACCGAAGGTGCTTGCTAGATGTGCATCTCGGCTGCCCTTGGTAACGCCTGTTTCCAGTTTGAATGCAGTCAACGGCAACGTGTGTATCTGTATGTTGGCATAAATACACGAATATGTCCATACATATGCATACAGAGAGAGCATGTATTGGTTGACTGACTGAGGCAACAAAACGTCTTCTGAGGGTTTGCTGGAGCTCGTTCTTAGCACTACTCCAGGGTGAACCTCTGTCAGATGAAGCAGCCGAACCCGGTCCATTGGTCATAGTCTTGGATTTGGTCCCTGGGCTGCACCAATAAGACTTTCCTTTAACAAATCAAGATGCCATGTGTGAAGCCGCAGCCTCCCGCCAAGGACTCCACTCCACCAGGGAGTCATTTGAAGATTCCATTGTGCACCTATGCTCAGCATTTAAGGTTTCCATAGGTGTTGTGTCACTCCGTTGCTTTCATAGCTCACAGGTTGCGACAGTTGTTGGGTGAGGCCTCCCCGCACGTTTGACGACAAGAGCGGCAGTGGTTGCCCTTGATGGCAGTGCACAACGGCACAGTCTCCTTCGGATTCTCTCCAAAGCGCGATCAGGCGACCAGTGAGGCTACAAACTGCTGCAACAACCATTGCCATCGGTCGCCATCGGCATGCGGTGATAGAGCTGAGTTCACACGATGCTGCGTTGAGCAGGGCCAGATTGAAATGAACGACCCAAGAGGCTCCAGACATGGCAACATCAAGAACATCAGCGCAATCCGATGCGAAAAGCGGGGGCAATGGTGGGACACTGCAGGCATTCAGCAGCTGAAGTTCTGAGCCCCTGCTGCTTGGTGACGATTTCTTTGGTCCATGCATGTTGAAGCGGTTGAAGGACCCGAAGGATTGCCCTGCCGTGCTTGAAGGGTCCAAAAGTCTGCGCTTGCCATTCTTTCGCGTGTTTGAGTGAATGTATTTTGCAGTGGTGTTGGGGTTTGTTTTCAGGGAGGCATCACCTGTGAATACATGATAATTTCAGCTCATTTCAACTTATTTCAAGTCATTTGGTGTTTCAGCCCATGTTTCAAGTGACGGCTAGGTGCCGAAGATACTGCAAAAGCACCGATCACGGCGCAGCGAGCTTGGATGTGAACTGATCCTGGGGACTCAGGAGGTTGATGTAGGGGAAGTGATATCACATCATGACAGGATGTGCGTTTTGCAGTTTGCAGTGCCGCACTATTTTGCAGGGCGGCTTCGTCTCCTACATCATCACCTGCTGGTGGGTCCTTGCTTGGCGGCTATGAGTCTTCGGATGAGGCCGAGGTTGGAGATGATTGGAGCTAAGAGCAGCATGGTCTTGCTATGTCTTGCTTTACTCATGTGCTGGGATGCCTGCGAGGAAGATGCATAAGCCCTGCAGCTGAAGAGTTGACGCTTTTGAGCCTGGGCTATTGCGACTTGAGCTCACGAGGAAACGATAGGAAACGTCACTGCACACGTCAAACCGAACGTGTCATTGAAGCTCGCATCCAATGAGAATAGCTCAATCTACGTTAACGACGTGGACAGATTGTGATTGCGAAAATCGGGGGAAGTCATGGGGAAAGATGGGCAAAGATGGAGGAGGAAGTCATGGAGGAAGTCAGTGTGATGCTGTTGCTTGCTACGCTGCTACGGGGGGTAGTGGGCCTGTTTGAGTTGCAAAGCCTGATGGATCAGTGCAGCTGCAGGTTGAGTTCTGCCGCCACCACCACAACCGACGCATATGCTCCCAAGGTAGCTAGGTGATGCTAGGTGATGCTAGGTGCATGTGACATGCTGGCATAGTTTTGGAGGTTTTTGTGGAAAAAAGCCTGAATGGATGATGAACAATAACAGATATTAACAGATGACAAAGATGCCGGACATGCCAATAGAGTGCCGAGAAAAAAACCGCCGAAATCGCATCGTGGTATCCTCATTGTCGAGCCGCGAGCCTGGGATCTCCATGGAGCCCCTGGTGCCCGCCTCAGATTTCTGTGAACATCAGAGGAAACATGGCGGAGTTCAGTGCATGGAAGTGCACGAAGTGCCTGTGATGAGAGGAAGTCAAAGCGCGGAGCAACGCACATTTCAAGACACAGAGAGACCTTATAACATCTTAGGACCAAATGTGATTGCAAAATATGCGCCAAAAGTTGGGACCTTGCAAACTAGCTTCCCCATGCGACCCCTTGGGACATTAGAAAGTGGCACAGAGTTGCATTAGACACCGACATTGAACAGCCCTTCAGGATCCTTCGAGTACTGTTGTGGGTCATGTCATGAGATGTCACAAGGCGGCCCATTGAATCTCGTCGAGCCCATTCGTCCAAGTTGATCCAAGTCGGACCCATTCTCACTCCATGGGTATGGTAGCCGTCTGCAGATCCAAGTCATGCTTTTCAGTTTTTTCCCTTCCGGTCAGCTTTCAGCACCTACATGCACCTACTATCGCCTACTAAAAAAGATCTGAATCTGGTTGTTGCATTTTCTTGCTAAGCTGATGAAGCTTCAAAAGTCGTGCGCGTGGCGTGACTGCGCTGGGGGCCATTTTTGCCTGGGCCATGTTGGGTCGAGCAGGGTGCCGTGGACATTCTGCCTGCTTCGGTACCCATCTTTGACATTCTTCCGCCAGTTCGTTCTCAAGTTTCCAAAAATGTTGAACCTCTTCATGTGTGAAAATTGCTGCGACAAGTTCAGAACTGATTCCTCAATGTGAAGAGTTCTCATCAAGCTTTCACCGTTCTCAGATGTTCTCAGGCACAAAGCCTGGCATTAGCATAACATGCGACGCTTCAAGGGTTCCAGTGTCTCTGTCAGGGCCCCTTTTGACATGCAATCGCACCCAGGCGTACTCACGTGCATCAGAGCCACTGAGAGTCAAGCCTCAGACCCAAAGGCAGGGCATGCGGGCTTCTGCTTTGGTCACGTGACCCTTGAATTCGACTGAGCAGAACACGAGCAGAATTGATTTGCTGCTAGAAGTGTTTGAATTCTTCGGAACCTTCGTTGTTGACATGGGCTTGGACCTGTGTTGTATGCACTTTTTGCAGGCCTGGTTTGTGGATTGACTTCGGGCTTCCAGTCTGGTTCTGAGCAGCTCATGCAGGCCTGCGTGTCCCAGTCTGACTTCCTTGAGGCTGGGGTGCTGAGCAGATCCGCTGCTGCAGTCCTGGTCTTGTCAGCAGGACAGCAACTGGCTCTTGTTTCGTTGAGCTTTGCCAGCTTTGTTTCGTCATGCCTTCATTGTGCCTACGGTGCCTACGGTGCCTTCGGTGTGCGGTGATTTGGTGGTGGAGCTGTGGACTTGTGGAATTAATTGTCTTTCTGAGCAGGACGCCTCAGCGCGGGAGTCTCAGTAGGCTAGTCCCTTGGCACGAGTAAGTCGGCCATGATCTTCCAGGTCCGCCGATCCAAGAGCCGTGGAATTGTTGCAAACTCAAGCTGGGAGCATTTTCCAACATGATTCAACTCATGTTTTAACTCATGTTTCAGCTCATCTTTCATATCTTTTCATATGTTTTCACAGGCTTGCCCTTCTGTTTTCATCACTGAGGTTTCCTCCCGCGTGGCCCAAGCTGAAGCAGCTGGCCTTGAATCCGCAGGTTCGTTTCAGGGAATGGTTGAGGACAGCACCATCTACAGCCAAGCCATGGATGATCAGGACTGCAATGGACTGGGATGGGTGCTGCCTTCATGGGTGTGGTGGTTGTCTGACACCAGGAATAATTTTTAAATTATTCTGCCAACATTCACCTAGCTTTCCCAAAAATTATTCTACGGGTAAACACATCCCAGGAATAATTTCGACCGCAAACTATTCCCTTGATGGGGAGCCCATGTCGGGCCCATGATGGGCCCATGATGGGGAGCCCATGTCGGGCCCATGATGGGGTATCAGGGGGTAAACCATTCACTTTTTAAAAAAGTATTTCAGTGTGGTGGCCACCCCTCTGATATCCATCTTGGAAGTACATGTTCGCATACTGAAAATTATTCCAAGTGAGGTCATCTGTACAAACACCTTTTGGTCAAAAGATATTCTGTACACTAACACATAATTATTCCGGAGTCACTGAACCTACACTTTGATGCCTGGCAAGGAATATGGACTGGGAGGGGTTTTCCATGGCGAGTTGTCAATCCGGCCGCGCCATGGCGTGCCCCCAAACTGGGAGCGATCACTGGCTGAGCTCAGAGAACTCCACTTTTGGGACGTGTGACCGGTTGAGATCTGCAGCTGGCTGGAGAGAAAAGTGGGAGGCGAATGCAGGCGACCCACTGTCCAACTACTTTGAGGAATTTGTGGATACTCATTTGGAAGTGAGGCTTTTTGGGAGGTTTCTGGTATTTCATTTGTCAACAACTTGGTTCTAAGATAAAGATATTTTCATGATTACCCTGGAAGTTTGGGGTATTTTTCATGGTCTTGCCGTGACCGTTGGTCACGAGGCATATGTATGGATATATATGGAAAGCCAAGAAAAGTCCATGAATGTCCCTCATGTGCCAATGAGCCCATGGTCAGCGCAGCTGGATGATGTTGAATATTTGATGTGTCTGTTCTCAATTGTATCCAAGGTGGCCGTGCTAAATACGACCCTTGACCCCTTCCGCCCCAAATTGGCACCACAGTCGACCGCAAAATGACAGCAACATGATTTGCAGCTGGCTCAACTGACCGACTTCATATCGGGGGCGTTGGCTTTTTGGATGCCCGGTGGCATTTCCAGCATGAAATGACCGACCGCATCCAGCCCTTGCCAGGAGATTCTGCGTACTCTCCGGGAGCGCCAGGGATGGACTCCCCAAGACAAGGGACAGCAGCTGAGAGACTTCCGTGACAGACTTGCTGTGTAGCAAAAACCCGAAGCTTCTTGCTGTGTCTTGCAATGCCATGCTTCAGAAAAGGGTATGTAGGTATGACGTGGTAAGACTGACTTCAACTGACTTCTGTAGAACTTTGTGGCTGATCCTTTGCTATCATCAAGCGATATCAAGCCCAGGTGCAGGTGGCAATTGCCTCTTCTTGTCGATTGCCCCTCAAGTACAGCCAGAAGATTTGCGAGACCTGCACATGAGGCCGTAGCAGGGGGGCAGTGAGTGGATTTGTGGCATCTGGGGGTTCCACCCTGAATGGCTTGAGAATCACCACAGCACCTTCGCGAGGTCGGCGCTGTGGGTCCAGCACTCAGTTCCCAGATTTTCTTTCGTGATAGCAATTCTTTATTTGGTAGGGTGTTGATTGTTTTTTGTTTCTCCCCAATGTTGGGAATGGATGGGAATGATTGGTTGACATTGGACCACTAGTCAAAAGTTTGCAGAGGGGTTGAAACCGCCAATCAATCTTCATTGATCTGAGGAGAAATCTTTTGGAAGTGATCTTGCTGAACAATGGCAGGCCTGCCCGATTTTTCACGCAGATAAGATGAAGAGTATGAAGACCAACAGATTGAGGACAAACCGTGGGAAGCCCTGGCAAAAAAACAGATTGAACGAACAGGTAACCAGCCCATTTTCGTACCCAAAGCATGTTTGAAAAACAGAACTTCCTGCAAACGCCATAAAACTCCAGAACCGAAAGGGGCGGACTAGTTTTGGACAAGGCATCTTCGGGGAGAAAGTCTCCTTGTCATGTCTATGCGCTTTGACTGATGAAAAGGGCTTGGAGATCCTGGACAAGGCCAACATGCTTCGCAAGATGGTGCGGCACCACGCAGTTTCGGCTTTCTCAGTGCAGTCGGCATCACCACTTATGTGATTTGTAATGAGCACTGCGATTCCACCAAGCAACAAGCGACAACGCAATTGATCCCTGAAGATCCCTATCGGAAAACGACAACCAGTCTAGGGATGCATAGGGTTTAGGGTCAGCAATCTGGAGCAGCTGAGCAGTGCCCAAATCTTGAGGCCATTCTGGACGAGGCTGAGTTCGTAGCTGAGGCTTGGCTTTCCAGAGAACCTTGTGTGCCTTTGGAGCCTGGCAGTCATGCTATGCTTGCTGGAACCTGTCACCTGTCGCCAGTTGAAAGCTCAAAGAAATGGAGAGAAGACGCTGACACCACAAGCAGAGTGGCGTATGAGAGAGCTGTTCACAGCCATGTCCTCGGCACCGTTGAATGACCCGACAAGGGCATGCGGCATCATGCGGCCAAGTAACGTGTCCGTCAGGACATGTTGGAAGAGTTCGTGAGCACAAACAAACACAACCTCGCAGCTCCTGTTATGCCGTGGGACCTGAAGGAGCAGATCCAAGCAGCGTTTGCAGCGTGCAAATCTTGAATGCATTTCATTACTTTTATGCAATGCTTAAAGTGGCACCACCCTTGCTAACCTGGTGAGGGTATCTACTCAAGAGCCAGGACCTTAGAGACATCGATTGACATCGACCCACGAGCTTCCAGCCCTTCAGCCCTTCAGCCCTACATGATCACTGTATGAATCGCTTGAGGTGCAAGATCTTGTTTCGCAGTATTCACTGGAGAAGATTCATGACTTTGTTCTCCGGCATGCCGAAGAGCATCTTGGCTGTCCTTGGCTGGCAGATATTTGGGCATCAGGAGTGCGTGCATACATGTGCCAATGACTCGGTTTGACTCTATTTTGTGCTGGTCAGTTGATCACTTGGTGAAGTACTTGAGCAGTTAGTTGGTTCTCACTAGTCAGGTTATGTTTTGATACCCACTTGCAACACCCTGATGTTATTGCAATTTTCACTGGCTCTCTGGGTTAGATTCTGCAACAAATTGCCCGAAACTGTCAAAATACTACACCGGGTCATAGGACGCCAGTCATCACTTTGGTTGAATTTCTTGGTGCTTCTGAGCACTTCAATCTAACTGCTGGCGGGGTAGATGATTTCAGCAGAGTATGGAAGGAACACTTTGTTCGTAAAGTTTTGTCAGCAGGGGGTCAGGCATTCATAGCGAAATGCTAGCCAATGCGGAGTTTCATTCGATAGAGCCTGGCATTTCACCAATCACTTTGGCACACTCAACATGGAAACTGTGAAAAGGACAGCAATGAACAACATGTCTCATCATGTCTCTAGAATCAGAGTTTGAAAGAACACGCAGCCTCAAATGGGCACTTGTGTATAATAATCGACTAGATTGTTGCTTTCCTGTTCCGGCATTAGGGCAAACCTTTGGACGCCTTAGCAACGATCATCCTACGTGGTGTTGTCACATCACCCAGAAATCTGCATGACAGGTATATGACCATCACTGGCACTCAAGGAAATTGGGCGGGCAGCCACATCCTCAGCGCACCAGTGCAAGCACATGTTGTTGGGAGCTTTGAAGCCACCTCCGGTGCAGCGCTGGCATCATTTGTTTCGAGAAGAGTCATGCTACACATGCACGAGTTTCAGGTAATTCATGCACATGGACGACTTCTTTTTCATGCACGATGTTATAGATGTTCGTGCAAAAGACTCAAATGTTGGCCTTGCAGGTTCAGAAATGGCTGCGTTGTCGAGTGTGCTGTTCCATCCTGAGTTCAGCGGGTGGAAACATAGCTAAAGCCAGTCGATGTCAGTAGTCAAGCTGCCAATTCATGATCAGTTGGCCACTTTTGAGCAGATCCGCAGAGAGAGAGAGAGAGAGATACTCGTACGGTGTATATGAATGTATATGTCATACGCATAGGTGTCTACAAATAAAGAATGTATGGTACATGAATATACATGTATTTCTTTATTTAAACTATATATTTTTGTTTTATACTGTATGCATTCCTCGCCGTTCCTGGTTTACACCCGCAGGAAGCGGCCAGTGGTTGCCTTCGGTAACAACTATGCTTGGACCTTGGAAACGTCGGGAAAGCCCCTGAAACTAGGCCCGATTGGAGGCACTTGCAATTCCCTGTGGCCACAGCATGATCCCGGTCCGTGTCCGCCGTGTCCTCCTCACCAACTCCATGCAATGACCTAAATACACCATCATCTGCCTGCATACTAGCTAAATACCAGTTGGACCGCACAAGGCGGTGGTTGTGATACATGGATCCCAGGCAACTGAAAGAGTGACAGGCGGCTGGAATCTATCGATCGATCCATTTGTCTATCTCTTTGCATTCTGACTATGTATCCAACTATCTCATGGAGATGGCGGTGGAGAGGGACGGATGACATGAGAGAACTATCTTTTCGTCTATCTGTCTGGAAACCTAGCTCAACCGAACCATCTACTACAGCTAGCTGTCTAGCTATGTGTCTATCTACCTGGCTAGATCCTAGCTAGCTACCTTCTCCTCAGGTTTTGGGCAATTGTGCTACCGCCACTGCGGCATCAGGGG
>VSDK01001317.1:118592-123592 GCA_009767595.1 Symbiodinium kawagutii
AACAACCTGGTTTTGCTAGGAGATTTCAACACCAGTGTCCCTTTCAGCCCATCATTGGTTGGATCCACTCAATATCGATGGCAGGGTGTTTTAACCACAGGTTCGTCCCATCCAGACTCCGGAGCTCTGGGTGATCTCATGAAACAACACAACCTGGTAGCCTTGAATACATTCAACCACACCGGACCCACATATATACATGGTGACCACTCGTCCCGAATAGACTATATCATGACTCGCAGCAATCATGCCGACGGACATGCCAAACATGTGCAGCTGCTTCCCGAAGCAGCCATCCTTGGAGACTCCCAATCACATCATGTCCCACTGTTAGCCCACCTGCCTAAACATTGGATACCCTATAAACCTCCTCATAATCCCACCTTCACATACAGACATAGACAGTTATGTAGGGATGATCGCCTGCATCACAGACTCAGGCATCCGACCTGATTCATCACCTGACCGATCAACCAGCTCAACCTGACATCATTGAACACATTCACGCCCAACTACATGCCCCGCTGATTCAGACCTATCAGCGACCCAGCCCGCCCAGGACACGGCTGGATTCCAAGCCAGAGCTCACTCACAAGTGGGCCCATGCACAGGCACTTCGTCGACTGAGCTGCGAGCATCCCACGGTGCGCGCCATTTTTCAGGCGTGGTTTCACTGGAGCAAGTTTCATCGACATCGTAGAAATCATCATCATGCCGTCAAACAGTTTCGTAAGCAGCAAGCACAAGATCTCATGTCACAAACACAGATTTTGGCTGATCGTCATGACACTTATGCTATGTTTAGGCTGATCAATACCTATGCACCCAAGGTACCACCTAAACGCATACAGTTACGAAATCCACAAGGACAGCTTGCGAACCCTAGTGAAAGCCAAGCCATCCTAGCTGACTATGTCTCCCAGACCTGGAGTGGAGATGTCACTTGGAACTATCACGCCTGTTCACCTCCGGGGGTCCCCTTCACAGTTGACGAGCTTCGAGTTGGGATCACTCACATGCCTATCAACAAGAGCACTGCCCCTCCATGGTGTCCCCACATCCTCTTCACAGACCTTGCAGATATCATAGCCCCACTCCTGCATCGCACATTGACCCACTGGTGGAGTTCCTTCCCCCCTTTTGTGCCACAATGTTGGAAGGATGCCTGGTTGGCATTCCTTCCAAAACCGACCAAATCGCCGGATCATCCGAGCCGACTACGGCCAATAGCATTAATGGAACCACTAGGCAAAACTGTAGTTGGCATCCTGAAGAACAAATTGTTGGAGCAGGTTCTCCCGAGTCTCATTGCATGGCCGCAGTTTGCTTACTTGCCGTCGCGCAGCACGAGTGATGCCATCACCAAAGTCATGATGCACTGTGAATATGTCAAACACTTAGTTGGCCTCAACAAACCTTCGATACATCAAAGGGCTATGAACCCCCATTTGCTGCCGATTTGTGGAGGCATCCAGCTGAGTATAGATCTCTCGCGAGCCTTCGATAGCATCCATCGACCGATGCTGTTTGCTGCGTTGAGAACCTTTGGCATCACTGATGATCTTCTGACCCTCTTGCAGACCTGGCACATGGATTGTCAGTACCACGTGCAGACACATGGTGTTACTCATGCAGTCAGCATTGGTCGTGGCATCCGCCAGGGATGCAAATTGGCTCCCACCCTTTGGGCCATCCTCATGGTTCACTTTTTGCGCGTTGCGGGTCAGACCCTTGGCCCTGAGTGGGTAAAACGTGCCGCCACCATCTATGCAGACGACATCCACCTGTGTGGTCATTTCACTTCCGAAACCGAACTTCATGCCTTGTTGTCCAGTTTAGGCACTATGATGTACATCCTCGAACCACTAGGTCTCACCATCAATCAGAACAAATCCAAAGCGCTGATCATGTGGACAGGTTCCAAGGTTCGTCAGGTCAAGCCTCACATCATCACCACCCGAGGTACACAAAACTGCCTCATCATCCCTCACCCACATGGTGGACACTACTTCATGCCGATCACCCATTCCACCATCTATCTTGGCATCACATTGACATACAGCAACAGTGCACATGATACCATGAACACACGAATCCAAGCAGCTCGCACAGCCTTTCGAAGGCTCAAGCGCTGGCTGACGGGCCGCCGAGGGCTGTCAACTCTCTGGAGACTCAAACTGTGGAGACAAAGTGTTTGGTCCATTTTGAGCTATGGTGTTTTGGCCACTGGCATCACCACTCAAAGCTTGCATTCCTTCACAGTTGCCATCACTCAGATGATTAGACAGATAGCCCAAAATCCATCACACATCACACATGATTCCAATGAAGCAGTTTTTCAGCAGCTAGCCATTGACAACCCACACCGCATGCTATACGAGCTCGCCATTCGCAGGCAGGCATCCATCCGACACAGACATGACACCTCGGAGCCGCATGATATCATTCGCACCCTCGATCACTCCCTTCTTTACCAGCTCATTCACCACCTTAGCACTTCTTCACCGTACGCTCCGCTACCAGGTGATTCCACCACGACCTTTTCAATCGAGGCGCATCAGTGCCCCTTGTGTGACTTTAGATGCCACGACCTCCCAATCCTGAAGAGACACTGCACTCAGGTTCATCATTTGACGCAATATAGTCTTAATCATATAAATTTATATCAAGATAGCATTCATGGCCTTCCCCAATGCTCCAGATGCCTTCGTACTTTTACCACCTGGAAATCGTTCAAGAAGCATGCCCGTCAACGCATCTGTGAGGCACCGAATATGTGAACTTCTGTGGCCTTCGACAACCTTATGGAGATCCTGTGTCACGTCTCATCCTTCCGGGGCTGAGCTTTGAGCACCAGCGCTTCCTTGTTGACCATCCCTTGGGTGATCGCATGGCTCGACACACTTTGAATGAGAACTGGAAGGCCTTTCAGGACGAACCCGATCTGTGCACCTCTCTCAGGACTCGGTGCATCTTGTGTGGGTTTTGGTTTGGTCGTCCCAATGAACTTGCAGCGCATCTGAAAGCTGAGCATCCCCTTCGATGGAGTTTGGTAGCCAGTCGATCAGTCCAGTTGGTTGAGAAGCTTGGCGGTGGTTCACCTTGCCTTTTTTGCCACAAGGACTATCGCACCCATCACTTATGTCCAGTTTTGATCCAGGTTGGACTGATTCAAGTGTATGGCCTTGGGCTTTCCAAAGGCACTCTCATTCAGGGATTGCATCCGAACAGCCTTGATTGCATTCTGTGTGGCACACAGCATTCCACTGAAGCCGATATGCGTCAACACCTCAACACTCATCACAAGCTGCCGACTTGGGATTGGCTTGAATCACGTGATAGTTTTGAGGGTACTGCCACTTGCTCACGCTGCCTTTCCTTGCATGCCTCCCAAGATGCCCTTCGCCGACACATCACCATGGGAACATGTCCAGAGTTCAATCCAGAGCTGACCCATATGCCCAAGCAGATGGAACCCCACATCTCTCGTGCACTTGAAAAAGGAGACCTGCCTGCCCTGCTGACCGAAGAACACCGTGCACACATGACCCTCACATGTACAGGTTGTAGCAAACGATATCAGCGTGTTTCAGACATGATTGCCCACCTGCAGGTTGCCCACTTTTCCCAATATCAAGCAGCCTTGCAATTGGCCAGATTGCTTCACCTATATCTTCTTCCTCAACGATGTGTATGCATCCCTGCAGTGAAGAAACCTGATACAGCCCATGTCTGCCCCTGCCTACTCCAGATTGGTTTTCAGTTCTTGCGCACCGAGATCCCATTGCTGGTCCCTTGGACCTTTGATGAGCATGACATCCTGCGAGTCATTGACAACCCTCAACATCCTCAGCTCATTCCCTTGGTCTATGACATCCTGATGACTCGCGACTTCACCCAGCTTTGGATGAACCCAACAGTGTCCGCGACCTTGGCCTCGACATGCATCCTGTGCGGCCGACACTGCCACCCAGGCGAGCTCTGGCTTCACCTGGTTGAAAAGCATCATTTTCCATGGCTAGGCATCCCTCAGTTCACTGACATGATAGGCCCGTTGATGACAGATCCTACTGCGAATACATGCAAGTACTGCCATCTCACCTACAATCATGCCTCACCGGATCATGCCTTGGATCGCACCCAAACCACCGAAGCTCACTATCGTGCTCAGTGCCCGGTTGCTATCCAGTGTGCCGTGATCTTGTCAGCACCACTCCATGGCCGCCACGGATCAAGAGATGGAGGTTCCCCAACAGATCCAGGCAGCCTTCCAGAACCTTCAGCGCCTGTTCACACCGACCCGACCGACCAGACCTCTGGACGAAGACCGAGTGCACAAGAAACATCGAGGACCCCAACCATGCAAGCACACCGACCCAGAGCAAGACATCAAGCGACCCAGGCACGAACAACCTTCTGATGCTCCTCAGCAAGCTTGTCCTTCGCCAGGAACAGGAAATTCAGAGCATTCGAGCTCAGGACTCCTATGTCTTTCACATGACGGCGGACAAGGAAGGCATGCTTCAGATCCTTCTGGATCAGGGCTCCCTTTGGAGCCAACTGGAGGACAAACAAGCACCTCTCCGAGTCCACCTGTTTCGAGCTGTGATGACAGAGCTCCAGAAGGGATTCTTGGTGGTGTATCAAACGAAGCCCGGGAGCGCAGCCTGGACTCAACTGGTGGACAAACAGATCATCCTCCAGGACGGCAGTTGGCCGACGTTGGAGTGGAACCAGCACACTCAGCAGTACCAGTTTGCCAAGGTCAAGAGCCTGCAGATGCAGGACATGCACACCCTGGTTCAGGAACTTCAGGAGATCGGCACGGAACCACACCGAATAGTCAGATTCTACTCCATGCAACAGCCGGTGGAGACTCGCCGCACAGTGGCTTGGAAACTCCAGCTCCATCTGAGGAGCAACAGTTGCCATTCGATCCTGGAGCGGTTGATCAACTCCACTCTGTGGGTCCTGATAGGAGCCATGATGAAGCAACATCG
>VSDK01001317.1:131993-181441 GCA_009767595.1 Symbiodinium kawagutii
ATGTTCTGAGTCCAATGTAGTGGCAGCCCAAGGAGAAATGTGGAATCTGGCCCTGGGCGTTTACAACCTTAGTGCCTGGCTCCAGACTATGGGCTGCCGGCATTACACTGATGTTGGGTGGTGGTCAGTCCGAAGCAGCCAACCTTTCAATCCTTTGAAGCTCAGGGTATGATGAAATGTGCTCACTGCCGCTCCGACATCATCTCCGTTTCCTCTGTAGTGAGTGCTCTGGATATTGCTGGCAGCTCTGACCTCAAAACATGAAGCAATTCGGATAGTTCAGTGGTTCGGATCAAGATTTTCACATCGACACTGCCAAGGTTGGGCGACCGCCCTGCTCCTCAGCACTTTCAACGAAAGCATGGTGGCGCCCAACGTAGTCAGCTGCAGCTTTGGGCTGCACTTGATTTCCTTGCGTTCCTTCGGATGCCTTCGGATGCCTTTGACAAGAGTTACAAGAGTGACTGCAACCATCACCAGCAAACGCTGCAACTCCACTGCGGACCCTGGCTCAATGAAAATCGGTGAGGGAGTTCAGCACCTCAGCTTGTGAGGCACTGCTGCTATGCATGCGTGTGCTGAATCGATGGGCTGGCAGCACGTTCTCAATCTGATGACTTTCATGCAGACCCTTGTTTTTGCAAATGTGAGTGGCAGAGTGGGTATTTGTATGTATTTGTGAGGAGTCGGCTTGGCTGCTGAATAGGTGAATAGGTGAAGTCAAGTAATTACAATGACCGGAAGCGCCACATGGCAAGTAATCCCATATGAGTTTGACATGTGTCATGTCATGTTTGCCGATGATTTACAGGATTCATAGGTTTTGGATGGTTTTGGCGGGCTTCTAACGGGCATATATGCCTGCAGGATGACATTGGTGCGGCAGAATTGCGTGACGCAGCATGCAGCTTGGCTATTGCTTACCCGGTCATGTCAGAGTTGGCATCAGACTTGCTACAGGCAGCTTTGGTGGCAGCAGGAAATGCGCAACCTGAAGCAAGCATTCTCCAGCTTGCCAACGAGATGGCAGCGTCAGCTGCAGGCAGGGATTTATGGTGCGAAGTGTCAGTGGCTGCAGCCTTTTCTTGGTGCAGGTGTAAGCCTTTTTCAATACTGTCATGCCAGGCTTGATTGCGAGGGAGGGCCAGCACATCGGCAAAAAAGTCCTTACTAGCGACTGCTGGTGCGGCAAGGTGTCACCAGTTGTTATTATATAGGTTGTTCCTAGAACATCCCTTCGCTCCCCGAATTTCAGATTGAAAACATCTGAAATTTGAAAACAGTAGGCCAATCAGCTGCGATTGCCGAGACTGCTTAAAAGATCTTAAAAGTAAAGTTGTACATCTGCAGCCACATGGCCCAAGTTTTGAACCTTTGGGATCCAAAAGATTCTTGAAAGAGGCCTGGCTGCAGTCTGGCAACTGTCCCTGGCCCTGTTTGCAAGTCTGCGACACTCCAAGGAACCATGGCGAAGAACCACGGCTATCTCTCGTCCATCGGGATTGATCCGGTCAATGTCGCAACGGCATCCTTGATTCCTCCTGAAGAGGCAAGCGATGCAAACGGTTCCTCCGCACCTTCTCGCGCAAAGAAATCAGGTGCATGGGCAAACTCACTCGGAGAGAGACTTGTTTCCAAATGTGCTTTTCTGTAGATGGGGCGCAAATTGCTTGCCACGAGTTTCATTTACGTGCCAAGCATTGCCTGCAGACGGCAAACATCAGCAAACAGGGTGCCGTTTTTTGGTTGATCTTTGCCTTGCTGTCGAGGTGCCCAGGGCCCAGGGACTGGAGAGTTTGAGACTGCACAGGACCTTGGGGGTTTGAGGCTTTTTGATGTTTTTTGTTTTTTTCAATGACGACTCTCTGTCGCTTTTCTGGCCAAACTTCCAACAACCTGGCGTAACTTCCAACCTGTTAGGTATCTTCCAACCACCATAGGGGGTTGCAGCTGTGTCATGCTTGCTGTTGTAGGAAGTTCGAGACACCTTTGTCAAGTTCTTCCAGGGAAAGGTGCATGACTTTGTGCCCTCCTCTCCTGTGGTGCCGCACAACGATCCAACCTTGTTATTCATCAACGCAGGCCAGGGGGAAGGAAGTGACACAGCATACATCAGCATACTGCAGGGTGGGATCGGTTCGGTCCGGTTCGGTTTCGGTTTCTAGGAACTGGTTCGGTTCGGTTCGCGAACCTTCCTGATACTGTAATTGCAACCCCCTCGCCATCCTGTCACCGGATTTGATCTGCCTGCATGGGCACTGCACCCGCTGGTGTCCCCACTTGCTTTCCTCAAATGCAGCAGAGTTCTCCCTTGCACCCTATGCCAGGCATGAATCAGTTCAAGCCGATCTTCGTTGGACAAGTCGATCCCAGCCATCCCTTTGCCAAGCTGAAGCGTGCAGCAAACTCGCAAAAGTGCATTCGTGCAGGCGGAAAGCACAATGACCTGGAAGATGTTGGCAAAGATGTCTACCACCACACCTTTTTTGAGATGCTTGGCAATTGGTCATTTGGTGATTATTTCAAAGAGGAAGCCATCACTTGGGCATGGGAATTGCTGACGAAGGTCTACCACTTGGATCCTGAACGGCTCTATGCCACCTACTACGGTGGTGACCCAAAGCAACCAACCGTTCCTGCAGATGAGGAGGCGAAGAAGATTTGGCTGAGGTATCTGCCAGAAGCACGCATTTTGCCCTTCAACATGAAGGACAATTTCTGGGAGATGGGAGATACCGGGCCATGTGGACCTTGCTCAGAGATTCACTATGATCGAATTGGAGGCAGAGATGCCGCACACTTGGTGAATATGGATGATCCAGACGTGCTGGAAATCTGGAACCTGGTCTTCATGCAGTTCGAACGAAAAGAGGGTGGCAGCTTGATTGAGCTTCCGGCAAAGAGTGTCGACACCGGCATGGGCCTTGAGCGAGTGACTTCTGTGCTTCTCGATGTGCGCAGCAACTACGACACTGATTTGTTCAAAATCATTTTCAAGGCTATTCAGGAGAAGACAGGAACCACAAAGCCCTATACTGGGAAAGTGGGTGAGGAGGACAAGGGTCACGTAGATATGGCTTACCGGGTCATTGCCGATCACATCAGAACCCTCACCATTGCACTGACGGATGGTGCTACCCCATCCAATGCAGGCCGTGGCTACGTCTTGCGCCGCATCCTGCGGCGTGCCGTCCGCTTCGGTCGTGAGATCCTAGACGCGCCTCCGGGATTCTTCCATCAGTTGGTGGACTCGGTTCTGGAGACGCTGGGAGATGCCTTCCCAACGTTGAAACAAAATCCTGAAGATGTCCGAGCAATCATCAAGGAGGAAGAAGCCCAGTTTGGACGCACCCTGGATCGTGGCATCAAGCAGTTTAAGACCTTCGCGAAGAAAGGGAACATCACTGGAAAGGATGCCTTCTTGCTTTTCACCACTTACGGATTTCCAGTTGATCTTACCCAACTCATGGGCGAAGAACTGAAGGTGGAGGTTGACATGCCCGGCTATGAAAAGGAGATGGATGAGTTCAGGAAGAAATCTCAGAAGAAGTCTGCAGGAACAACCAAGGAGCTGCTTTCAGCAGCATGCACGGAGACGGCTTGATGAAGTCATCTTGCGCAAAATCCCATGAATAAAAGACTAACGGATGGAGCCAATAGGCGGCTGGCTGCTAGACACACATAGCAAGCAGGACATGATTCCCCATGTTTCTGAGAGTCCTTCGGCAGTGTCATCATTGGCAGTTGCAGTTGCTGATCATGGGCTTCGCAGGACATGGGGCTCAAAGCCAACGAGACTGACAAGCTCATCAAGGGTATGCAGCTGAAGCCAACAGACGATACCATCAAGTATGACTGGAACACTGAGGCAGGCAGCAAAATGACCCCCAGTACGCCATCATTTCCTCGCTGGGACAATTCAGTACAATGAATAGCATACAATCACACAGTGCATGATCACTTGCTGAACTAATCTGTGGCACACTGGCCTAGTCACAACGTTTTGAAAACTTTTCTTAGAGCAGAAAGATGAAAGTCTTCCAGTTGATGCCAGTTGAATCATTGCTGTCAGGGTGATGGAGGCGAATACACCGCCAAGATCCAAGCGATCTATGACGGGCAGGATCGGGCAAACATGAGTGAGAGGGTTTCAGACAGAGAAGCAGCCCCCCACACGCATCGCTTCGTCATTTTGACCAAATGGTGAGCCAGCATGTGGTTTGAAGTTGGCGCAGGAATTTATCCAGACCTGCAACAGTGGTTCCGACGTTGTCGGCCTTGTTCTGGACAAGACGCCCCTTTATGCAGAGCAAGGAGGTCAAATTTTCGACAAGGTCATCCTTTATTGGGGTCAAGTAGTGACACGCGATGCTTGCACAATGCAGAACGAGAAAGTCAAGCTGTCCATACGTAGTCCATATGCATTTTCAAATGTGCTTTTCGATGGGGCTTGACTTCTGGCATGTGTGCTATAGCGCTGTATTTGCATTTGGTTGAAGTCGGAGTTTTTTTGCTGCAAAGGCCACCCTGACTTGCAACGATGTTGAGTTCTCCGTTGACAACGCTCAGAAATATGCTTCTTGGTCGTGACCGCATCTGAGGGAAATATAGGGACATTATTGCCAGAATTCATGCGGCGTTAAGATTGTTGCAGTCTGTTGCAATACAGTGTCTTACTATGTGTATACATGGATGTGTGCTATCTGAGGCTGGCTACGTCTTGCACATTGGCCAGGTGGACACCAAGGGAGACATGAAAGTTGGTGACACTGTCACCATCAAGGTGCGGTTTTGCTTCTGCTCTGTGTGTCTAATTGACAGTGCTGCGGTCGCCAAAGCGAAAGGTTGACTACACTCGGCGTTCGCTGGTGGCAAAGAACCACACGGCCACCCACATCCTGAATTATGCGTTACGCCAAGTGCTGGGGGAGAAGGTGGATCAGAAGGGTTCCTTGGTCACTGAGGACAAGCTGCGATTTGACTTCTCCCACGGTAAGCCAGTGGATGTGAAGGAGCTCAGAAAGATTGAGGAAATTTGCAACGAAATGATCCAAAAGTCATGCGTGGTCCATTTCCGCGACGTGGCTCTGGACACAGCAAAGGCCATCACAGGTCTCAGTGCCTCAGCTGAACCGTTCTGCAGTGTGTGAAAACTGTTTGGTATCGATGTGGTAAGTTTTACTGATGTTCTTTTTGTTGACTCACAAATGCAAAGTGACAATTGACAGTTAGGCTGGTCAGCTACAGGTTGAGCCCCGCTGTCAGCATTTATACCTTAGCAGCGAAAGCTGGAGCTCCTCCATCCATGTTCAAAGCGTAGAACTTTAATGCGTCAAATGACTTTCCAATGAGAGCCCCTGAGCCTGCCCATTTTGCAGAACACACGGGTGTTGTTGGTACATCCAAGGAGCAGTGTTTGGTGAAACTTATCCCGATCCAGTCCGCGTGGTGAGCGTTGGCCCAAAGATTGATGACCTCCTCACTGACAAGAAGACTCCGTGGGGCATGCAGAACAGTGTGGAATTCTGTGGTGGAACTCACGTAGCCAACAGCAAGGACTCGCTTGGAGACATGATGCAACTGTAGTGGATACAGTCTGTTTGATACATGCGGAACCACAGGTGTTATCATGTGTTATCAGTTATCACAAATCCAATTGCCAGCGCAGGAATGAACATCAGCATATCAAAAGAGATTTGCTTGCAATGAAAAATGTGATTGCAACGAAGAAATATATACATATTCCTGCACAGGGAAAAGCAGGGAAGAAAGGAAGGAGGGAAAGGAGGGAAAGGAGGGAAAGGAGGGAAGGAAGGATGGAAGGATGGAAGGAAGAAGGAAGGAAGGATGGAAGGACGGAAGAAAGGAAGGAAGGACAGAAGGAAGGAATGAAGCCACCCCTCCCGCCCATCATCATCAATGGAAAACATTGTCGTCATCATCATTATCATCATCATCGTCATCACTTTCGCCACCATCATCATAAATCAAAATCGTCATCATCACTGTACATTGTTCTGCATACATAGATGCGCAGAATATGCATAGATGCATAAATAAGTAGTTTTCGAGCATCAGGTGTTCCAGCTCCAAAATCCTGCAAATAATTGTAAACTGCAAGGTTCCAGCTCCAAAATGTTGTAAATACCATGCAAGTTGCAAGTTACAGTCCCCCACAAGAATAGACTTTGTGAAATTTGTCTCCTTGGTTTCTATGTTTGCGCCTTGTATGGCATTTGCATGCTTCTTTGTTTTGCTCTTGGGAGCTCGAGTCTTGTTTCCTACAGTAATTTGGCAATCTAGTGTTTTGCAAATTGGCCGACACATGGCCCCTTTTGGCCCGCTCGCCCTCAGCTGCAGCCGAACCTTAGGGATGGCGATGGGGAGAGAGAGAGAGAGAGTCCCAAAGTGGTGCAAATGCCATGTAAAATGCAAGGTAATTCAGGGCAAACTGCAAAAGTTTTTGATTGCCATGCAAAATTTTGTGATTTTAAGAATATTTTTGTGTGGTCTTAACTGGTGTCAGCATGACAGAAGCTGGGTTCAAGTTGGTTCAGCAATTTGTTTTAAAGTTAAAACCTTGTGCGGCAGCCAGCCTACAGCCAGTGGATTGCTTCGCAGGAGATCTACAAGTTTGTCCTCCTGCAGGAGGAAGGCATTGCCAAAGGCATTCGCAGAATAGTAGCAGTCACAGGACCATGGACAGCTCATGAGCTGCTCGTGCTTGAGATGAGTTTGTGATGCTTGCCAGTGCTGGTCTTGCCACTCGTCAAATCGCAGGACCACAGGCGGCAGTTGAAGCAACCCTAAAAGCAAAGACGCTGAGACACTCGCAGTGCAAGCAGCGAGCTTTGAACTGCTCAGATTTTGGGCTTTACATCGATGCGATGCCCCGGAACTTGGTAATTGTCCCGGCATGATTCTCCACTGATTATTTTCATCAATATTCCATGTATATTTCCATATGATCATGCTTGAAATCATGAATCGAGATGAGATTAGCCACAGCGATGGTCAGTCCATGTCAGTTCCAGCAGCCCTGTGAAGTTTGCACATTCTTCTGTCGCATTTCCCACCGAGATGTGGCCGCTGAGGTGTGGACTTCGATGGCTTCAAGGGTATGTCTCCTGGCAGCGAACTGGACAAGTGCATTGGCGATCTCCGGAAAAAGGTGACAGAGGACAGCATCCAAATCATCCAGCCATGGAGAGCCACGGTTGAGTGCTGGGAGGCTTAGATCGATGTCAAAAGGGACCATGAATACAGGGATGGATGGACAATGGTGGACGAGGTCGAAGGATGATGAAGGATGAACATACTCAACAGGAGAGATAGGCATGGATAGATGGGAAGGTAATTGCAGGAATAGATATTTTAGATTATATGTTTGGATTGACCGATTCATGTCATAGATGCATGGACACAGAGAGGGAGAAACACAGATACCCTGCAGAATATGATACAACTGCCCAGGCACATTCACACACAAGCACTGAAATAGATCTTCCAAAGTGCTGGTATGTTGGGACCTGGAAGGACAAGGAGGTTTCGCTCCTGATGAAGAACGACATCATTACGGAGCTCGAGGGCTTGATTCTTTCCTGCAAATGTGAGCTCGGAGCAGCACTGCGTTGGGTGCAGTGTTGAAATCACAGAAGATGCACCTTTCAAGAAATTGCTGTTATAAGATTCTACCTGTTCATGATTTGTCGTTTTGAGTGGTTCAAAGTGGGTTGAGCACACCCATTTATGCCCAGGGCAAAGGGCTCCTTGAAGGCAGGGAAGGAGCAGACCAAGAAATTCGAAGGCAAGGCCAAAGAGGATGGCGAGAAGCTGGGTGCCATGGCAGATATGGAGATTTTGGATGATTTTGGATGATTTTGGTGTAATGTTTGATGATGTTTGATGTGATTTGTCATTTTTTGTCATGATGGTTGGTTAGCAGAGCAAGCTCTCCCAGCGTTGCTACCACATCTACCGCCAAGATCACCAAGGTAAGGAGGCGGCAGCGGCGTCCGGCCCCACTTTCGTGGGCGTAGTCCAGGCTGGCGCAGGCTGCGACGATGCCAAGGTGCTTACGCCAGCGATGGAAGCAGCCACCAAGCAGTGCTCGGACAAGGCTGGGGTCGGCACCACGGGGCACCACGGGGCACCACGGAGATGGGGATGTCCGAAGGGCAGATGGCAGCAGTTTGCAACAGGGGACATGCCGAGGTACCACCAGTGACAACCACAAGTGGCCAGACATGACAGATCATGACAGTGTGATATGCAGTGATTGCCACTGCTCAGGCTATCATGCTCATGAGCAACATGGGTGGCAAGCTGGCAATCCTGGCGGTGGTGCCCAAAGCTTTGACTGGAAAGGTCTCAGCAAAGGCATGGTCTTCAAAGGCCAGGTCTCATGGGAGCTGGGTCAGGTACTTGTACGCGGCGGTCTTTTGGGCAGACATACTAAGGGTTTGTAGGGGATGGCATCCCTAGCTGATTTGGTGCACTCTTCAGGTTTTGGATGCTATTGGTGGCAAGGGTGGTGGCAAGGACTGCTGATTTTGTTTTCTGCTGTCATTTGACGGAAGATCACCTGCCAAACTTGCAAGTCTCTAAAGACTTGAATTTGAGCTCGGCTCAAGATGACGGTGCTTGATTCCCCAGGATGACAAAGCTCAAGGGCAAGGTGACGCATCCAAGTTAGATGAGGCCGTTGCGGCAGCAAAGAGCTTCGCCTGAGACGGCCCTCTGAGCTGAGCATAGATTTGCCAAGGAGGGTGAGCGCTTGCAGCGCGTTTGCTTTCGGGATTGAACAGATCCTGGTGAAGCTTCAGGGAATGTGGAGAATGACTGGCTTAGTGGATCTTAGTGGCTTAGATGGCCAACTATACACTACCAAAATACAATCCTTAAAATGTCACAGAGCTTGTGATGGTATCATGATGTTTGCAGTAGGTAATTGCTTCCTGGGATACCTCCCAAGCACACCCTTGATCTGAAGATTTGCACATTTCAAGATCTCTCAAGACTGTGTGGTGCACTGCGCAGCGCTCCGCATATGCTTTAGAAAAGGAAAGGTTCGCGTGGGGGCGCGTGTAGGCTGGTCAAAGAAGAGAGGTTCCGCTAAAGACAGTGGAGTGATTTTGCCTGTGGAATGGCGTGGAATCCTTTCAGCCGAGGTGCCCCGAAGCAGACCATTTTTGAAACAGGGTTGATGTATGGCAACGTTTCTCAGTGAGATTCAGTGAGATCCAGTGAAGAGCCTCAGGTCACACAAGCTGAAGTCAAAATCAAGGAGACGGAGGCCCCATTTATTATAGATTTTCTAGTTTTTGTTGGCGCAACATTGGTGCATTTTGATGGATTGCCAATCTGGATGCCTCAAATCAGGATGGTGGCAAAGAGGCACGGCACAAGTTTTCCGCAGGATCATTGACTTTGCTGATTTTGTTGGTGATGGGATGTGATGGGGATGGATCAGAAACCGACATGGTGGATGTGATGTCGATGACTCGGTGAAGATGTGCAGTGCTCAGGTCCTGCCATACTTTCACGCCCGATGCTTCACTGAAGCAAGGCTAACCGGGGTCGTTTGCCGCTGATTTTTGGCGTTTGTTCGTCTTCGCATGTGCAACAATATTTTGGACTTGTCTACCGTTCAGAATCTTTCCGAGCTGTTGTGCAGGGGGGATGCCATTAGAGTCTACCAAGTTCATGGTGGCGGGCATTACCAGATGCTTGCGGATAGATGATGCTCGCTTGAAATCTGTCGCTACGAAGCAAACAAAAGGTCCACGTTGGTTCTTGTCAGTGCTCTTCTCTCTGTGCCATGGCAAATTCCCAGCTGATTACAGTGCTTGGCAACACATCTTCCCAGCCGTCTTGGATCAGACACATCAAAACTAAAACAAAGGTCATGTGTAACCTGGGGGGGGGGCAGGGCGGGCAAACAAATCACAGATATCGAGCACGAACACTTTATCAATGCAGAGAAACAGCGGAAATCAGCAGTGAAACCACACCCTGGAGCTTTTGTTGGTGCCATGAAGCAGGCGGGCATTCTAGTTGTTTACATGGTCCACTGATGTCCACCGTTCATTTGGTGATTTCTTCATACTTGCTGTTTGTAGTGTGTTTTCTTAGGAGGAAGTTTTGCTTCGCTGCAGAGAGCTGAAGGACCTGCATGAATTTGCAAGGTGGCAGAAGCGGTCAATTCAGTTTGGACAAAATCCAGGAACGAGGTAATCGAAAGCTGAGCGGTGGTGATAGTGCAGGCCAGCACTTTAAAGTACAATTCACTTTGCAATGAAACACCACATACACAAATTGTAGTACATAGACCTTGGAATACTTTCAGCATTGTCGACTCAATATGTAACTTAGCAGATACTTGCAGTCTCTTGCAGTAGATGACACACACACACACATCACGTTAGTCTGCCACTCCGTGACCCAGATTTCAGGTGCGCTGAGATTGTATGCAGAGGCTCGGTGCTGTTTACGGCATTGATTTTTGCGAATTTTGTCTGTTGATGCTTTCCCAGAGCTTTGCGACTGCACATCGAGCCAGTCTGCCAGTCGCTTGGAATGTGGCGTTGAAGGCTTTGCAGGAATTGGATGCAGCGAGTGATGAAGGCCTCCTTCATTGTCTTAGCATGTCTTTGCATTTTCGAGCTCAGCAGTTCCTGAAGAAGTCGTTGGGTATGTTCTATGAGATGTTATTATGAGTCATGCTTGTTTGACATACATCATACATCCTGCAAATAGCTGGAAAGGCCAGATTTCGGGAGCCTGAGACTGCGTTCTTGACAGGACAGGATGCTGCCCAACTTGCAGCAGTCTTACATTCAAATAGCGCGCAGGCCTGGTGGCAAGTCCCAAAACCAAAACATAATGAAAGGTACTCCACAGTGTCAAGATTCAGTGATGCAAGCAATGAAAACTCCATGGTGCCAAAATTCAGTGATCCAGGCAATGAAAAGACACACACACACACACACACGTGTACATGTATGATCATGTATGCGTTACGACCTGAGGCGCTGATGAAGCAAAAGAAGTGGCTTGAGGCGCGTGGGAACACGTCCTGGGCACAGGCACAGCTCTCGATGTGACGAGGCCATCGACAGATGCCACGCAGCCCTGCACTGAGCCACGCAGTCGATTGCAGAGGTAGCAACTGTGCCACTTCCAAGGCCTTGCGCTTTGACTGTGGCCACACGAAGCCTGGAGCCCCGATCTTCGTTAAGACTTGTGAGTTTAAAGCCTGACTAACATTGACTAACCCACTTCGGATAGATCTTTATCAAATCATTTTATAGTTTTTTTACTTGTAAAATGCCATGTGAAGCATGTACCACTGCAAAAAGAACAAAAAACATTTTGTAATAACAGTTCTAGAACATGTTCTCAACAGATGCAGGGTCAAGGAAACACAGGCCCAATTCAACAACGCTCACCACTACATATCTCATGTAGTGGTAAAAGTGGTAACATTTGTCAAACATCATTTCATTGTATTAAATCTAATGTATCAAAAATCCTGTGTTTACTGTATCCTCTATCAATTTATTCCACATTCCAACACGGCTGTAGGTCTTCTTGGAGAGGGGCAGTTTCTGCGATGGAGGCAGATTTCGGGCACATGTCGATGTGAACAATACGACAATAATGTCATGTATGATTTATGATGATTTAACAACGTTTAATAATGGATGATTCAATTATTTATCTACTATTTGCATCTATTTGCTATCATTGCTCAGAATCAACTGAAATGGCCACTTTTGGAATGAGTCGTTGTATGTCGTTGTCATTTGTTCAGATTTGTTCACATTTCTTCCGTTTCTATCCATTTCCATCCGTTACTCAGCTGTTGAGGTCGGAATGCAAGATGTCGCAGTTGCCTTTGTCGAGCGACCTTCTTAGTGCAACCAATAAGCCAGAGGTGTTTTGACAAGATTTGACAAGTAGAAGGAGCAGTTTCAAAGTGCTAAAGTTTCAAAGTGATCACAGTGATCAGCTCCCAAAGTTTCAAAGTCCACCTCCCAAAGAGCTCTGAATCAGTGCTACTTTCAACCGAAAGTTGCCACTGAATCAGTGCCACAGACTCCGCAACTTCCGCTCAGGGCTGGATTGGTCCACTTTGAGAACTCTCAGGAGCTCCTGGAGCTTCGCAAAAGGCGGCTCCCATGGTGCTCCTTCTCGTGGGATGCTGATGGGTAGGTCATGATGATCTATGGATATCATTGGATAGCTATGGATATCTAAGATCAAGGGATATCTCCACACTCCATGTTTCCATGTTTGTTGATAGTTGATATTGATCTATCAACATCCCCAATGATAAAGACTATTGACTGGTTGTACATTGATTGTATCATTATATTGTCAATGATTGCATTCTTATAGCTTTATGGTGTGAGCAATGGTTACATCAGTAATGCTCTCGAAGTCCAAATCATCAGTTTTGTATACTCACACCATGGTTGGTGGGCGAGAATCTTCTGTACCCAAGATGGGAGTAGTGGCAGCACCACAACAGTGAAAGAAGTCTTACACCAGCGAGGTGAATTCAGTTCTCTTATGTCCGTCATGATTTCATGACGGCGTCAACGTGCCAGGTTGGGACCACTGCCGCAATCTCAGGACATTCTTTGATCCCTCGAGATTGAAACAGTTCGTAGCTCTTCCTTTGCACCCAGAGAACATTTGCAACATGTCTCTGAGTATTTGCAACCACAGTGAACTGGACTGAGGCCAGATGTTTCTTTGGATAGAGGCTGGGATGCGGTCTTTGAAAGAATGTCATCAAGAGTGTTGCGGAAAGTCATAGACAGGTCGTGCACTGCAATCATGGGATGCAACGCAAATGTGTCATATATGAACATATTCAAATAAGAACTGCAGTCCAACAGTGAAGCCCTGCGCCAGATGACAGTGATGACGGCTCCCTGTGTCCTTCGAAATGGCGTTTGCCGATGGAACAAGACAAGGCCGGCGTTTTCGTTTTTTCCCTGAGGATGTTGGATCGTGTCCTTGAGGCATGACATGGAGAATTTTTCTCCAGTTCTCGCATGGTTTCAGGCAGCAGAAAGGAGCCGCATGCCGAAGAAAGAGCGGCCTGGCAAAGAGAAAGGACAGCTGTGTTCAGTCTCAAAAAGTCAACCTTCCTCAGTGCTGTTCCCTTGTAGCAAACACAATGTAAGCATCCTGATCAAGCTGATGACCATCAGGCTATTCATCAACAACTGTATGTATACATGGATACATGTATACATTTTGTTGCATTGTGAGTTCTGTTGCAGGAGACTGACAGGGAAAGCCACAGAGACCACTTTCACTCCAATATGACCTGGAAGCTGCTTTTGGTGATGAACAGTGTGAAGGCATGGTGGAGATGAACATCGCGGGTCGACCTGCGCCAATGAGGAAAGTCCTCAACAGCTGAGATTTGATGCCGTGTGGAACATGATGGAGCTGTCTCAGCAGCAGTCACAGTTTGCATTTGACAGTTGAGCGGGTATAGACAGCACTGAATGTCTATTTCACCTTTTTGCGGACTTGGACTAAAGTCCGGACACTGGTACTTCGATACCTGACCTCACTTTTGTCGTTGGCCTTTGCTGGCGCTAGCTTGGCATAGTCCTGCAGTCCCGCAGATGTCACGGAAAAAGGGACCAGCCGAATGAGCAGAAATAGCGGCAGGTTTCGACATGCGAAAGCTAAACAACTTTCTTGCAAGGCCAATGGCACTCTTGTCTCCGAGGGCAGAAGTAGATGCTTGCCATTGCAAGCATTCATGTCCATGAAGGATTCCACAAGGAAGTTGTTGTACCAAGACAAGATGAAGCAAAGACTTCACAAGCGACGCCAACCCATCGGAGAAAGAAGTCATTGCAATGGAGGGGAGCATGGGGGTGGTGATTTTTGGAGAGTAGCATAGCTTGATACAAACAACTGTAGGGTAGAAGCAAGGAAGGCTGTTGATGCGGGCCAACATATCATGATGATTCTATGTGCATAGTAAAATAATATGGTTGGTACTCGTATGATCATTACACCTGGTGAAATGGAGCAGCGCTCGTTTTTGACTTAATAGTGGCAGGAAATCATCATCACTGTACTGTGGGAATCGCAAGACCGCCTCAGTTCAACACAAAGATGTACCTACCAGCGCGAGGGGATCAACAGAAAAGCGCAGATCTGACGTGAAAAAAGGACATCTATGTCAGGAATCATTCATGTTGAGCATGACATGGCTGGCAGACATCCCGTACGCCTTAGAAGATTAGTATGCCCAAAAAATACTCAATTGTTTTCCATGTTAACGCACCTGTTTTCAGTTTGCGGTGTGCCATGCGAAACCACTTTTGTTCCGATATGACCGCTTTTCTTGTTTAAAAACGGACCTTTGGTGTTTTGGGTTCATGTAACACCACAATGTACAAGAATTTGCAGGGTTTTCTGACTTCCGCCTTCGTAACACGGAATGGCTGGCCTATTTCCCAAGTAATGTTCCATCTTGAGATCGTCAAGGTTTTTGGAAGCATTCTTGAAGGGTTCGGGAGAGTCAACTAGCTCTAACTTATAACATAGAAAGTTACGAGTGAAGATTTCCCAGACCACAAAAACCAAATCATCAAAATGCAACCACTTGAATCCATTTCATGGTTGTTTTTCAAAGCTATTGGGGATCTGCCACACAAACGGGTCCGATTTGTTTTGTCCTCTTGGCTCTGTAGCAGCATTCCAAAATTGTCCCAGTCAGCCTCCACGTTGTATCAGTCCTTGTGGCGCGCTTTCGGAATCGAGCGTTTGAGGCGTGGGTCGATATTGCTCAAAAAGAAAATTCAAGGATGCAGGGTCATACATCAGCTTGACTTGGTGAAGATATTGAAGGTCAAGTCCTTGAACTACTTAGAATTGGTAACACATCAAAATATCCCACATTCAGAAAGACATTTTCGGATTTCAGATTCAGCCATGAGTTTTCTCTGCAGTTTGTCAGTTTTGTTAGAGTTTTCCAGGTTTCGGGCATCAACTTGATCAACTTCTGCTGGCAATGGCTTATAATGGCTTGTGGCAAGTCATGATCGAGCATGTCCCAGCTTGTTTCGGGCATGCATGTTGCAGTGATGTACTACATAAATCTTTATATAATTACAACATGTACATAAGACCCCTGGCCAACTGGTTTTCATTCTGACCAGCTGAATAGTTAGATTGAAGTTCAGAATGTGACGTTCTGTAGCTTTCTCTTACATGTGGTAGCCTGAGACTGCAGGGTTTGCAACATCTCACCTTGAGTTCACTCCGCCCATTTGTTGTCTCGCCTGTGGCAGGAATGGCGCGTGTCAGTGGCCAGGCATGGCCCTGCGCAGGAAAGCGACACTGGTACTGTATGACATTTTCATGCATAGATTTGCCCTGCGCTAGCCTTGTGCCCAAAAAATCGTTGTAGGTCATTTTGTATCGGGCATTGACCCCAGAGGAGCGCCAGACCGAAGCTCAGACGGGGCATTTGGATGCATTTGGTGAGAAGAAGACTGGTGGCAAGAAAAACATCAGTGGCAAGTCACGTTTGTTCGCAGACTTGGTGCTTTTGGGCAACAAGAGAGCCTGATAATGCATGCAACATTGTGTGCATCATCATGCAACAATGGCTGGCTATATCCCATCATGTTTCTTGGGCACAGAAGTGTTGGTTCAAGGGTGTTTCTAAATGTTTTTTCGCCAGTCTTGCGGTGGCAGCACTTGATTTATCATCTTCATTTTGCTTCCAAGGCGCCTCAGGGAGCAAAACAATCCGTACCGCCTGTCTTCTCTGAGCTGGAGTGAGTGGGGTGAGGCTGGACTCATGTTGATATAACACGATGATTTCTTTCCTCAGCTTGAAACGAATGTTGTTTCATGCTGTTTCCTTGCGAGCTCGCCAGGCGATGTTTGATTATCTCTTCGGCCGAGCCCTAAGTTTGACTCTGCTGTTCGCCTTGAATGGACACCGTTGTCTAGTTGTCTATGACTGTATGACTACGATCACGCAAGACATTCACAAATGCTTTGCATTTTTCCATCAGCTTTGCAAATTTGGAACTCTGTAGTCTTTGCATGTCGCGCACGCATGTGCGCGCATCTTTGCGTGCTGGATCCGCTTTTGCGACATGAGGCTGAGACAGACTCTGGAAGTTGCAAATGCTGTGTGGCAAAGACCGCAGCTCACCAACTGCTGCATCGAATTCGGTGGCATCAAGAAAAATTGGATGACCACCCTCATCGATTCACCACAGATCAGCGGCATTGGAGTCGCCTTCCAAAACAACTTGAGCGGAAAAGAGACCAAGTGTTCACAGCGGCAAACTTGTAGATTTTTGGAGCCACGTAGAAGATGATTGAAGGTCACTGTGCTTTGTGTTTCTGCGGGAAGAATGAGCTCTTTGATCGGCCAATGAGCTTGATCTTTGCATGTCGGCTCCCTGAAACTTGGAGACTTCCCACACAAACCAGGTCCGATTTGTTTTGTCGTTGTGGCTCTGCAGCAGCATTTTAAAATTGTCCCGGTCAGCCTCCACGCTGTATCAGTCTTTGTGGCGCGGTTTGGGAATCGAGTGTTTGACTCAAACACTCGATTCCCAAACCGTGCCACAAAGACTGATAAATTTGAGGCGTGGGTCGATGTTGGTCAATGAAAGAAGTGAAGGATGCGGGATGTTGAAGGTCAAGGAACGTCCTTGAACTATTTGAAATTGGTAACACATCAAATATCCCTGATTCAGAGATATTCAGTCAGACAATTTCGGATTTCAGATTCAGCCATGAGTTTTCTCTACAGTTTGGCAGTGTAGTCAGGGTTTTTCCAGGTTATGGGGATCAACTTGATCAACTTGTGCTGGGATATAATGGTTCATAAGGCTTCTGGCAAGTCAGGAGCAAGGATGTTCCAGCTTGTTTCCGGCATGCATGGGGAAGGGGTGTACCATATAGACTATACGATGATCATCGATGATCCTACTTATTTCATCACCTGGCCAACTGGTCTTCATTTTGACAAGCTGAACGATTAGCTCGAAGTTCAGAATGTGACTTTAACTTAGAGCCGGTAGCCTGAGACTGCAGGGTTTGCAACATCTCACCCTGAGTTCACTCGGCCCATTTGTCGTCTCGCCTGTGGCAGGAATGGCGCGTGTCAGTGGCCAGGCATGGCCCTGCGCAGGAAAGCGACACTGGTACTGTATGACATTTTCATGCATAGAATTGCCCTGCGCTAGCCTTGTGCCCAAAAAATTGTTGCAGGTCATTTTGTCGCGGGCATTGACCCCAGAGGAGCGCCAGACGGAAGCTCAGACGGGGCATTTGGATGCATTTGGTGAGAAGAAGACTGGTGGCAAGAAAAACATCAGTGGCAACTCACGTTTGTTCGCAGACTTGGTGCTTTTGGGCAACAAGAGAGCCTGATAATGCATGCAGCATGTGCGCAACATCATGCAACAATGGCTGGCTATATCCCATCATGTTTCTTGGGCACAGAAGTGTTGGTTCAAGGGTGTTTCTAAATGTTTTTCGCCAGTCTTGCGGTGGCAGCACTTGATTTATCATCTTCATTTTGCTTCCAAGGCGCCTCAGGGAGCAAGTGCTTCACAGACCCACAGGTGCACAGTTCGGACCGAAAGGCATTTGGAGCAGGGAACTTGGGCGAGAGCGGCATGACGCGGTTCTACCTGACGCACCAGTGCAACAGCTACTGCAAGCTGCTTGGTTGCTCCCCAGAGCGACGGGAGCTACAACCCATTCAAGAATTCCGCAAAGTTGATGTGACTGGTGGAGGGTTGAAAGCTTTCTGTTCCGTTTGCGGCAGTGATGATGTGTTGGTGAAGGACACTGACATGTCAGTGAAGGCCCGTAAACGGCAAGACATCCTTTGTCAGGAGCACAATGCCATTTACATGAAAACGCTGGAGAACTGCAAATGCGTCGGCTGTGGCAAGAACGTCAAGTTCTCCAGTTGGTATGCGGACATCCGTGGATTGGCGCCGCCAGAACGGTGTGAATCTTGCCAACACAAAGCCGGTGGGCGGGCAACAGAAGCCCGAATCATCATCCACGGAGAGTCCGCCCCAGAGTCTCGCATTACCTTCGCTGCCAGCAAGGGCCTCTCCCCAATTGTGTCAGGAGGCACTGGTGAGACAGTTCTTTGAAGTTGTTGGTTCGTGTTCGGTTGGGTTTGTTGAATTGTATGCCATAGTTTGATGCCCAGAACTGAGGTTTCCATTCTGCCACACGGTTCAGATTTGAAAAGATCCAACCAAATTTTTTTGAAATGCATGGGGGAGACAGATGAGAACCAAGCTTGGGAGGTATCAGTCTTTGTGGCGCGGTTTGGGAATCGAGTGTTTGACTCAAACACTCGATTCCCAAACCGTGCCACAAAGACTGATAAATTTGAGGCGTGGGTCGATGTTGGTCAATGAAAGAACTGAAGGATGCGGGATGTTGAAGGTCAAGGAATGTCCTTGAACTATTTGAAATTGGTAACACATCAAATATCCCTCATTCAGAGATATTCAGTCAGACAATTTCGGATTTCAGATTCAGCTATGAGTTTTCTCTACAGCTTGGCAGTGTAGTCAGGGTTTTTCCAGGTTATGGGGATCAACTTGATCAACTTGTGCTGGGATATAATGGTTCATAAGGCTTCTGGAAAGTCAGGAGCAAGGATGTTTCAGCTTGTTTCCGGCATGCGTGGGGAAGGGGTGTACCATATAGACTATACGATGATCATCGATGATCCTACTTATTTCATCACCTGGCCAACTGGTCTTCATTTTGACAAGCTGAACGATTAGCTCGAAGTTCAGAATGTGACTTTAACTTAGAGCCGGTAGCCTGAGACTGCAGGGTTTGCAACATCTCACCCTGAGTTCACTCGGCCCATTTGGCGTCTCGCCTGTGGCAGGAATGGCGCGTGTCAGTGGCCAGGCATGGCCCTGCGCAGGAAAGCGACACTGGTACTGTATGGTACTGTATGACATTTTCATGCATAGAATTGCCCTGCTCTGCCCTCGTGCCCAAAAAGTCACTGCAGGTCATTTTGTCGCGGGCTTTGACCCCAGAGGAGCGCCAGACGGAAGCTCAGACGGGGCATTTAGGATGCATTTGGTGAGAAGAAGACTGGTGGCAAGAAAAACATCAGTGGCAACTCACGTTTGTTCGCAGACTTGGTGCTTTTGGGCAACAAGAGAGCCTGATAATGCATGCAGCATGTGCGCAACATCATGCAACAATGGCTGGCTATATCCCATCATGTTTCTTGGGCACAGAAGTGTTGGTTCAAGGGTGTTTCTAAATGTTTTTCGCCAGTCTTGCGGTGGCAGCACTTGATTTATCATCTTCATTTTGCTTCCAAGGCGCCTCAGGGAGCAAAACAATCCGTACCGCCTGTCTTCTCTGAGCTGGAGTGAGTGGGGTGAGGCTGGACTCATGTTGATAGTTGATATAACACGTCAAGATTTCTTTCCTCAGCTTGAAACGGATGTTGTTTTCATGCTGATTCCTTGCGAGCTCGCCAGGCAATGTTCGATTATCTCTTCGGCCGAGCCCCAAGTTTGACTCTGCTGTTCGCCTTGAATGGACACCGTTGTCTAGTTGTCTATGACTGTATGACTACGATCACGCGAGACATTCACAAATGTTTTACATTTTTCCATCAGCTTTGCAAATTGGAACTCTGTAGTCTTTGCATGCTGCGCACGCATGTGCAGACATCTTTACGTGCTGGATCCACTTTTGCGACATGAGGCTGAGACAGACTCAAAGTTGAAAATGCTGTGTGGCAAAGACCGCAGCTCGCTTAGTGCAATATCGAATTCGGTGGCATCAAGAAAAATTGGATGACCACCCTCATCGATTCACCACAGATCAGCGGCATTGGAGTCGCCTTCCAAAGAACTTGAGCGGAAAAGAGACCAAGTGTTCACACGCGGCAAACTTGTAGATTTTTGGAGCCACGTAGAAGATGATTGAAGGTCACTGTGCTTTGTGTTTCTGCGGGAAGAATGAGCTCTTTGATCGGCCAATGAACTTGATCTTTGCATGTCGGCTCCCTGAAACTTGGAGACTTCCCACACAAACCAGGTCCGATTTGTTTTGTCGTTGTGGCTCTGCAGCAGCATTTTAAAATTGTCCCGTCAGCCTCCACGCTGTATCAGTCTTTGTAGCACGGTTTGGGAATCGAGTGTTTGAGGCGTGGGTCGATATTGGTCAATGAAAGAAGTGAAGGATGCGGGATGTCGAAGGTCAAGGAATGTCCTTGAACTATTTGAAATTGGTAACGCATCATAAATATCCCTGATTCAGAGATATTCAGTCAGACAGTTTCGGATTTCAGATTCAGCCATGAGTTTTCTCTCAGCTTGTCAGTGTAGTCAGGGTTTTTCCAGGTTATTGGGGATCAACTTGATCAACTTGTGCTGGGATATAATGGTTCATGAGGCTTCTGGCAAGTCAGGAGCAAGGATGTTCCAGCTTGTTTCGGGCATGCATGGGGAAGGGGTGTACCATATAGACTATACGATGATCCTACTTATTTCATCACCTGGCCAACTGGTCTTCATTTTGACAAGCTGAACGATTAGCTCGAAGTTCAGAATGTGACTTTAACTTACAGCCGGTAGCCTGAGACTGCAGGGTTTGCAACATCTCACCCTGAGTTCACTCGGCCGATTTGTCGTCTCGCCTGTGGCAGGAATGGCGCGTGTCAGTGGCCAGGCATGGCCCTGCGCAGGAAAGCGACACTGGTACTGTATGGTACTGTATGACATTTTCATGCATAGAATTGCCCTGCTCTGCCCTCGTGCCCAAAAAGTCACTGCAGGTCATTTTGTCGCGGGCTTTGACCCCAGAGGAGCGCCAGACGGAAGCTCAGACGGGGCATTTAGGATGCATTTGGTGAGAAGAAGACTGGTGGCAAGAAAAACATCAGTGGCAACTCACGTTTGTTCGCAGACTTGGTGCTTTTGGGCAACAAGAGAGCCTGATAATGCATGCAACATGTGTGCAACATCATGCAACGATGGCTGGCTACATCCCATCATGTTTCTTGGGCACAAGAGTGTTGGTTCAAGGGTGTTTCTAAATGTTTTTCGCCAGTCTTGCGGTGGCAGCACTTGATTTATCATCTTCATTTTGCTTCCAAGGCGCCTCAGGGAGCAAAACAATCCGTACCGCCTGTCTTCTCTGAGCTGGAGTGAGTGGGGTGAGGCTGGACTCATGTTGATATAACACGTCAAGATTTCTTTTTTCTTTCCTCAGCTTGAAACGGATGTTGTTTTCATGCTGATTCCTTGCGAGCTCGCCAGGCAATGTTCGATTATCTCTTCGGCCGAGCCCCAAGTTTGACTCTGCTGTTCGCCTTGAATGGACACCGTTGTCTAGTTGTCTATGACTGTATGACTACGATCACGCAAGACATTCACAAATGCTTTGCATTTTTCCATCAGCTTTGCAAATTGGAACTCTGTAGTCTTTGCATGCTGCGCACGCATGTGCAGACATCTTTACGTGCTGGATCCACTTTTGCGACATGAGGCTGAGACAGACTCAAAGTTGAAAATGCTGTGTGGCAAAGACCGCAGCTCGCTTAGTGCAATATCGAATTCGGTGGCATCAAGAAAAATTGGATGACCACCCTCATCGATGGCTCCCTGAAACTTGGAGACTTCCCACACAAACCAGGTCCGATTTGTTTTGTCGTTGTGGCTCTGCAGCAGCATTTTAAAATTGTCCCGTCAGCCTCCACGCTGTATCAGTCTTTGTGGCACGGTTTGGGAATCGAGTGTTTGAGGCGTGGGTCGATATTGGTCAATGAAAGAAGTGAAGGATGCGGGATGTTGAAGGTCAAGGAACGTCCTTGAACTATTTGAAATTGGTAACACATCAAATATCCCTGATTCAGAGATATTCAGTCAGACAGTTTCGGATTTCAGATTCAGCCATGAGTTTTCTCTACAGCTTGGCAGTGTAGTCAGGGTTTTTCCAGGTTATGGGGATCAACTTGATCAACTTGTGCTGGGATATAATGGTTCATAAGGTTTCTGGCAAGTCAGGAGCAAGGATGTTCCAGCTTGTTTCGGGCATGCATGGGGAAGGGGTGTACCACATAGACTATACGATGATCCTACTTATTTCATCACCTGGCCAACTGGTCTTCATTTTGACAAGCTGAACGATTAGCTCAAAGTTCAGAATGTGACTTTAACTTACAGCCGGTAGCCTGAGACTGCAGGGTTTGCAACATCTCACCCCGAGTTCACTCGGCCCATTTGTCGTCTCGCCTGTGGCAGGAATGGCGCGTGTCAGTGGCCAGGCATGGCCCTGCGCAGGAAAGCGACACTGGTACTGTATGGTACTGTATGCCAATGCCCCAACTTCAGATCAGACCATTGTTTTGCCCGGCGAGCGGAGGCATGATAGCCACATCCCAACTGTCGCTCCTGTCACCTCTGATCCTCCAAAGAGATGCAGTGAGCCGAAGATGGATCCACCTTCTCCATTGGATCCATTCCCAAACGTGACTCGGTACTCCCAGTGGCCAGCGAGACAATCTTCACCCATACCTTTGCGACCCCTGCAGAACCTAGCCCCCTCCGGGCACAAATCTGAGAAGCCTCCGGTGCCTCCCATCACCGGAGGTTTTTCTTCCTCGAAATGAGCTCGCTACACAACGCCCAAGATGCCCAAGTGAAGTGATGGAGTCTCCGAGGCCAATGTCACTTTGGACAATATCCTCTCCCAGGTTGACACACACACGGCTTCTCCTTCTCCCATGGTTTCGCCCAGATTTGCTCCTTCTCCTCAACGATCACCCAGAGTTCAAAGTCACCAGCCAATCCAACCAATGGCAGTTCAGGCACCGATTCTGAAAGCGTGGCAGATGAGACCTTTGCCGCGGCAGAATCCTGATGTCCTCGATGTCAAGCCCGCTCAAAGCCAAGCAATCAATGCTACAAGCCCAAGAGAGGCTTTGCAAGTGGACAGTTCCAACTTGGGAGATGTGCAAGTCTCATCTTCAAATTTAATGACTCCGAGATTGGAGAAATCTCTTCCTGCCACCGAGAGATCACGACGTGTCACTTCCCCAACTCGGGAGTGACAAGGTGGTGAAGTGTGGTTGATCTGAATTCGCCAAGCAGACTTAAATGCCATTAATGCACCGAGGATGGCTAATGCTAAGCAGTTTACAAAGGATCAAACAGTGCCACTATTTCCACCGCTAAAGACACCTGCCAGCCTAATAAAGAGTGGCCGAAGAAAGCAGCTTGGTCCCATAGGTTTGGAGACTCCGCATGATTCATCTTGTGTCTACCGGAAGAATGAGCTTTGGTAGTTTGATTTGATATCGAATCTGATTGGTGCATGTCGGCCTCCAAAATGCTACTTGTAGTTTTGAAAGGTTTGGAGTTTTGAACACCCGCCCCGACAATCTCTTAGGAGATCTTAGAAGCAAATGTTCCGTGCTAAGATTTCCCAGCATCATTCCAAGATAAGGGGCACTAAAACCAAATGCTCAAAATTGCCCCCTTGATTTCTGCTTTTCAAAGACTGTTCTCGAAAATGCCAACTTGGAACACTTTTTGCAGCAGCTAGGATTACCCGAACAATCTCCAGGTTTGCAATTGAGCGTACTAGTGACCACAGACAATCTTGGAAGCACATGTTCCATGTGAATCATGTGAAGATTTCCGAGTCATTCCAAGATCAAGGGCACAAAAACAAAATTCCCAAAAACGACCCTTTGATTATTCCGTTCCTTTTCAAATACGGTTCTCGAAAATGCTATAGTTTTGATCAGTGTTTGCAGCAGCTAATTGTCACCCCGACAATCTCCAGAAGAGCCATTTGCAGAATCAATGTGGGATGGTGACAACAAGAAGGATAAGAAAAAACACGCGATTCTGGACGCAGGCACAGAAGGCATCCGAAATCACTAATTAATTGTTCATGTTGACCAAAAATGCTTCCGACTACACACAAGACATTGTCCTTGCAAACAGGACTTCAGGATACTTCAGGTACATGTTATTTTTCTGGAGAGTAGAAACTTCATGGAACTCTGTCCGTCATTTCTGGCTGTGGCATTTAGGGTCAAGCACAGAGGGCAGCCCTGATCCTCCCTGTGGAGAGCTTCAGTGGCCTCCAGGCTTCATCGGGTGCAGTTGGATTCTAAGGGTCCCCAACAGGGAAACTGTTTGGACCAAACCATGGGTTTCTGATGATTTCTGATGGTCTCTGCAGTTTATTCGCAAACGTTAAACGATTGTTAGACCACCAAACCGAAGACAATCAGCTCTTCACACTTGACAAACATAGGAGTTTACCGAGCAAGAAGCAACCTCGCAGATGTTGGCGGGTCCCCGGACTGTGAAGGGAACAGATGGTGAGGGCGTGCCTGAATCATTGCATTGGCTGGACCACACCCGTTCTCAACAAATGATAAACCAAAGGAAATCATTGACTGAAGATTCAAAGATGCACTGACAGCAGTGCTCTTCTTTTTTGTGCCGATGCAGGTCTCATAATCTATTCTCAGCTTGTGGAGTGCTCGCCAGTATGGTACGGCGCTGAGATGCAGACGTGCAATCGTGTGCAGATTGCATTGCCACATCACGGGTCCAGTATGCTTCAGGATCACTGTGGCACACTTACTGCAGTTTTCAAGGGCGTTTGCAGCTTTGTAAGGCAACATAAAGTCAATGCAAACTACAATATTTCAATACTATGTATACTATGTATACTATGTATACGTAGAAGGGCATTGAAGATAGAGACTTCAGAGAATCAGGCAGAAGTAAAAAAGCCCAGCAGACAGAGACTTTGCCCCTTCCTTTTTCGTTTGTCCCAGGTGGTCAATAGACGTCCTGTTTTGCTGCCAACTTTGCTAGTCGCAGTCTCAGAAAAGTGATGCTTGGGCGAGAACCGGTCAATGTACGCAGTGAGATGCATCACATGTGACCTGCAACGATCAGTTTGCCCACACTTTTTGCGACTTGCATCGGAATCAGATTCTGATGGTCCTACTATATCTTATTAATTATATCATAATTTCTTGATTGCAGTCCCCAATCATTAACCCAACCAGCGATTACTCCACCAGCGATGAATCCACTGATTTTCCACTTTTCAACTACCGATGAATCCCAGCATCGCGGCTCAGCCTGGGAGCTCTCAGGTCTTGGCAGCTGTGTGCTTGTCCTGGCCAGCGTTTGTTCCTGCACCTCGAGGCCCACCAGCGGCGTTTCGCAGGTAACTAAGCAGCTGATTAAACATTATATAGATTGATATAGCAATATTAAGTTTGGCTCGTTGATGATCATTCATTAGTTATCACATTGTTATCATTTCGATGGTTGATATTGTCAAGTTGGAGCCAGCATGAGCTAGCACAAAAGCAAGTAGTGATCAGAGTGGTAGAGAACTTGGAATGACCTGCATTTTTGTTGAGCGCGGATAGTACTGCCGTACCACCTTGCACGTCTCGTCATGGCAGGAGCAGACACTGGTGCCACCGATCGTGTGCAAGAGCAGGTGCTGACAGATGGCTTTGCCTCTTCAGATGATACTTATGTAGGTATGTGTAGGTCCATTGAGTACTTGTGGCTACAGACCTGTTTGGGTGTTTCTCAAAATAGGGGATTCCCCAAATCATCCTCTATAAACCATTTATAGTAATAAACCATTCATGTTTTGGGGTCACCTATTCTAAGAAACCACCATTTAGACCTGTCTTACAATGGAAAAGCTCGGTTTTCTGAAAGCATGCTACGCTGCACCTTGGAAGCGCAGAAAATGGCTGAACTTGGGTGAAATTGAAGGAAGGCTTGCACCACAGGCTACAGGCTCGTTTTTGAAGATTAATCAAAACCAGAGCACAACTCAGCACAACTACAACTTTGCCTCTAAAGTGCAGATTTTCCCGGCAAATGCAATACTTGGTGAAAGTTGCGGTTTATTATACAAGCCACGGTGCACATGACTGTTACTCACTCCGCTGAAGTAGCCCTCACATGAGGCAGCGTCCATTTTGCCTGGCGGGGCCATGGTGGGAGTCGATAAGACTAGGCAAATGTATGCCATTTGGATCAAGGTATTTGGAATGGATACTGTACTTGGGTTTTGAGTTTGAGCCCTGCAGATTTCGGTCGACTGCGTTTGCTTATTTTCAAGTTACATTGCAGAACTCGTGGCAGGCCCAGCACTAGATGGACAAAATGGACATCGGTTACTAGACAGATCAATAGAGAGATAGATCAGCGAATAGATGGAACAAATAAACATAGGCCATGAGACAATAGATAAAGAAGATTAAAGAAGCAGAGTGAAGACAGGCAAAAAGGTAGCTATATAGTATATACATTAAAATGTATAATATGACTAGATGAGATTGACAGGGAAGACATCATATTGCTAAAGAACAAGCAAAAGCAAGCAGATAGATAAATTGGACAGTTGAAAGAACATGGATAGATGGACAGACAAACAGAGATATCAACAGATAGACAAATGGGCAAACAGAGGAGTCGATAGCTCAAAAGCCTGAACATATTTCTTAAATATGGCCATGAGTGAAAACCCTGTACCCCTGGTGTACCATCATTAACCCTATTATTGCTAACTATCATCCCCTATCTTTTGATGGTTGATATTATCCCAACTCGCCATATCTGCAAACACGAAAATCACATCAACTTGCGCGACGTTTCGCATGGCACAGCCCTGGCACTAACACCCCAGTCCACCAGCTGCAGCAACCAGGCAGTGACTGCTGCTACTGCTGGTGCACTGGCCGTGGAGACCTTAGGCTTTCTCAAAAAATAAGATGTCAAAGTTTTGGCACGTCCAAAAGATGATGTTTTCAATGAAAACCTGTGTGACGGAGTCATATGAAGATGTTGTACTCTATTTGTTTGAACTTGACTCGTGCTCAGCAGCGATGCGCTTGAGTTGTTGAAGCTCCTAAAGGCATACTGGTCCTGCATGGTCACAACACCATTCAAACCACCTTAGTTAGTGAATAACATGACTGTAGATATTCTATATGTGGGTGCATCCAAAACGATACGCTGGAAATGGTGTACCACCAAATTATGCAATTTGATGATCACGAAATGATATAAACTGGCTTTCAACTATCAAACACATTCCCAAGATTCACAAGCCATTATGCATCAGCATCAACCACCATAAAGCATTGTCGTATGCAGCTGTTCTTGACTATCAACCATTGGCCATGGTCGATCATTGATTAACTAGTATTATCAACCGCTATTCACCATTATCAACTACTATTAATCATTATCAAATATCAACACGTAATATCCCCCAGTAATAATCATACAAAGATCAACCAGTATTAACCATAATCAACCATTTTCAAACAGTATCAACCACTAGTATTAGCATTAGTGTGAACCACTATATATGATCATGGGTATTATCAACCACTAGTATCAACCACTATTGACAACATGGTTATTATTATCATTAACCACTATGAACCAGTAATTGTTAACCACTATAAACCAGTATCGACCACAATAAACCAGTACCAACCACAATAAACCAGTATCAACCACCATTAACCACTATTAAAAATGGTATTTTCCACTGTGCTTAACCACTGTGCTTAACCATTGTGCTTAACCATATTGGTTAACCACTTCAACCAGCAAGTGATTCGACCGAGGCCCTGAGCGCTTTGCCGGCGCACGCGGCAGTGGACAATCCCTTGGCGCATGGAGCACCCGGGGTGTCTCGGCCTGTTGGGGTGAGCACCCGGGGTGTCTCGGCCGGTGACCAACATGGGATGCACGTGGGATGGCATGCCAATATGGAGGTTTCTTAGGGGGCAAGCTATGGTCGGTTTATGCCTAGAAATGGTTAATCAACTGGATGATAAGTCGGGGTGTACCCCTGTGACTTGAGACACCCACCATATGATGATGGCCTGCTGGGATGTGTACGGATGTTTGCTAAGAAATGATAGCAATGGGTGATGTGGATAGGATTTGTGGGATGTGAATGTGAAATTGGGATAATTACCTATGGGATACCAATGAAACTGAGACAAAAGCTGTGGGATTCTCGAAAAAATCGCTTTTCCCTTGTTGGGAGAACCATTTTAGGTGACTTTGGGAGTATTGTATCGATGAATTGCCTTCGTACAAGGAAGTAGGTATATGTAGCAGATCTACTGTAGTTCCAAGTGGAGAAAAGCAAACATTGTTTACTCTTGGATATGTTTTGCAACAGTATCGTATCTACGTGCTTATGGTGCGACAAGGGAGCCCACTCAGTACCAATTCTTGGAGAGTAAAAGCGGCCCCCCACAGCAGCTAAGCCTCCTGTTTGTTGATCATGAATCATCAACGTTACTTACATGGTTGCTGCTGAAGATTGACCAATCGAATCATCCCCGACCAGGCCTTAGCCGGCAGCCCTCGAACACAACTGTAGCGTTCCCTACAAGAGGGATCAATAGAGTGTAATTACTTCTGGTACGTTTGAGTGTAGATGAAGTTTTACTTTTTTTTGTTGAGTCTCCTCCTGGACGTCCCGAAGATTGGAAGGAAAAAGAACAGACAGAATTGGAAAACGTAGGTTTGACATTCCACGATACTTCTGGATTGATATTCCCTGCGCTGAATGGTAATCCCAAATTACTGGAGCCTGGCTGGGTCCTGGGAATCTGAGTCCACATTATTTTTATCTTGGAATCCAAACACTGGTTGGCGGATTGGAGACTTTGCGACTAATTCTTCCTGGCCATGTTTGGCTTGTAGATTTGGGTATACGCCATCATGGGAATACCTTAGCAACAAATGTCACATAAGCCAACCACCACCAACAACCATCACCATTTTATGATCACCATTGAACACCGCCATTGACCACCACTAACCACTGCTAACCTACCCACCACTTGAGCGCCACCGGTGCTTCAGCACATCATTGGAGCTGCCTCAGGTCATGGACAGCAACGAGTTCCAGAGCTGGGCTGAGCGGGCCTCCTTCGGTGGCTTGTTGGTGGGGACGCACAGGGGGGACGGTCGTGAGCGTCGTCCAACGGGAAGTTGGAATGCTGATGAAAGCTGATGGAACTTTTTCGTTTGGCTTCTTCTTTTTCAAGACAAAGCGCAGAACGGCAGAATGATGCTTGAAGCGCCAGCCGACAAGACACAAACTGAAGATGACTTTGCCACGCGCCTTGGATTTTCTCCAGGTGAGCACTGTCCTCGCTTGGTGGCGTGGAACGTTGGGCAGCGGCCAGGCATCAAAAGGGCCAGTCCAAGTCTGCTGTTTTCAGGACGTCCAGTGCATGTCGGCATGCAAAACATCGCGAACCTCTAAGACGACCTAAAAGAATCTAAGATCTACACTGATCACAACCATTTTTCAGTGAGGAAGACAGCGAACTATTGTTATTGAATTCTGACCGGAACGCAGGCTCAGCAAGATGCTGGAAAACCGCCAGCCTTCTGGGATTTGAGCTCAGTCTGGGCAGCACCCATGCAGACTGCCTGTGATCGTTCGAATTTTAGCAATGCACTTGACAATTGACAAAAGAAAAAATGTGCTGAATTCTGGCTTCAGGCTATGTGCTTCGCAAATTTGTCGCTTGTGGTTTGGAGCTCAGGGGCGGAGACTTGTAGTAGATTTGACGAAGGTAATATATCTCTGACCTCCTTGCGCAAAGTCGTACCACTAATGCAATTTCATTTTGATCATCGTTTAATTCAACTCATTTGTTTTCATCTCATGCTGCTGAAAACCTCTAACTTTTGTCGGCGAAGGCGAGCATGGCCATGATAAACCTAGGTGCTCCTCAGCAACCGCTGGATCGAAAGCGGCGGGAATCTGAGATGCCTCTCACAAACCAGCTGGCTTTGTGGTATCAGAGCCCTTCACTCGAGGCCACTTCCCACTTTCCAACATGTACGAGTCCTTGAGCTTCCTTGCGTTGGCATCTCAGAAAAGCTTTTTCTTCCGAGTACCGACTTTGGTTTTTAAGTTTTTGCGCATCATTTTCAAAACGCGACTTCGCAGGTGGGGAGTCACTGCTGTCACTCTGTACTTCACTGCCGCGAGCTTGGCAAGCCAAGAAGCTTTGAAGTACTGTGGAAATCTGTGGAGCACGAAAGAAAAATAAGATATTAGTCGATACTAGTCCGACAAAACAAAGGTGTGAGTTGTACCGAAGTATGTATATATATATATATACACTGTTATCAGACAAGATATGCAAAGAGTATCACCTTGTGATTGCTTCAAGGCCACAGAGAACAGCAATGAAGAGGCCAAGTACTTCGATAGCAAGATCGGTGGAGCACAGGCGATGAAACATGGCACCATATGGCACTTGTATTTTGCGTCATTTTGCCCAACGTCTCTTGTCAAACGTGAGTCTTTTGACATCTTTTGGCTGTTGAAGAGTTTGCCTATGTTAGTTAAAGAGTTTGCTTATGTTTGAAACTGGTTCGGAGTTTTCTTCCCGCAAGGCCAAGAAGGTCACCAGTGACATTGCAGCACCTCGTCGATAGTGCCGGAAAAAGCCAGGGGCATCCCAAACAGACCCCCTTTTGAGATGTAGGTGACAGTAATGACAGTGACTGGAGGTACTAGTTCCATTATTTCTCCGAGCAACTCACAACAGGTCCACAGTCTAAATCTTAACACATTTTATTGTGCTATTCGACTTGTACTGCCCGGGCAACCAAAAAATGTAGTGCAATGCAGCTTTCCTGTCCAGTCTGCATTCTGGTCGCGGCGAACCCCCTGTACATTGCTTTATGAGACTGAGGGTTGTGAGATGTGGTGAGCAGATGATGACATTCTGAGCTGTTGAGCTGTTTCTGGTTTGCAAACTGGAGCTGACTGCAAAGGGCATCGTTTCTGAAATGTGGGTATCCCCCGCGCGTATCACCAGGCTGTTTGGGCATCACCAGTGGCTCTTGGCATTGTTGCCTTTGCCCAGTTCTCCTTGCCCAAGGCTGTGAAGTGGGCGGCGATGGGTTTTCAGATCATCAGTGGAAATTGTTTGGATATTTTTGAAGCGGTTTATTTTCTGAATATGAAGACCTTGTTCGTGCTTATGATAAGATATGTGGAGGGAACTCAGGATGTCCTTGGGATTGGAAGGGTGGTTTAGTTTCAAATTTGCAACAATGACTTGACTTTGGTACTTTTCAAGGCGCTCTTCATGCATTTGGAAAGACTATGCATGCCAGTCATCGGTCAGGAGAGCATAGCACCTGCAAAGTTTTGGGGATGTTTTCGGCGCGCTTCGATTTGAGAGGCTTTGCAGAAGGCTGGTGCTTTGGTGCCTGCTTTGCAGCATGGAGCCCTGGACAACATGGGACAACGCTACCGCGCTGCCGTGGGGCCGTGGGGCATGGGACTAAACGTAGAAAACAAAATCTCGCTCCGCACCAACTTTATTCTTTTTTGTGGCATGGCGACCATGGTACTCTACCTCCACAGTTCTTTGAATGTTTATAAGTTCCTATTTTGCACACATGCTGATCTTTGTTTATGCGTGGTGCAGTGAGCTCCTGGAACCAGTCCCTAGCATCAAGATGCATCAACCGTCCACGTAGCAACACATCCAACAGGCCGTTGCAGCTCCTTGGCCTAGGTCCAACTGGCTCGTGATGCACGTCTCCGCCGCAGGCTGAGAGAAGGATAGGTTCTGCAGAGTCGTGAGGACATGACTCGCAAGGCTTCTTCGATTTGGTTAACTTGTTTTTTTGGCGATTGAACGGATTTTCAAGGAACCATTGATGTGATTTGGTGAACTATTGATGTGATTGGCTCCAATTGGTACTCATGTCTTGGTTCCGATTCGACCCATGGGATGAATCGTTGTTTCAGAGACCGACCTTTGGAGATCTTTGAAGTTGTGACACAGTGGCTGTGTGAGATGAAATTCATGAGGTTGTGATGTGCTCTTATGCAACCCTACTTTTTGGATCAGTTCTTTGTAGGGAGCCCAGCAGAGGAGGTGCCGTTTTCAACCAGGTGCTGTGTGCAGCAGGGCTGTTGGAGGCTGATCGAGATTTTGAGGTCCCATTTTGCGAGATTTGGTCCGTGCATCGAGTAATAAATAGATATAAAGCTGCTGAAACTTCACAGTTGGGGCTAGAAGACATTAGACTTGACTTTATGTGATGGCATGTTTGAAGGGGTATGAGCTGGGATTACCAAGCTTTCGTTTTTGGAATATGATCCTGAATGAGAGTACTGTATATCAACAATCTCGTCACATACAGCGATGCTCACACGTGGCCCTTGTGTCCGTGTGACAAAAGTTGATATGGCTGTGAGTCAAAACCCTGTACCCCTGGTTCCCCATCATTTACCATTGTTTTCCCTATAGTTTGTTGGTTATTAACCACCATTATTGGTTGATTAATATTGACCCATAGCCATATTTGCAGATACCTCTTCATCTCTTTTTGCGGGCTCCTAGAACTGCTAAATCACCCGGTGAATAGCAACAAGATCGCAGGATGATAGTGCAGTCCTTCCAGCCTTTTTTCGTGCTGCATTGCTGTGCTAGTGTTAGGTTACAGTTGTTGTACATGTCTATTGCATACAATATTATACAACTTCATACAATATATGGATGTGTGTGTATATAACATGATAGTACATGATCTGATATATATATTTATATATATATATAATTTGATATTTATATAGAACATGTTATATTTACAGCTATATATATATATACTGTTCATACATTGTTTACAGTCATCAATTTGCAGCCATGAAATGCAAAGAATGGCTGTGATGAGATGCCGGAGCCAAGGCATGGCGGTGCTGGCACTGAGTCAGCCCAAGGAAAGCCCCGTCACGGCCATCCGCGAGGCGTAGCGATGTTCAGCGCCGGGGGCTGGGCTGGAACACCGACCATGGGGAATCAATCCATGGCTTAGGGTTAAGCCATTCATGATGGTTAATGGTGGTTAATGGATTGATGATGAAAATGGTTAATCCTATGGTTAATGATGATGAACAAGGGTCAATGGTCAATGATGAAAAATGATGGCGAATAGTGGTTAATGGTGATTAATGATGGTGAATGGTGCTTAATGATGGGTTTCCAATCTAGGTACATGTTTAGGAGTGTCGGTTTTTTGGCATTCAGGATGGGCCACCATTTTAGAAAGACGGAACTTTTTGCATCCATGGCACCATTACCATACCAAACGCAGTTCCAGCATCCATGGAATCAGGGTTTCGCATTTTTCAGCTACGAAACTTACGAAACTAGCAAAACCTATGATCTACATTTTGTAGCAAACACTAGTTTATGGGGTTGTAAATACCATTTTTGAGGTTGTAAATGGATAGGATGGGGGTCTCGATTCTAGAGAGGTGGCATCAGGTCGAGGTTTAAGTATCTATGTTTATAGATCAATTTTCCCACCGGAAATATGGTTCATCGGTTGAAAATCAGCCCCGCAGCCCCGCATCTTAATCTTCGGTCCCTAATTCCAAAGGGGATGATTTCATCAGACTTTTGATTTTGCTTGTCCTGCGCACTGGCGCACTGCTACTGTTTTCTTCACAGTCTTCTCGGCTTGCATCCTTTGTCCTGCTTCACTGATACGTTGTCGATGCTTGGAGGGCTGGGACTATAAACCATTAGGTTTGACCATGGCACATGGTGTAATAAGCATAGAGGTCCTGCAAGACCAATGGCATCACCCCATGCTTCATGCAAGCCATGGGGCCCGTTGTGAACTTCTGCACTGCGGCAGGCAGTCCAGCCAGCATTGCAGACCATCGCAAATGGCCTCCAGTCTTTGGCTGAGTTCATACATTTTGCATTCATAAATTGTGTGTGCATGAGACGCCATAAAAAATCCCATGGTTTTCCCTAGCACTAGCCATTCAAATCCCCTAAGTGCGAGCGGTGTCCAACCGCAACATCGTTGACACAGACTGGCTAGTTCTGAATCTGCTCAAGCCAAGGCCTCAACCTGCGGTTGCTACAGCTGGACAGGCCATGGCTTGCAGCTGTTGCTACAGCTGTTTGTTTTAAAGATATGTCCTAAGATATCTGAATATGTTTTTCAAATCATCTTCTGGTTGGTGGTTCTAAGCACGTTTTATTCTCCCTAGTATTAACAAATGGTTGGTTGACTAATATTTGTCATGACGGGGTTGTTCAACCACCAGCCATTTGAAGCTTCCAACTGGACTCCCTGAGTCCACTGGAGACGCTGAGTCGGCCTGAGGCCATGGGATCCCCGAGCGCTCAAAGCGTGGCAATGACTGGCACCACTGGATTTGATGCTGGCAACACTGCTGGCAGCGAGAAGGGCAGCCGAGATGTTGAGGTGGGGATACCCAGGAGTGGTGCAATCACATGTCATTCCCAAAGTAGCACTTTGCAGTTGTGAATCAGTTCCGAATGGTGCACACATATCACTTGTAAATCTATGTTTGTGGATATTTGCGGTTATTATGAGTTCGATGTTCACGCGGTCAGTAGTATCATTATTATCATTGTCATTGTCATCATCACTATGACCATCATCATTTTCATTATGTGCATTTTTTGAGATATTATTGATACTCTGATGGATTGACATCATAGGCATCATCACACAACGATAGATAGATGTATAGTTGTGTTTACCTTTACAAAACAATATCAGGATTTTACGTTATTTTTTGTTTTCTTTTTCACAACTGTGTTTGCTTCTATCAGGTGTGTTTCAATTTGTGTCCTTGATTTTCTTGGCTTATTGGTGCTATTCTCACTTGCACGTTGTGCGACAGTCCTAATATGATCTGGCATGCACAAGATTTTGTGTGTCTGATGGAAACCCTTATTGTAAGCGGGCAACTTTCACACCTTTTATTGAGTAGTGGACCATCATTTACTAATCACTCACCAATTGACTCTTAACCATCAGTGACAACCATGGAACCGAGCCAATCAATCCAAGCCAATCAATCCAACATCAGGCCATGATGAATCCATTTGGAGCACGATGAACTCATGAAATCCCATGGGGGTCCCATGGGGGTCCCATGGGGGTCCCATGGGTCACAGCTTGCGGAGGTTGCAGTGGCCAGCTCCGCAGCCGGAAATGCCGCGCCCAGCTCAGCCTGGTGGGTCATGTGACGTTCGAGACCGCAGATCCACGCGTTTCGCAGACATGGCTATCGCTGGGTCAAGCAGTTAAGCAACCAACTTCATGGAGGATAGTGAGCAACAATTTCATAGGCGCAAACAACCTTTAGTGATAGGGGAACCAGTGGGAAATACATTGGAAATACATTGGAAATACATGGGAAATACATGGGAAATACTTAGCTTCTGAATCACAACACTTGCGAGCAAACTCAGAAGAAGCTGATTTAGAAATGAAACTCTCAAACACCAAGGTCACTGTCGAGTTCTCATCATCCTCCGCAGCTGCGGTTTTGTCTGAGGTTCCATCAGACAGAAAACCACTTGTGTTCTACAGAAAGACCTGCAGATATGATGCTGTTGCAGGATGATCAGCTCGCCATCACCTTGGATGATCTTGCGTATCGATCCTTGTTGCTGGGATTTGGCTTCTTGTCACATCCTCAGAGAGACAGCAGAGCAAATGCCTCATGGATCAAACATCTATGTTGGATCGTGTTCATATGTCACGCCGTCACGCCAGAGGGAAACATGTGGCAACACTAGGTGCAGACCTTTTCACAGATGCTACAAATTGAGCATCTAAATACATCTAGAAAGCTGCTCTGGTCGAACTTAGCTTTTCACAGCTGCAAATTGAGAGTGCTTTCCAGAGCAAAATTTCAAGCTTTCCGGGCGGCATCCAGGACGATTGGCATCGTTTCCGGAGCTGTTTGGGCCAATGAAGCCTGGGGCAACTACTGGAGCTGGGATCCGAAGGTGCGAGACCTCTCAACTGCTGTGATTAAGTACTGACTAGCTGGCCCAGATGTGGACATACCATGATATACCAAATCCTATATATTATATATTGACATGTATATATAGACATATACATATTCAGTGTACACATCTATACTTATGTCATGTATAAGTCATGCATGTACACGTACATATCAATATCTATATTTATATATATATACATATCTTAGTGCATCAAGTCAACTGCCAGAGTGCTGTGACGTTGGAGGAGACTTGGGCTTTGATCACCTGGTTGGTCTACGCTGGATACTTGCACACCAGGCCAACTTTGGACAAACCAATCCATTGATTGACCATGATAGGGAAGTCATACAGAACTTGGGTGAGTGCAACTGAGATCAGAGTAACAGATTGAGACATAGACAGTGGATCGATTTTGGAGAAGGTCTCGTAGCCCGATGACTGCAACTTTTTGATAAGGACATGATAATGGAGTCACAGTATACATAATCCAGTTGTTTCTCCACTCTTTTTTCAGTTATTTGAAAACTAAAGAAACTCAGACGCGGGTAACTTGTGAGAGTGGGGGATTTCAGGCTGCAACTGGGTTGGGACACCAGAGAGAGCGCCAAGATTGGTGCCTTCGGCTTTTTGGTGGGGACCCAAGGAGGGACCGAATTCCACGAGTTTCCACCATGGTTGAGAAAGTAGGCCAACCAAGGGAAGTCTTCGCCGTGCCCAGGTGGTTTGGGTTTGCTACATTGGTGCAGCTGCCCCAGTGATAGGTCAGACACGACTCACGGACTTCTCCAGCCAAAACGTGATGAAAACATGTGAAAACGTGAAACGTCCTGAGAACCTAGGTGAACTTGATGGGCATTGGTCTGCATTCCTATGGATTTTTCTTGAAGTAGAAGGTGGATTCGGTAGCCCTTTTGATTGCTGTCTCCCAAACTTGCTGGCCCTGTTGGGCGCAAGATTGCAGCCGTTCCCACCAAGCTTGAGAAGCAAGGGACCTTCCCTTTTTATCGCTTGCAATTTGGTACAGTGGTCATGTTGGAAACACAAAGAATCCAAGCAGTTGGTCATCGAGTTTTGTGAAAAAATGGAGTTGAATGGAGTTGAATGGAGTTGGTAGTGCCTATGGAGGTCTGTCCTCCTTACAAATATTGTGAAACGGCACTCCCAAGGAGTTTTTCAGTGCGTAGTTAGCATGTAGGCTCAGTGCTGCGCCCAGATGGTTGGGAGCTTCATATTGACTTGTTGCTTGTTTGGGGATGGATCAGTGAAGAAGGATCAACATGGATCAACTAATATGTATTCATGGTGCATTGTCTGGATATGTCAGGGAGAGACTTTATTTGACCTGTTGACTCAGTGTTGATTCTGTGTTAATTCTGTTAGACTTATGTATGTACATCCATGAATCCCCGGCCCCGGGTATTAAGACGCTAAGGCATGTCTTTGGTCCTGTAGTGTTTTTGTTCAAGCGTATGGTTTGCCCCAGCTGCAGGGTATTCATAGGAACTCCCCAGTGCCCGTGCTGCAAGACATACTCGCGGATTGGTTCGCTGCTCAGAGGGGGCCACTTGGCAAGCCTCCACGAAGCAGCGGCATTGGGGGCTTTGAGAAACTGCGCTGGGGCTTTGAGTGACTTGGTGGAACTGGACTTTGGCCTTGGGTCCGGAGGGGCAAGTTCAGGAGTGGACGGAAAGCGGGGCAAGTCACCAGAGATCGGGGCGTGGCCCTTGACATCTCCTCCAAGGAAGAAGGACGCTGAGACTGAGAAGAAGGAGGCACCCTCCAAAGAAAAGACAAGAAAGAAAGACGACGGAGGCAAGAGAGAGAGGAAGAAGGCCTGACGAAGTGGAGGTGAGCAGAGGACAGGTAGCCCCACCGTCGAGGAACCAGAGGATAAAAGATCCAAGGCATCGAGGACGAGATCCCCTGAGAGGAGGCCAAGGAAAGGAAGAGAGGACGAGAGCAGTGAGGAGGAGCGAAGCAAAGGAAGAGAGAAGAGTCCGCGGAAGAGCCCTCGAAACGTACCCGCCGACAGGGACGTCGAGAAGGAGCCACACAAGTACGGCTTGGGAAAGATCCAGGCCCGTGGGAGTGTTCGAGAACACTTTGAGCGAGGTCAAGAGTCATCAGGATCGGGACGAGTTCCTGAACCTCGAATCCCGCCAGCGAGGAGAGAGAATCCAGAAGAGCGCAGAAGAGAGGAGCCGAGGAAGAGACCGAGGAGGCCACAAGGACCTCAGCCACATAGAGAAAGAGGAGGTAGACACTATCAGAGAGGAGTGGACTACTGGAAGTGGGTCAAATCGCAGAAGAAAAAGTAACAATGGCGCCGAAAGCAAAAGCAAAGGCCGTGATGGCCAAAGCGAAGGCCAAAGGAAAGGCCAAGGCAAAGGCTATCCCAGGAGGACCCAGGAGAGGTCTGGCAATGAGGCGAGGGCTGGCCATGAGAGGAGGAGGCCCCATGGGGAAAGCCAAGGCGAGAGGAGTGGGAAGAAGACGACCAGCTGCCCGAGGAGAAGCCGTTCTGTCCGAGGACGACATCAAGCGACTATGGGAAGCTGGTCACACCGTCGCCTTGAGGGATTTGCCCGTGGAATGGATGATGAAGGAGGAGCAGGTGGTGATAGAGGAATGTCACTACTACCACAAAGAAGGGAAGTTGTCCGGTCGGGTGATAGGTTTGATCATGAGAGGAGATCAACCTTGCCTGAAGCTGGAACCTCATGGCACGACGTTCGGGGAGATCCTCCGGATGCAGTCAGGGACCCCAGAGCTGGTACTTCGTGTTCACAAGTGCCCGAAGGATTGCAACCGAGAAGGGGCAGCCGAAGACTTGATCCACGGAGAGAAAGTCCGGCGCACTCGAGCAGGAGGCGACGAAGGATGGGTGACCAACTTGGAGAAGGCAGCTCCGGCTGTAGCAGTCGACGAGCTTGCAAGGGTGAGAGGAGCCATGGAGGCTGCACCGCACGCACCTCCTCCCGCCAAGAAGGATCCTTCAGAGGAGGGAAAGAAGAAGCGCAAGAAGAAAGACAAGAAAGAGAAGAAAGCCAAGGAGAAAGAGAAGCCCGCCAAGAAAGGTGGGGAGGAGGATTCAAAGAGCCCGAGTCGATCCAAGGAGGAAATGGATGGATCCAAGCCCCGCAAGGCCTGCCAGAAAACACTGAAGGCAGTGTTCGGCGGCACCGGCCTAGATCCCAGGGATCGGGTCCGACGTCGAGTTCAACGTGCAGCCAGAAAGGTTGCCAGGAGGAAGAAGGAGAAGAGCAGCAGCTCCGACAGCTCAGGCTCAGAGGAGTCGAGCTCGGAGGACGAGATGGAGACCGACGAGCCGTTGTTCGACAAAGAAAGTCGGATCAAAGTCGTGGCGGACAAGTGCCCCGGAGCTCTAGCAGGGCAGGCGATGGGCCAGATGCGCAGCTCTCTACTGCAATCGATGGGTGCCGACGAGAGCAAGGAGAGCTTTCAAGGCATTCCGATGCAGTACTTCCGCCAAGTGTTAAGGCCCCGACTTGCGGATGGGCCTATGATGCGGGAGCAGTTGACTCTCTCTTCCATTTTGGAAGTGGTTGGAAGAGGCAAGGTGGCAGCTGGGATGGACATAGCAGCCCAACGGCTGAAGTCATTGGAAGCATCGGCCCAGGGAACTCACTGGTCGGTTGCCCGGCGCCTGGAAATAGTTCCCCAGGACTTTTCCCTACTCACCGGGGAGACCGAGTTGAGGGACGCACAAAGGGATGTCTACCAGGAGAGCCGGGTGAAGTGGTTGGCATCCCTGCCAGAAGGTCGGGCGACAGGAGGCCAGAAAGGAATGGGCAAGAACAAAGGAGGGAAGGAAGACTCAGCGAAAGGCGATGGGAAGAGGAAAGGAGGAAAGGGCTCCCAAGCCAAGGGGGAGCCGTGGAGGAAGAAGGAGGATACACCCAAAACTGGGTGAAGAACACAGAGGAGAATGGTGACAGGCCCCCGGGGATGGAGGACCTCGACGGGAGCCCTGTCGGAGAGGAGGAGACCACAGCAGAGATCGAAGATGAGGTGGAGGACCGAACTCAGGTTAGGCCCTATGACGAGGGGATCGAAGTGGCCCTCGGGTTGGACATGCTGAACTCCACCTGCCAGCTGGTGACATCCAATGAGGAGCACTTTGAGATGCTGGCGAACAGTTTTCCGGCATCGTCAGGCGAGCGTGGATCCGGGTCTTTCCCTGAGGGAAAGCCTGTTGAACCTAGTGCGGATCGTGATGATCTTGCTTACCTCGCTGATGCCCCTGAGGGAAAAGAGGAAGCTGCCAGTTTGCAGGGTTTGACTCTTTCGGAGTGTGGTCCCTTAGTTTTCCAGAAGCTCCTTGAGGTAATACCACTTCGCAGCAAGCACACGGGTAGGGACAGTACAGCCGCCATTTTCCCCTTACCCACCTCTAGGAGTACAATTCTGGAATGTTTTCCTGACCAGACTGATTCGATGATTACTTGGTGTCTGTGCGTGTGTGTGGGGCTCAACTCTCTATGGGGTGGTGATCATTTCTATGATGGTATGGTACGACCTTCACAACGGAAATGTTTGGAGATGATCTTGAGGGATGTTGACCGTTTCTGCCGGATCTCCACGGTGGTACCCCCACTTGATTGGAAAGATCTGACGCAGATTAGAACCATCGATTATAAGGGTGATGAGGTCCGAGTGGCTCGCTCTTTTCGATGGGGCAACATCTCTCCAGCACTCCCTAATGAGATTGGTGTGGTGCCCTTGGTGGATGTATGCTACCTTCGTCCTGAGTCAGAGTGGGGACAGGTGCCCACGGCAAAGGTCATGGTTGCGGATTCGGAATGGGGAGAGGTTTGTGCTGGTTTAGTACGAAGCGGAATTTGTGTTTTCATCGCTGAGGAGGAAGTTTTTGACACTGGTTGTGGACCTTTGTTAAATGGGCTCTTCGGTGTTAGCAAAGAGGATTGGACTGAAGACGGCACGGAGATCTATCGATTGATAATGAATCTTGTACCGTTGAATGGTATATGCCGCCCTTTGCAAGGAGATGTTGACACTCTTCCATCTTGGGGATCCATGAATCCGTTTTTTCTTCAACCCTCTGAAAACTTACTTGTGAGTTCGGAGGATGTCAAGTGTTTCTTTTATACAATGTCAGTGCCTCCAAGCTGGACTCGTTTTTTGGCCTTCAACCGGTTGGTGCCGGACATGGTTTTACCTGAGGAGCTTAAAGATAACAGGATGTATGTTGCATCGCGGGTACTACCCATGGGTTTTTTGAACAGTGTTAGCCTGGCGCAGCACGTTCACCGCAACCTCGTGTTATGGAGTAGCGAGCCGGAGAAAGCGACCAACATGCCAAACCAGGAGCTCAGGAAGGACGAACCTTTTTCTGTCGCACGACCCAATTGGAGGGTATACCTTGACAATTATGACTTGCTGGAGAAGGTGCAGCACACCGACATGGTGGATCAAGAGGGGACTCTTGCGCCAGGTGTGTTAGCCCTCCGCAGTCAGTATGAGCGATGGCAAGTCCCACGCAACCTTAAGAAAAGTGTTGCCCGCTCTGCTCGTTGTGAATTGCAAGGTGCGACCATTGATGGCCAGCTGGGAGTTGCCTACCCCCGGGAAACGAAGATTGCCAAGTACTTGGGACTGGGATACCTTCTGGGTTTGCAGGACTTTGCCGTCCAGAAGCAATGGCAAATCGCATGTGGGGGCCTGGTCTACTTCACCATGTTCCGTCGTCCACTGCTTAGTGGATTGAATCGGGTGTGGACTCATATAGAAAGCTTCAACGTGGGTCACCGCTCAATGCGGACACCTGATGAATGCCGACTGGAGCTCTTCCGGTTCTTGGCGCTTCTCCCACTGGCACGCATGGACTTCCGAGCGGATGTTCATCCTATGGTCACCTGCAGCGATGCTTCGACCACAGGTGGTGGTGCCTGTGCAAGCACAGGGCTGACAGCCCTAGGCTGTGAAGTGGCTGGGGGGGGGGTGCGTGGCGAGGAGCCCAACCCCGGACACCAGCTTCGAGTTTTGTCGATTGGATTGTTCGATGGGATTGGAGCGTTGAGAGTGGCACTAGATGCACTCAATGTCAAAGTCCTTGCGCACATTTCGGTCGAGCCTAACCGTTCTGCGCAGATGGTGGTGGAGTCTCAGTTCCCTGGTGTTGTGCTGGTGAACCAAGTCCAGGAAGTGTCCGAGGAGATGGTTCTTGACTGGTCAGCCCGTTTCCCTCAGTGTGACCTTGTTCTGCTCGGCGCGGGACCACCCTGTCAGGGGGTCTCGGGGTTAAACGTGGATCGAAAAGGTGCTCTGAGAGACCTTCGATCAAACCTGTTCCTGCACGTGCCTCGCATTCGGGATTTGCTGAAGCAGAAGTTCACCTGGTGCCCTGTGCACTCGCTCATGGAATCAGTTGCTTCTATGGACAGCACTGATAGGGATACCATGTCTGCACATGTGGGATCTACTCCTTTGCGTTGTGATGCCGGTTGTTTTCTTTGGTGCAATCGACCCCGTTTGTACTGGATCTCTTGGGACATTCCTGAAGGAGATGGCTATGCTTGGTCTTCTTCTTCAAGTGAGGTTCCTGATCTTTGGCTTGAAGGGAGTCAACCCATCACGGAGGTAGTCAAGAGCGGGTGGATTAAGGGCGAACACTTTCACCACAAGTCGTCCCAGAGCACACGCTGGGCGTAAGCCGGCGGGTTTGTCCCAGTGTGCTGCCGAGGATGTAGACCGGTGGGTTGAGGACAAGCATAGATTTCCTCCTTACCAATACAAAGCTTGCAACTGTCTCGTCAACAAGAACAATGTGTTGCGAGTGCCGGACGTGGAAGAGCGAGAAGCCATGCTTGGCTTCGCCCCACGATATACCGCTACTTGCAAGCCTAAAGGACAGCGCAAAGGTGAGGACTACTCTGATACCCGCCTTACCCTTTTGGGCAACACCTGGGCTGTGCCCGTCATCTCCTGTCTCCTCAACCCCTTGTTTTCTTTGTTGGGCTGGTTTCCCCGCATGAGCGCCCAGCAGGTTCTGGATCGCTTTCGCCCTTTGCAAAGCCAAATGATGCAAGGTCGTCTTATGCGTTTGCCTCTGAACCCACGGACAAAGCTTGTGCTCACCAAGCAGTATGACCTTGCCTACAAGTTGTGTAACTTGGTGTCCATTAAAGGTGAAGATATCCTTTTGAGTTCGTCAACAACTCAACAGGTCAAGTTCCACCGCCTGCGAGCCAGTGTGCCGGCTCGATTATGGCGTTGGCGAATCATCACTGGATGGAAATGGAGATATGGCAAAGAACATATAAATTCCCTCGAGCTCAAGGCGATACTGACCACTCTACGTTGGCGCTTTGAGCATCAGCAGCACTTCAATCAAAGGATAGTACACATGACTGATTCCCTCGTATGTCTCCATGCTCTTACGCGTGGCCGCAGTAGCTCTCGCAAGCTGCGACGCCCACTTTGTCGTTTGAACGCTCTCATCCTTGCGTGCAATGCCCAACCCGTGTGGGCCTATGTCCACACGGACCAAAACCCCGCAGACCGTCCGTCCCGATGGGGACGGCGAGTCAGGACGAAATATCGTCATGCCGCGTAAACGGGTCTTGGAAGCATTGCAACCGCAGGATAGAGCAGCGCAACGACGGAGACTGGGGACATTACGGGAATTGACCGTCCAGCCCGCGACGAAGAAGCGATACACCCCAGCTACTCAAGCTTTCTTTGCGTTCCTTCGGCAAGAAGGTGTCGCTATTCCGCAAGCTAAAACGCGGCTGGATGATGTCTTGTGTGACTACTTGGAGCACTTATGGGCTACTGGGTCTGGAAGAGTGTTGGCTAACGACACAGTTGCTGGCCTGCAGGACATTCAACCAAACTTACGGCATAACCTGCCTGGGAGCTGGCGCTTACTCAAGACTTGGTCGGTGAATGAAGTGCCTAACAGGGCACCGCCCATTCCGGAACATGTCCTTAAAGCGATGGTTGGATGGAGCTTTTTTCATGGCCACAACAGCTTTGCAGTTTCTCTCCTTGTTGGTTATTACTGTATGCTGCGCACAGGAGAACTCCTGGCTCTTCGTTCCAGTGATTTGCTAACCAGTCCACGGGACAGTCAAGTCCTGATTGGCCTTGGTTACACTAAGGGAGGCAAAAGGCATGGCGCAGCTGAAAGTGTTATCTTAGGCTACGAACCAGCTGTTCTGCTGACCCAACAGTGGAAACAAATTGCTACCCCAAGCACCAAACTTGCTCGAACCATTGCTGGATGGCGAGCCTTGTTTAATGAGTGTTTAAAAGGGCTGGGATTGGAGGCACACCAATTCCGCCCATATAGCCTCAGGCGTGGCGGAGCCACGTTCTGGTTCGCTAAGCATCAGAGTTTTGATCGCATAATGGTGCAAGGAAGGTGGCATACCCATCGAAGTGCTCGGATTTACCTGAACGAAGGGCTGGCAATGTTAGCCACAATGGCTCTGCCTCCCTCAGATCCAAAGATTAAACCATTTCTGTCAGTTTTTTCCCAAACCGTGAAAAGTCGCAATTTTCAAACACTTGAGCCTCCGCCCTCGGGCGGAAGGGCTGGGGGCCGTGGAAAGTGCATGAAGACTCGTGGAAAAGAAGGGGGGAGCTCCCGTTTTTCATTTCTCTTTTCGTGGAAGTTTACTACCATAACTAACATCCACCTGGAGGTCTGGCTCGGGCATGGATGTGTAGTTAGTCAGTGGGTGGACCTGTGCCTGGGGACTGGCCCGGCTATGGTTCCTTTAAGAGGGGTTGTGGTGGAATCCCCTATGGGTAGTATAACTTCCCTCATTTCATTTTCTCGTTTTAGAATTCTTTTGACAACACGGCTGCGAAGTGGACCAAAACAGACAACTGTTGCGTCTTTGAATCCCCGGCCCCGGGTATTAAGACGCTAAGGCATGTCTTTGGTCCTGTAGTGTTTTTGTTCAAGCCCCTCCCCCCCTTCCCATGAGCCGTGCGGAAAGTGCATGAAGACTCGTGGAAAAGAAGGGGGGAGCTCCCGTTTTTCATTTCTCTTTTCGTGGAAGTTTACTACCATAACTAACATCCACCTGGAGGTCTGGCTCGGGCATGGATGTGTAGTTAGTCAGTGGGTGGACCTGTGCCTGGGGACTGGCCCGGCTATGGTTCCTTTAAGAGGGGTTGTGGTGGAATCCCCTATGGGTAGTATAACTTCCCTCATTTCATTTTCTCGTTTTAGAATTCTTTTGACAACACGGCTGCGAAGTGGACCAAAACAGACAACTGTTGCGTCTTTATATATATATATATATTTTACTGTATTTGTTCATGTATTGTGTGCCTCATTTGAATTCTTTCCGGGCGCCCGGAGTCGGACTGCCATGATTGGCTGGGCCGAGCCGAGACTGAGTTTTACATCTGTCTGCCGCTGCTCGTCGCAGCCCAAAAAGAGTTCCTTGCGATGTCCTCAGCATGACCCGTTGAGATCCCGTTGAGCGGCTCAGAAACCATCCCGTGAGGTTCAGGCCTAAGTCAGAAGTGCGAAAATGGCTAGGAAATGAATGATCCATAATATACATACATATATATATATATATACATATCATATGTATATATTGTATACGTTAGAAGGAAGCAGAGCCGCTTGCGCGATTGCGTGAGACGTTCCATGTTTCGCGGCCCCTTTTCACCCCTTGAGGATCCATCCGGTCGTGCATGCAGCAACAAGTGGGACGCATGTGAAATTGCTCTCATTTCTCGGGAAGGATCCGCCCGGCAAGGAAGTTGTGGGATGTTAAATAGGCATGCAGCAATTCCCATGATGTTGACTGATTTGACAGTGAGCAAGGATACTGAACAGACAAGTCAATATAGTCAATACGTGAAACAAATGAATTTTTCAGGACTCGATTTCAGCATTCCAAAACAGACAAGTCACTAAGTCAAGTGAAATCGACACCCACCCGCAGCAATCGTCTCCATGGGCCTGGAGCTCTGCCGAGCTGATGTTCACGTTCACTGTGTGTTGGACTTGGACACCGTGGACACCCATGCCCTACTGCACTGCTTAGAACCGGAACTCGAACGAGAGCCGCTGCCCACCTTTACCACCAAAGTCGTTGACCCAGAGATGACCTCTGTGGCTGCTAGCAGCTGCTAGCCTTCAGAACTCGACCACAGACTGGCCATGGAGTGATTGGAATGGCAGCCACGCTAAGGATGTTCAAGAAGCTCATGACAGCTGGGAGGCCATTTTGCAGGAAATTGTTGCAGTTTTGGTGATATTGAATCAATTCATTTTGATACGTTCCTTCTTGATTGGTTTGGCATTTCTCCGTTCCCCGCGCTTGGCAATGTTTGGCAAATTCTTTTGAACACGATCCCTTGACTGTCCTCTTTTGCTTGAATCCATTGGTCCTTGACAGACCAAATCTAGAGATGACAAGATGAACTTCCTGATGTCGATCCCACTTCGAAAGGACCTTTGAATTCTTTTGAATTCTTTTGAATCTCTGACATGAGCTAGGCTCTCAATCATTTCAACTGGAGCTGGTCATGGGGAGACACTAAAATTCTCTTGGCAAGGACAGCAACCTCAAACAGAATGAAGCCGCTATGCGGGCGATCTTGGTCAAGGCCGGCAACGACAGCCTTCAGATCTTGCTGCAACTTGAGTCGCTTCGGCCTGCTTCACCAGGCCGAAACCGACACGGATGACTGGGCAAGAGCCTTTAAATCACTTGCACATGAATTTCAGATGACTTGGAGATGACTTGCTCGCTCTGCCTCTCTCTCCCTCTCTTTTTGATAGAGTATGGTTCATTCTGGTTCTAAGATGTTCTAAGTTCCTTAAACTTCTGGTTCTCCACATTTTTTCCCCTTGACTTATGGTTGGGTTTTTAGTTGCGGTGACCAGGCGGTGACCAGGCAGATCGCTGTGAGCTGAGGTCCAGCGACTTGCTTATCTGCTCGCCAGTGCAGCACTCGACGGAGACAGACCTTGCATGACACAGCAAACTGACTTATGCGTATAACATATGAATACATATGATGTGCACGTGTAAATATATGTAAATATATATATATGTATGTATGTATGTAACGTATGTATGTATGTATGTATGTATGTATGTATGTATGTATGTATGTATGTATGTATGTATGTATGTATATAGATATATATTTAATGTTGATACAACTCTACATCTACATATATTGTACCATATAGATTTTGAGAGGACCGCGAATCAGAATCAGAGTGAAGCCATGTCAGTTTGCAATGCATTCCGGCGAATTGCACTAGGTGTTGTGGGAACCACCACTGTGTCAAGCGTGATGCTTGGTTTGTTGATTGGTGTGCAAGAAACTTGGTGCTGATGCTATGTGGGGTTGCACCTGCTAGGGTCAGTACCAAGTCATGCTTGCTGAGGTTCAGAGGTTGACAAGCAGTTCATGTTTTCTCTTTCTGCTGAGGAGCGGCAGCAAATTCTTTTGCAACATACGATAAATATCCATAAATGATGATAAGTATCGATAAATATGACATATATATATATATACACATATACACAACGCCCAGCACAGGCATAATCTACCATATCATATATGCCTGTGGCACGGCTGTTGTTTCAGCACGCATTCTCCAGCAGGTTTCGAATTTGCGAATGCGTGAGAATGCACTTCTTCCAGAGGCATAGAAGAACGCACTTGAGAATGCTGCTAGTTCTCCTCGATTGCTGATGAACGACTGATCTGCTTACATCACTTGCAGGATTTGAATCTTGAAGTAGACATAACTTACAACACAATGACCTTGGAGACATGCGACATGACATGAGACATCCAGGGCTGGCAGCGAATTGCACTTGATCCCCTGCAGGCTCTTGAGTTCGCCAATCGCTCAGCCCCGGGGGGGATCCCATATTTTTCCCGAGCATACGCACGAACAACAAAAAATGCTCGAACATATGTTAACCAAATAAATAATCTAAATAACATGTTTCTTCCACTTTCTTTCACAGGCTTTAATTTTCCCTTCATCTAGTTTCTCTTTGCTTGGTTTGCTTCCTTCGATTGACTGGTTGTTAGGATTTTCTTTCGCATCCTTTGTAAAACAAATCGTAAAGAAACATTTCAAGCTGTAAACAATCCGTTTTAAAAACTATTAAACGAATCCGTAAAGAACTCCAAAGGTTCTGTGAGCCCTGAACCGGTGGTGACTCAATATGACAATTTGAGATTAGTTCCCCCAGCAGCTTGGAATGGTTGTTCCTTTCTGTTGTGCTGTGAAGCGGCCTGGCTTCTAAGATCACTCCTGATGAAGCAGAGGAGGCGCGATAAAAAACTCGGGTGTGGAGATTGACAAAAAGAAAGGGGAGACAATATGAAACTCATCCAGCTGATTGGTTGGATGATATTTATCAGATTTTATCAGCTGGTTGGTTATTGAAACTAGATTGACAACTAGTATCGGTTGGTTATGATATTTACCAGCAAAGGTATCAATGGGTTCGGGTTTCTAGCTGCTGGGATCGCTTCTCCAAGAGCTTGTACGGTTGTTGTTCCTCGCCTTGAGCTGAACTCCTCGAGAAGGCGATGGAATGTCACATGGGGCCCCACATGTCAGTTCCGCAAGTTGGATTCTTCACCTTTTCTTTTCCAGTCTTTTTCCAATTTGTTTCACATGTTTGTCATTGCCAGATTCCAAGTGCAAAGAGAGCAAAGACATTTGAAATACATTTGTGAACCTGGTGTAAGGAAATCAGATCATCATGACACTGTAATTTGATAGACGATCCTTTCAAGAATCCAGTGTGCTGGAAGCCATAATTTAGGCATTCAGCTTTGCGTGTGCAGGGTTCTCTTTCACCTCCGTTGTTTCACTTTAGGCTTAAGGGTTGTATAGGTCCCGGGGGTTGCGGTTTGGGGGGATGATGGTTTTCCGTTCCCTTCTCGCTGCGCTCTTGTTGGGATGTGACCCTTTGACAAGGGTTTCTCAATCCTGGGGGGTTGGAAACCTGGGGATCCCTCTCTTTTCGAACAGCAGCTCGCAGTGCGAAGCGGGAGAGAGCTGCGAGAGGGATCCAAAGGAGAGGGAAGGGACCCGAGGCGTGCCACCGCGCCCGGGTTCCGACCCGCAACAAGGCTGGAGATGGCCTTTGGGGTTCTCATGGTTGATCCGTGTGAGCCTGAAGTTGATTGCTGACGCAGCTCATGTCAGCATGCATTACTGCGGGACCTTGTGTGCATCCATAGGTTTGGCTGCGAAGTGGTCCTACTGGCTGGCCACCGGGACGGTGGTTTTGTTTCTGTTGCAACTCCTCGTTTGGACCTGCAATTGGATTCTCATCCCAGCTTACCGCCACTCTGTTGCCCTGTGGAAATACGTCAGAGGCCACGGTCAGTGGTATGAGGTAGCGCAAATCCACGGGGTGCGGGTCTTCCGACCCAAGTGGGTTGGCCCTTGCGGCCGAGAAGAGTGGTCCTCCGGCTACGTTCAGCA
>VSDK01001317.1:197627-219916 GCA_009767595.1 Symbiodinium kawagutii
AATAAAATAATTATAATAATATTAATAAATATAAATAAAAAAAATATAATATATTTTTTATATTAAAATAAAATATATATTTATAAAATATTATAAATAATTAATAAAAAATAATATGTAATTATTTTAATTTAATTTAAATATATTATAAAATTTTTATTAATTTATAATATTTTAAAATATAAATTAATAATATAAATATATTTTTTTTTATATTTTAAACCAAATAAAATAATATATATTTTTTACAAAATTAATATATATATAAATTTTAAATATATTAATATATATATTATGTAATTTAAATAATTTATTCTAATTTATATTTAATATATAAAATATTTATTTTAAAATAAATTTATATAAATTATTTTTTAAAATTTATTTTATTAAATTATATAATTTTATATTTATTTTTATTAATTATTTTTTAAATATAATTTATATTATATAATAATTATTTATTTAAAAATTAATAATTAATATAATAATTAATAATTAATATTTTATAATTAATAATTAACATTAATAATTAATTCCCAATAATAAACAACCAACCCAATAACCAATAACCAAGACCCCACACCCAACAACTAATAACCAACATCCAATAACCAACAACCAACAACCAACCCCCAACACCCAACAACCAAACACCCAACGGCCAACTCAACCGGTAGCTAACAAATAATAACCAATAAACAATACCCAACAACTAATAATCAACAACCAATAACCAATTCCTCACAACCAACAACTAATACCCAACACCTAGCAACTAACAACCAACAACTAATAAGCAATAACAAATAACGAACAACCAACAACCGACAACCAAGAACCAGCAACTAACAACCAACAACTCAAAACCAACAACTAATAACTAACAACCGATGACTGATAACCAATAACTAACAACCAAAAAGTAATAATTAACAACCAATACCCAATAAACAATAGACAACAACCATTAATCAAGAACTAATAACCAACAAACAACAACCAATAACCGATAATTAATGACTAAAAACCAATGATTATTAAACAATAACCAACAACTAAGAACTACTAAATAAGAAATAACAAACGACAAATAAGAACATATCTCTAATCACTAACAACCGACAACCGAAGATTGTTCGCTGTAAATTTCTTTTCCCGCTGTTGTAAACAGGGTGCTCTCTCTAGTATAAATAGAAATTGAATTTGATTATATATAAGTTACATCAAATATGTATTCATTCTTTGAATAATTTGTAATTGTTCTTTAAATCAATTTCCTACTTTAAGATATTTCCCCATTCTATAATGTTGTTTTATTGGTTAAATAAATCATTTCTCTTAATAGCTTGATTATATCTAAATATATATGCATCCATTAAGATTTTAAATCACTAAATTCTTCATCTAAGTTTTCCTTTAATTGAACAATTTCAGTCTCAGGTATTTATTCAATGCATTATCAAACATGATGTTTGCAGCCATCATAAGGGAACAAAGGCCTCGCAGGGTACTGAATGTAATTCGCTCAAAGCTCCCACTGCAACCCCAACTGTATCAAGTTTTCAAAGCATGACTCCCTGTGCTTCCAAGATGCCAAAGGCAAAGGGTAATGTGGCAAACACCTGCCAAGCAAATTGGGAGTTCTTCAATACTCTGGCTGAGGTCTTTTCAAACTTGTCAGAAATGTGTTGAAGAATCTGCTCTAAATCTTTCGGCCAGAGGTCCTTGTTGGGAATGCCAAGCCAAAAGGGCAACCTTTGCACGGCCAGAGTTCCTTCAGGTGAGCGTTCCTTGGTACGTGCATCGGCATGGATTCAGAGCATCCGCTTCGAAGCGACCGCCAAGCGACTGGGACGGGAGCCGCTCCCACTGCTTCGGCTTCGGGCACTTCAACTTCTACCTCTACCTGAAGAAAGATATCTATCTTCAAACAGCTTGAAGAAGAGGGCATCTATGGGCATATCTGAATATATCTGGAAAGTACAGTATGTACAGTTACAACACAAGGGACACAGTTGCATTTTCGCGGAACTTTCAGCACCCATCCCGTCCCAACATCACGTCTAAACATGCCTCAACTCGTCGTCCATCTTCAGACAAACGAACCGGATAGACCTTCGTTCCGGCAAGACAGCAACACTTACAGTCAGGAAGTGAATAAAATCAGGAGTTAGGAAGAATTAACTCCTGATTTACTTACAGCAACACTTGCAGTGACACTTCCAGCAACACCATTTCTTCTCTTTCGTCCAGCCTTCTGCTTCATGGTGAAATCGCCATCGACGTTTTCTCCAGTTCTCAAGTTGAAACACCTCAAAAACATTCAAACACATAAAAATCTGAAGGATGCATCAGGTACAAACGCTTACCTGCTGCAAACACGGCACATGTAATGTCGGGGACAAATCACCATGCCATCAGAAGCTTTGGAGTCACTGTTTCCTCAGAAATGTGAAGCAGGGCTGAAATGTGAAGTTTTTACTCTGACATCTTGGAAACATCGCAGAGATACTTCAGAGCCGTTGCAATGAAGAGCACAGCAGTTCCGAAGTTCCTTTGATTTCCTTTGTCCTCAGGCACTGACCCAAGTTCTGTGTTCCAATATCCTCGATCTCACCCTCACACAGCGATCCACCCATATGCGCACATCGGTTGTCCTGGCCACAGGCTCCGAAACACTTTGCCATCGCAGAACCAAACACACACAGCGTGGCTGTCGCTGCCGAGTGGCGAGGGCAAAGAGTTCTCCTTTGTGTTTGAAGACAGCGATTTGTTCGTTCCTGAGATTGACAAAGTGGTGTCCCATGATGTCATGGGAATATGTCAAAAATTGCCACAGCTCGACTATCACCAACAAAACCTATGAGAGTCTGCAATGGAATCTCTGCGATTGGATGAAATCGATCATTACACCATTGAATTTGCACAGAACCTGATTGCTGGAACCGCTTCCGTGTCCAAGACACTCTTCCTCCAACTTGAGGAGCTTTGACTCGCCTTCCAAAAGCTCAAAGGCGGCACAAACTCGAATCCACTTCTTCTCCTCGGTCAATGATTCAAGGAAACGGATGTCCTTCTGCAGTCTGGCTTAAGGCCACATATATCATGTACAAACAAAACATATTAAGTACACCCAGAAACGGTAAAGGGGTCATCTGCGCACACGACTCGAGGGTCAACGGCGCACACGATCCACACGGAATGCCACGCCTGCCACACGAAAGCAACCCCGCCGCCAGGGTCAACCGCGCACACGATGGGAAGATGGGGATGGGGGTGGGGTGGGGTGGGGTGGTATGTTAACGTCCGCTGTCACGCGACTCACACAGAATGCCACGCCTGTCACACGACAGCGACCCCAGCAACATAATCAACCGCGCACACTATGGAGAGATGGGGGATGGGGCTGGGGTGGGGTGGGGTGGTATGTTACCGTCCGCTAGCACGCGCCTCACACAGAATGCCACGCAATGAAATATCAAATCTCCCACCCCGTCTGGCCTCTGCATGCATGACTGAACATATCAAATCTCCCACCCCCTCTGGCCTCTGCATGCATGACTGAACATATCAAATCTCCCACCCCCTCTGGCCTCTGCATGCACGACTGCACATATCAAATCTCCCACCCCCTCTGGCCTCTGCATGCATGACTGAACATATCAAATCTCCCACCCCCTCTGGCCTCTGCATGCATGACTGAACATATCAAATCTCCCACCGTGCACAGGCGACCCCATGTGCACCACAGTCTTGCACGTGCACAGGCGACCCCGCTACGTGCACAGGCGACCCCGAGCAGACAGGCAGATTTTGCGACACGTTCCACGTTTTACCCTCAAAACACTCTCTCACGTGCACAGGCGACCCCGGAGTCACGTGCACAGGCGACCCAGAAGTCACGTGCACACGCGACCCGGTTCCCCCCAGAAACACATAATATATAAACATGCTACATATACATATACACATGTGTATACATATAAATAAATATTGCACATATTAATTACACGTATATATACAAACACAAAGATATAGATAACTATAAATGTACACACAAATACATATATATATATATATATATACAGACACGTTCGTGTATATACAAGTATGCATTTATCAATCACATATGCTCCAGCGTTGCAACCCCCTATAGGCACATGTGTGAATGTATATGCCTAGACCGTGTAGACACTGATCTTATCATGTGCATATCTCTATAGTCTGTAGATCTATACACGTACAAATGCATATGCATGTATGCATGTATGGAATTGTGTATGACACAATAAGCATTTACATATGTATGTATATGTATATATATATATATACAGTCAGTGAAACATACAGTCAGTGATTGGTTCTTCAAACGCGGGGCCGGATCTCATTGTGTAGTTTTGACTTTGAGGAATATCACATACCATGACTCATCAGCATTTGTCCACATCCGCAAACCCATCTTCCAATTTGCTGCAATGCGACTGTTCGAAGGGGGGGTTCGTTGTCGTCTTCTTTCCTGACGGTGCCAAGCCGCCCCAAATCTCTTCCCCTTTCTGCTCTTCCGGACTAAGGAATGATTCATAATATCCACATGGAATGAACAGGGGCACGCCAAACGGCTGGCTCCATAAAGATTCATGAAGTGAAGAATCAGTCCACCAATCAAAGAAGCCAGTGACTCAGCCAACCAGCCAATCAATGAACAAACCACTACCTCTTCCACGCTGCCAATCAGAAATGCCTGTGCTTCATGTGGTACTGCTGCTTCTTTGGCATCAGATTTTTGTAATCCTCGGGTGCCAAGATTCAAAATCAAAGTTCAAACATCATCCTAGGAAGCTAGACTCACACACACTAGAAAAGTACAAAACACCACGCAACGATATAATTCAACATTAAACATATATAGTATAGTAAAGTTAGTAGTATATGCGTAATCCATTGTAAGCTTGAACATGAAGGACAACTGCGACGCAGCATTACACACACACACACAGACAGATTTGGAAGCAAGATTCAGGGTCATGGGTGTAGCTCAAGCAAACTCGATCTGCATCTCCATAAGTAAGGCCCTTTCGATTTCTTTCTCTGTAGGCCTGACCAAAGGAGTATTTGGCTGACTCGAATCAGGTCCTAGCAAGACTTCCTTGCTTGTACCTCTGGGAAATCTGCCTAAACAAAAATCCGCCCAAAATAGAACAATCTTCCGAGCATGATGGACAATGAGTCGACCTCTGAAATCGCTGAAATCCAGAGATGGTGAGAGCCTAACCTTGGAACCCGCCATAGCCCGCCTCTGTTCGACGGAATGTTCGGCTCTTGGTCCACATGATCAAAGACGCACGCTCGCCCTGCAGCATTGATCACCCCCTGGTCCCTATCATCGGTGCAAATTCCAACGAACATGAAGCTGTTGACACGAAGATTTAGTAACCATATTAGGGGGCTAGGCTATAACCATATGGGGGGGTCGAAATGCCCTTTCCACAACTTATCGAAATAGAAGGGGCTGGTTGAACCGCATCCCATGTGTCCATCTCACAAAAGCTGTCCATAGCCATAGTTGTCCATAGCTCACTGCATCTGCTTTCGTGACCTAATCTCTCCTCGCACCTTTTCAATGTCCATGGCACCATGCCGACGTTTTCCGGAATGCACAACACACCGTCCTTTGACGTGTTTGTACCTCAGCCCACACCGTCCCTTGAGAGAACAGCCCCTGACATGTTGCAACACCAAGTGCCCTTTACACAATCTGTTTACCTTTGAAATCCTTTGAAACGGTGCAGGAATACAAACATCCCTCAGTACACATGGACATTCTTGAAATCTTCTGAAGGCAAGGCTCGTGTGATGATACTTTCGATGATCTGCTGCATCAAACATACCGCAAAATGTGAGATCGTTACCTTCAAAATTGTCATGGGATGTGATGCCAAAGTTGAAAGTCACCTTGGATCGCTTGGTGCACCCCACCTCACAACTTGTGCTGCAAATCCTTTTTGCACATCTGCCTTGTAGAATGAATCGGCATGACGGCATTGGAAACCGGAAACTTCTGCAATCTGGAGATGACTTGCCAATAAAGCAAAGGGACATCGCATTCATCAATGTGCATGTCCAAGTGCCTTGCTTCCATTCATCAACGAGGCGAATGGGCACACAGAACTGCACAAGGCGAATGGGATCATCGGCACAAGACTGTCAGTGAATTCATCGGCGCAACGATCTGCCCTCTTTCCGGCAAGTTTCTTGTCATCTGTTGGGCGGTACTGCACAATGAACGAGTGATGATCATCCAAAGTTGAGCCGCCCCAGTCTTCCGATTCAACCGCTTCGCCATTGATAGTTGCAATCCGATCTTCATCACTTCCAAATAGCCTTTCCAAGTCTATTGGATGTCCGATGATGTCCACATGTCCAAACTTGGATCTCAGGAAGTATAGAGGCGGGTGATGCAGGACGCCCAAAAAGCGAGATCTGAAAAACAAGGTGGTACAAGAACGTGCAAACCAGGAGACTCAAATTCTACTGTCTGATCCTCTAAAGGATGCTGCTGCTGCTGCTGCTGATGATGATGATGATGATGATGATGATGACGATGCTGGCTGTGATGACGATGCCGATAATGGTGACCATGACGCTGATCATGATCACGAGGGTGATGATGGTGCTGCTGTTGATGATGAAGCAAAAATCATGACGATGATAGGACTGAAGATTACAGCCATGATAATGAAGGAAACAAAACACTGATGATCACCATCGCAATCATCACCAGCAGCGATTATCTTTAGCATTCTGATCCGTCATGATCTTTGTGAAACCTTGCCTGGCTCCAATTGGAAGCAGAACCTCTTTCAGAAGCGCGGAAAATGCGGGTCGCAAACCTATCCTTGTCGGAAAGAGGAACACAGCGATCAAAAGTGGTCACATCATCACCAGGGTCCAAAATATGTGTTTGCTAGGGACTCAGAGAGCACTTAAATATCGTTAAATCATCTCTAGCAGCAACTTTTCACTCAACATCAATACTCCTCAGAGCACTCTCAGTTGCTGAATTTGCTGAGGTGTGCCAGTTTGCATCTGAGGCGCTCATTCAGAACAAGGCCATAATTGTTCATGCTGTTGGGTGCTCTTGATGGAAGCCCACTCTGCCGGTAGTGCTGGACTTCCTCATGCCGTGTCGCAAGGCTCGAAACGAAGCCGACTCAATCTGCCGCACCGTGCTATGAGCCATGGACAGTCTGTGATTCCAAGCTCATGAACCTGGTGCACCTGAGCGAGTCTGCAACACATATCCCGTATCAATATGTATCAATGACATTCAGAAGCACAGCTCGCATCCCAACACGGCTCTCCTTCAGCAGCATCTCGCAGAATTCATCTGTGAGGGCTGGAAAACTGAAGATTCCTGGAGCCTCGACTTTGAAACCATCGAAAGCATCCAGATCGACACCTTGCCAGGTGCAATGAAAATCAACGAAACAGAAATCATCAGATCTGGGCTTTCTTTTCGGGGTGATGCGTGATGCACTAAAAGCAAAGTAGATCTTCGGCTTTACCTTTCCAGCAAAAATACATAAAAATAACACAGCTCTCAAATGACAGCAAATACCAAGCGACTTGTGAAGGCATTGTCTTCGCTGCTGTTCTTTGCATTTTTCCATTTGCCAAGAATGTCCAAAAGTTCCGGGCACACCCAGCGCTCACAATTCAGTGGGTCAAAGAGCTCCTGTTTAGACAGTGAACCAAAAAGACTGGGCGAACAAGAATGGTTCATGGGGATGATAAGTGGAGATGGTAATATGATGGTTAAGGTTCCTTAAGAATGATGGTAAATGAATTGTTAATGTTTTTGCCTAATGTTAGTGGATAATGAATGAATGGTTAATGTCATTGCTTAATGTCAGTGGATAATGAATGACGGGTTAATATTATTGCTTAATATTAGTGGATAATGTTGATGATTCATGTTAATGAACATCGTTCATGACGGTGAATGGTTGATCAATGCTAGACAGGAATGGGAACCCTCGCGTGTCCAGGAACCTCAAACCAAAAGGGGCTACCAGGCGACTTGGCCGCCGGACACTTTACTCAATGCTCCACATAGAAGTTATATGGTGGTTTCGTGGTTTCTTGGAAAAGGGAACCAGCAAAAATGGATGGTTTATTGCTACAAATGGTTAATCAACTGGATGATAACTGGGGGTAAGCCTATGACTCGTGAAACCACTGTGTGAAATATCAACCATTACTGGCTACAATCGATATATATATATATATTCCGCATTGCTAGGTGTTGATCAACCATCATCATCATCATCATCATCATCATCATCATCATCATCATCATCATCAATCAACATCAATCAACATCCATGAACCATTGATACCAATTATGAACCATCACAATTTGTATCATTGTGGTTTCAATTGCCAGCGTGACTTCTCCTGACCCCAAGTTTCTTCTCTTGCGATGCAGAGTCATAATAAAACACAGCTGCTGAAATTATATGAAACTGGGCCATACCAAGGAAGTGGTGATCTTTCTTCAGCTCTCATCTCTTCCTTGTTGAGTGATCTTTCCGGATGGTACTCGGAAGGGTGAAGCCGACGTTTGGGTGCAGGACTCTTCGGCTGTACCTGACGGAGATCTTGGACACTTGTCTCAGCTCAGCTCAGTTGAAGTCACATTGACATCATACGGGTCATCCGCAATCAAGATCAATCAATTGCAATTCTGTGTTCTGCAAATGCATTGCAGCAACTGATTGAAGTCCGACTCACATTGAACCATACAAAAAAACCGCGTAGCTTCGATTTGAAATAAGCGAACAGTGATGAAACCACTCTTGATCAAATTTAAAGATTTAAACACACATTAAAACATGTCCAAAGCGCAACCAGCTAAAGGTCTTCCAAATCTATCAGATAGTCTAAAGACCCACGAGCAGAACCCACCAGAAACGCACTTGGAACCCACCAGAGCTGCTGGGCACTGGAGCTGGAGGTTTTGATGGCTTTGCATCAGCACCATCCTCTTCATCGGAGATCTGCAGTTTGTCCCATTTGGAATAGTCGACCATCCTGTGCCGCACTGCAAAATGACTCCACTCGACTCGTGACTCTTCAACTGAAGAGTCTTAGACTAGAAACACAACTTGAATTGTTGATCTTCGCACTGAGCACGTACAAATCGTACAAATATCCGGGGCTTTTGTTTGAACTGATCAGTCACGGACCAATGCGCCTCAGTGTGGTTACGTCTGTCTCGGCTTGGTCGGAACATGTCAGTAGAGCCAATGGCAGTCAATGGCACTGGTCGTTTGGACGAAATCCAACCGGCTTGATCTTTTTGTCTAGAACTACTTGGCTGTCTGGTGCTGGTGTATGCTGGTGTACTAGTATTCAGCAAGCAATAACTTGTATATAATTTATACTTGGAGTCGTCTCCTATGAACTTCATGTATACAATTTCAACGTGTTCACAATACATATCACATCTGAAATCCTTAGATTCATCTGAAACATGGTAAAATACTTTGGATGCTTATCAACACTACAAGCAAATATTGCAACATGCACTACGAAGATCTACGAAGCACAACCAGTTGCAGGCAGAGTCACTTCAGTCGGCAGCACAGTGAATGTATTTTGATGTATTTTTTTTTCCGGAGGATGACGCAGGAGAAAGCTACTGTACATAAAAGCGGTCTATGCTGCCATTTTGTTGGCTATAGGCTATCTGTATATAGCCTATGCAAAAGTTCGAATGCCAAGTGAACATTCTGCACTTGTCCAAAGCATTCCAAAACAGCAACATACGACAACTGTTCTATCACTATGTCATACTATGTCAATCTTTGTCACTATGTATGAATGTGAAGCAAATTGTCGAAAACAGCCAGTCTGATCTTTCGCCAGAAGGGTGATGAATCACTGCTGCGACGAACAGAAACGTCACGACGTCTACGTCTCGGCAACAAGCTGATGACCAACGGACGGAGCAACAGCACACAAGAACTCCAACTTGAAACCTTGTGGCACTCAGCTTGCATCAGCTCGCCAACCGATTGAAATCGAGGCATTATGGTGCGAAAACTCGCCGCTGATGTGTGCATGATTGCGTTTTTTTTCCACCAAAAAATGCATAAAAATGCCACAATACCACACTAACAATTCACGAGTCGAAACGTAGATCAAACAAGTCTTGGCACTCACATTTTCCAGCGGCGAAGTTCAAAGGTAATCTTAAAAGGCTCCGAATGCCTTCCTATATATCTGTTCTATTCTCTCCAGTTTTGCGCGGTTGGCAAGACTTTTCCATTGAGACTCCAACGCGCTGTCGCAGGAAGCACAAAGTAGAAAGTTGTGGGACTCTTGAGACAGCCCCAAGTCCTCTGCATGAAAATTTGGAAAGGAAATTGAACTGACACCTTCCTCAGAATTGATTCAACATCAAAGATTCTGCAATCCTTGTACTTGTGCACCGACGTGATATCTCTAGGAAAGGCAAACAAAAACAAGGACATCTGTTCCGGAAGGCACATTATCGTCTAATCAGTCTAATCATTAATCAGTGGATATCTTTCTTTGCAACTTAAAGAATCTTAAAGACCTATGATGCAAGACATGATGCAACTAACATCAACCATCAAATGCCAACCACAGTTCAAAAGAGAATTTCATGTGACATCTGATCATCAGTGCTCTATGTCTGAAAACCAGCAGAAGGCTTGGGATATCGCCGCTGCGAAGCATCACTACTTGTGGTCTTCTCAGCGACCGAAGATTGTGTCTCCTTTCCAATCTTTTGACGCAAGATGCACCTTAGGTGGACACCCTGAGCATTGTCGATCATTGCAGGATCTCAAAAGCAATTGCCAAAGCTTGAGGCTTTCCTTGTTCCTCTGCGGCCGCATATCCTGCAACGATGGTCGCCAGCTAGCTGGTTGCCAGCAATAGTTCCTTGGGGCTTTCCGAGCTTTCCTCCATGGTCTCTTTGTGCATCAAATAGTGGCCGGTGCTCCAATTGATTCCCTTCAGGCAGTAGAATTGTGCCTTTGGATCAAAGCAAACTCTCAAAAGATTTTGCAAAATGATGCCATAAACCCAGGAAATCGCCGATCTCCGCGAGATGGGCTGAGCCAAATCTCCAAAGTGCTCCTGATGCAACTGAGCCAAGTGCTGAGACACCGCGGCCGAAACCTGCTCATGACTGAGCCAGCGATTGTAGCCCAGTCCCATCACCAAATCTCTGTCCGTTGATTCACCTGCCACGTAGAGACCAAGCCATTCCACCAGAGCAAAGTTCCCCATCATCTCTTGTGGCAAATCTGCTACCAATCGTTCTGTGATGAGGTGAACCTTCGCAAGTTCGTGTGCCAAATCCTGGCCAGTGATCTTCTGGCTACGTGCTTTATCCGCTAGCCCTCCGGGCTGCAAAACGTCATTGCGGAAACTAAACAGCTCCGGAGTTGATCCACCGCCTCGCCTCAGTTTTTACGAAGCAGTGGGGCAAAGTTGCAGAAAGTTGTGGTCACAGCTAATCAGTGCTACTGAGAGAAAATTTACATGAACTCACTAATGAGATCTAATATGATCCCATGAGTTGGTTTTGAAACCCCTAAACCACATGCCATGTCGGAGTTGCAAATACGAACTGATCAACAATGAAAGCGAAACCTGGCTGACGAGAGACCGGGCCAGTTGACAGGACATACCACCCCCAGAGAGCATGCCATGAAATGTATCCTGCTGCAAATCTGGTGCGAAGTCCAAGGCATGCTGAAGTGCTTCCCATTCAGCTCTTGCCTTGTGGACTTTAATGGGAGGGTGCTCGGCTTCTGGGATTGCAAGGAATTTCAATAAGTTAACCACACATGTGAATTCCAATGAGTAAAAAAAATGGCACATGGTCGACAATTCCGGTGGCATCAAGGGCTTCCAAAATGATCACTTGACTTGAATACAGTAAAAATAGTGGTTTCTCAAAATAGGGGGACCCCTAAATCATCCTTCACTAAGCGGTTACAAATAATAAACCAACCAATTTTTGGGTACCCCAAATTGACATCTTTTCAATGGCACCTCTTCTTCGCCACTCAGCACCAAGAACCGTGCACGCGGTCCGAAAATGTCGTCCAAACGATCTCGAAAACGGTCGAGCCGCTCGTGCGCTAGGCTTCCGTCCTGCAGGGTCCGTCTGATACTCAGGTGACCAAAGCAACACTGACAGAAATACTGACACGATCGAAAAGAACAGTGGTACTGATTGTGACTTGATACTACATTTGAAAACCGCCTCTGGGAGAATAATGCAAGAAAATATACGTAATTGTCTTATAGTATAAGTATAGATATACAGTACTATATTGATGTCTGATAATGGATCCAATTCTTGCTTCCTGCCCTGTCCCTGCAGTCCTGCATGGCTTGACGTACACCAGCAGTTGCACCGAGCAGCACTTGACCAGTTTTTGGAAGCTCATTCTCCAAGAGCCGAAGCAAAGACTCCAGTTTCAGTTCATCTCCAAGTGCCACTGCCAACGGGTCCCCTGGAACAGAGTGCTGGGGTAACAGTGAACCAACCCTTACTGGGTATCAAGTCTGATGTACAATCGAAGTGAACACAGGGCAATATTTCGCAACCATAATGGTAATCCCGGCACTTCCCAGTACCTGGCTAATCAAGCTACTAATATGTTACTTATCACTGAGAAGATCTGAGAAGGATTGACACATGATTGACTCTTCATCTTCCAGAATTCACCTTTTAGAATGAGTGTGAAAGTTGCCGCCAGGAAAGTCTTCGGCGTGGCCTCTCCAAGTGGATATTTCCCACGACACTTGAGATAGGCCATCATCTTTGAAGAAGAGAGCGCGTGTGGATCCACTTCCACAGTCCACTAAGGTCACGGGTTCGTTCTCGATGGGTCGCAGCAGCACGGAGATCTGCAGTTTGTCCCATTTGGAATAGTCCACCATCCTGTGTCGCACTGCAAAATGACTCCACTCCACTGGTGACTCTTCAACTGAAGAGTCTTAGACTAGAAACACAACTTGAATTGTTGATCTTCGCACTGAGCACGTACAAATATCCAGAGCTTTTGTTTGAACTGATCAGTCACGGACCAATGCGCCTCAGTGTGGTTACGTCTGTCTCGGCTTGGTCGGAACATGTCAGTAGAGCCAATGGCAGTCAATGGCACTGGTCGTTTGGACGAAATCCAACCGGCTTGATCTTTTTGTCTAGAACTACTTGGCTGTCTGGTGCTGGTGTATGCTGGTGTACTAGTATTCAGCAAGCAACAACTTGTGTATAATTTATACTTGGAGTCGTCTCCTATGAACTTCATGTATACAATTTCAACGTGTTCACAATACATATCACATCTGAAATTCATCTGAACATGGTGAAATACTTTGGATGCTTATCAACTATATAACACCACAAGCAAATATTGCAACATGCACTACGAAGATCTACGAAGCACAACCAGTTGCAGGCACAGTCACTTCAATCGGCAGCACAGTGAATGTATTTTGATGTTTTTTTTTTTTCCGGAGGATGACGCAGGAGAAAGCTACATAAAAGCGGTCTATGCTGCTATTTTGTTGGCTATAGGCTATATGTATATATCACCCTGGCAAAAGTTCGAATGCCAAGTGAACATTCTGCACTTGTCGAAAGCATTCCAAAACAGCAACATACGACAACTGTTCTATCACTATGTCATACTATGTCAATCTTTGTCACTATGTATGAGTGTGAAGCAAATTGTCGAAAACAGCCAGTCTGATCTTTCGCCAAAGGGTGATGAATCACTGCTGCGACGAACAGAAACGTCACGACGTCTACGTCTTGGCAACAAGCTGATGACCAACGGACGGAGCAACAGGACACAAGAACTCCAACTTGAAACCTTGTGGCACTCAGCTTGCATCAGCTTGCCAACCGATTTAAATTGAGGCATTATGGTGCGAAAACTCGCCGCTGATGTGTGCATGATTGCGTTTTTTTTCCACCAAAAAATGCATAAAAATGCCACAATACCACACTAACAATTCACGAGTCGAAACGTAGATCAAAAAAGTCTTGGCTCTCACATTTTCCAGCGGCGAAGTTCAAAGGCAATCTTAAAAGGCTCCGAATGCCTTCCTATATATCTGTTCTATTCTCTCCAGTTTTGCGCGGTTGGCAAGACTTTTCCATTGAGACTCCAACGCGCTGTTGCAGGAAGCACAAAGTAGAAAGTTGTGTGACTCTTGAAACAGCCCCAAGTCCTCTGCATGAAAATTTGGAAAGGAAATTGAACTGACACCTTCCTCAGAATTGATTCAACATCAAGATTCTGCAATCCTTGTACTTGTGCACCATGTTTTAAGATCAAGGGAGTCATGGACACGACGTGATATCTCTAGGAAAGGCAAACAAAAACAAGGACATCTGTTCCGGAAGGCACATTATCGTCTAATCATTAATCAGTGGATATCTTTCTTTGCAACTTAAAGAATCTTAAAGACCTATCATGCAGCACATGATGCAACTAACATCAACCATCAAATGCCAACCACAGTTCAGAAGAGACAGTAATGTGACATCTGATCATCAGTGCTCTATGTCTGAAAACCAGCAGAAGGCTTGGGATATCGCCGCTGCGAAGCATCACTACTTGTGGTCTTCTCAGCGACCGAAGATTGTGTCTCCTTTCCAATCTTTTGACGCAAGATGCACCTTAGGTGGACACCCTGAGCATCGTCGATCCAGGATCTCAAAAGCAATTGCCAAAGCTTGAGGCTTTCCTTGTTCCTCTGCGGCCGCATATCCTGCAACGACGGTCGCCAGCTAGCTGCTTGCCAGCAATAGTTCCTTGGGGCTTTCCGAGCTTTCCTCCATTGTCTCTTTGTGCATCAAATAGTGGCCGGTGCTCCAATTGATTCCCTTCAGGCAGTAGAATTGTGCCTTTGGATCAAAGCAAACTCTCAAAAGATTTTGCAAAATGATGCCATAAACCCAGGAAATCGCCGATCTCCGCGAGATGGGCTGAGCCAAATCTCCAAAGTGCTCCTGATGCAACTGAGCCAAGTGCTGAGACACCGCGGCCGAAACCTGCTCATGACTGAGCCAGCGATTGTAGCCCAGTCCCATCACCAAATCTCTGTCCGTTGATTCACCTGCCACGTAGAGACCAAGCCATTCCACCAGAGCAAAGTTCCCCATCATCTCTTGTGGCAAATCTGCTACCAATCGTTCTGTGATGATGTGAACCTTCGCAAGTTCGTGTGCCAGATCCTGGCCAGTGATCTTCTGGCTACGTGCTTTATCCGCTAGCCCTCCGGGCTGCAAAACGCCATTGCGGAAACTAAACAGCTCCGGAGTTGATCCACCGCCTCGCCTCAGTTTTTACGAAGCAGTGGGGCAAAGTTGCAGAAAGTTGTGGTCACAGCTAATCAGTGCTACTGAAAGAAAATTTACATGAACTCACTAATGAGATCTAATATGATCCCATGAGTTGGTTTTGAAACCCCTAAACCACATGCCATGTCGGAGTTGCAAATACTAACTGATCAGCAATGAAAGCGAAACCTGGCTGACGAGAGACCGGGCCAGTTGACAAGACATACCACCCCCAGAGAGCATGCCATGAAATGTATCCTGCTGCAAATCTGGTGCGAAGTCCAAGGCATGCTGAAGTGCTTCCCATTCAGCTCTTGCCTTGTGGACTTTAATAGGAGGGTGCTCGGCTTCTGGGATTGCAAGGAATTTCAATAAGTTAACCACACATGTGAATTCCAATGAGTAAAAAAAATGGCACATGGTCGACAATTCCGGTGGCATCAAGGGCTTCCAAAATGATCACTTGACTTGAATACAGTAAAAATAGTGGTTTCTCAAAATAAGGGGACCCCTAAATCATCCTTCACTAAGCGGTTACAAATAATAAACCAACCAATTTTTGGGTACCCCAAATTGACATCTTTTCAATGGCACCTCTTCTTCGCCACTCAGCACCAAGAACCGTGCACGCGGTCCGAAAATGTCGTCCAAACGATCTCGAAAACGGTCGAGCCGCTCGTGCGCTAGGCTTCCGTCCTGCAGGGTCCGTCTGATTCTCAGGTGACCAAAGCAACACTGACAGAAATACTGACACGATCGAAAAGAAGAGTGGTACTGATTGTGACTTGATACCACATTTGAAAACCGCCTCTGGGAGAATAAGGCAAGAAAATATGATTGTCTTATAGTACAAGTATGAATATAATTACCATATTGACGTCTGATAATAGATCCAATTCTTGCTTCCTGCCCTGTCCCTGCAGTCCTGCATGGCTTGACGTACACCAGCAGTTGCACCGAGCAGCACTTGACCAGTTTTTGGAAGCTCATTCTCCAAGAGCCGAAGCAAAGACTCCAGTTTCAGTTCATCTCCAAGTGCCACTGCCAACGGGTCCCCTGGAACAGAGTGCTGGGGTAACAGTGAACCGACCCTTACTGGGTATCAAGTCTGATGTACAATCTCGAAGTGAACAATAGTAATCCCGGCACTTCCCAGAACCTGGCTAATCAAGCTACTCATACGTTACTTATCACTGAGAAGAACTGAGAAGATCTGAGAAGGATTGACACATGATTGACTCTTCATCTTCCAGAATTCACCTTTTAGAATGAGTGTGAAAGTTGCCGCCAGGAAAGTCTTCGGCGTGGCCTCTCCAAGTGGATTTTTCCCACGACACATGAGATAGGCCATCATCTTTGAAGAAGAGAGCGCGTGTGGATCCACTTCCACAGTCCACTAAGGTCACGGGTTCGTTCGGTCGCAGCAGCACGGAGCTGGGTAGCACTGGTTGTGGCAGCTGGAGCAGCGGCAGCTGCTTCAACAGCTTCCACCCAGCGCTGGGTCGGGTGCGTCGCACCGGCCGAGCGCGACGGGGCACCTGCCGAGCTGCCGCGGCACCAGCAGAGAGCACTCCTGGGCAAAGGAGTTGGGTCTGGGGCACTCAACGGGTTGACTCAGATCCATTGAGATTCATTCCATTTTTCAGTGCATTTCATTGCAATTCCATGAGACAATGAATGGAAATGGATCAAGTTGCGAACCTGGACGATCATGAAAATGCGGGAAGTAGTGTATTACCACTGCTACTTGGTGACTTTTGCAACTATATGGCTAATTGCGGCTTTGCCTGCAGCCACTGCGCATGCCGCTGCATCCATCATGCCTCATCGTAACAGCACCATCATGCCAAGGAAGTCTCTCAAAGATTACAACTTGAAGCTTTGCATCACATCATTTCACATCCTGTCTGGAGATTGTCCACGCACATACGCCGTTTTGCCCCAAAAATATTACAGAGTACATCATTTGCAAATAGATTGTCCCATGATCTTCAGGGTGCAAACATCGCCACAGTGGAAGCAGGGCATGAGGAACCTCCTGCTTCTGGCATGAAACGCCGGCACACTCGGGACGTCAGAGGTCGAGCCTGGCAGCAAGAATCATTCATCATGATGCATCCCTTCCCAACTTGTTGGGATGGGTACCAAGTGTGGCAATGTGGCAAAAAAGAAGTGTTGAGGACATCATGCGCCCACCAAGAACTGAACACGAACGAAGCATCGACATGCATCGACATTGTGGTCAAAACGGATGCCCATGACACAAACTCCAACTCCCCAGGATGAATTTATCCTTTTTTTCCTCTCTCTCTCTCTCTCGCTCTGTCTTTTTTGTCTGTAGAGCACAGCAAGTTACAGCATGCTAGCATTCAAACATATTCAAACATATTACAGCATGGGACTGTGCTGAAACGATGAGTGGTCAACTTCCAATTCTCAAATGGCACAGTGATTTGCACAAATATGTGCTTTGCAGGCAACAAGGCTGTTAGACTAAAGATACTAAAGGAGGGAGCACCAGTGACTCATCAAGAACGTGAAGACAACAAAACAAGCATGACAAGCTCTAGACCAATCGGTGGTTAATGTGGTGGTGACAAAAGTGGTGGTAAGCTGGCTTCGGAAAAACCGGATAAACTCATGAATTCTCTTGAACCCTCCTATAGTATACTACTGCAGAGTAGGCAGGCTGTCAAATGAGGGCTAGTTTTTCACAGCTGCTTCGTTTCTGCATGTCAAATTGGGAGAAAATGCTAATGCAAGCCAGGGATCGACGTTGGAAGCTCGTGGAGTAGGTGTCAAAGTGATCATGCTGCGCAAATGGGTTTGGAAGTTTGGACTGTCTCAAGATCTAAGTATCTCCTGCACTTAAGTTTCTTGTGGAGGAGAATCTGTATGTTGAGATAGAGGTAGCAGTTCTTCCAGCCTGTCCAAAATATGCTGGACTATGAAGTGTTGCCTTGAGAATTACGCAGTAACGCAAGCATTGGAAAAACACAAATTGCATCCGAAGCCTGTATCGCATGCACCCTTGATATAGAGCAACTGCAGTTAAATTGCATGTTGCAATGCAGTGGAGATTTTTTGTCTTTCTGCAAATGTTCCCCCTACTACAAGCCACCTTGAGTCCAGCCAGTTGCAGCACCACACTGTGGCAACATCCCTTGCAAAATCAAGAAGGATGCATAACTTCAACTAAATTCAACTAAAGCAGCAGCATGCATTTGTCCAAAGTAAGCGCTTGAGGTGTCTATCCACCTGGGTGCCTCTGCCAGTAGTGAGCTTGTGAGCAGCTACTTGCGGCCATTAAGATCACAAAGAATTCCTAAATTCCATCTGCTTGTAATTGAATTCTCGTCACCACTCCATCCATAGCGCCAAGGTATGCTAATTCTGACAGCCAACGTATCCATTTCGAGCACTTTTCACTTTCCACAATGCGTGACGGCGCGAAAACAAAGCAATTGGGGAAAACAAGGCGGCAGCCGGGTCGTCTGCTTGCTTTGTCAAGCAATGTCGAAGTCTTGCACCCCTCCTGTGCAAGAAGAAGGGTACATTTACATCGAGGAAACTCACCGAGGCGGGTTTCCTCGAAATGCGCAGCCTGATCTGGCCTTTCCTTGAGGAGGGTCTGACAAACCAGCACACACGCTTCCGCATACACACACGTTTTAAGATGTTGAAGTCACATTGTCTTGAACCAATGGCATGGCTGTGCCCAAACATGACTCTGAAACTCGGGAACCAAAAAAGAGTCGGGCGGGGTTCCGGCTTCAGGGAACAACCACCTCAGCATCACAGCGTGATCACTGTCACAATATACGTACATCTGTACGTGTGGACGAACCTTAAAATCCCTTCCCCCAATGCTATACCCACATCGGCCCCTCTTTTGAAATGTTGTTTCCCTTCTAAACGTACAAAACCGGGGTTTGTGGATGTTTCTCGGGGTTGATAGCAAGGGCAAGGGATTAACAGCTTGGAAACATCTCTGAGGCTGAGACAATTTTCAACAAGTTGGTGCGGCCTTAGCCAAGGCAGCCCTGCCAAAAGAGCAAAACTTCCCCAGTGTGCTTGACTATGTGCTTCTTTAAAGTAGAAGCGCTGCTTCTATTTCAATCTATTTCAATCTATTTCAATCTGCTTCTATGATCTTCTATGTGAAGCAAATTGAAGCAGCGCTCTACCCAGTGCGGCAGCCGATGGGATCGGACTTCACTGAGGACGTTGCCGGGGCACTCCTCCTTCTGGCCATGGAGCGCGACCACGTTGTCTCCAGGTTTCACCATCTTGATTTCCTGCCGCCATAGCAATCCCTATCCTTCCAGCTGGTTTCTACTATAGTAGGTAAGTAACCAGCTGGTTTCTATAGTAGGTAACCAGCTGGTTTCTATCCAATACCTCTATAGTAGGTAACCAGCTGGTTTCTACCATTGCTTTTTTGGTTGGGTTACCTACTACAGCTCGGTAACTGGTTGCGGGTCGGGAACGGCGAGTTCGCCGGGCTTTCTATCATTTGCCATCCATGACTGGTTGGTGGTTTCAACCCCTATTGAAGAATATGACAGTAGGCAACCAACCAACCATTTGTTAATACTGGGGAAAATAAAACATGATTGAAACCACCAGCCAAATGATCTACTGCGTTCGAAATCGTATCCATGAGCTTTGAGAAATCGTAGCCATGGTCCAATAGTGATGAAATGTTATCGCTGTTGATTACCTAGTTGATGCTGCATGTTGCATGACCATCCACAGGATGCACAGCAACATATCTAGACAGCTATAAAGTTCTTGGCCAATCTTGGCCATGGATGACCAGCCCTGCTCACCTTTCACCAGGACACCAAGGGTGGGCCTTGGCTTTGACTAAAGCTTTGGCAATCACAGAGTCGGTGCCCTGAAACGATGCTGTGAGAATAGGCACGACCTGGGCGCCACACGGCCACCTTGTTTGCACTCTTTGAACATGCGTGAAAATCAGCGCAAACATGAAGCTGTAATTCTTATCATTTCTTCAAGATTTCACACACACACACACACTCAAATGTTTCATAGTTTTTTCTTTGAACACATGCATTCCATTTTTTGTGCTGACAAACATGCCATGAAATGCAAATTCTTGATAGCATTTCATAGCATTTCATAGCTGTATGTAGCTGTTCGACTTCGATTGTGAGCAAGCGGCGCCACGATTGGCCAACAGCTGTCGCATCGCTGGCTCGCTGGCTGTGATGGCCTTGAAATGTCGCACTTTGAAGTGAGCTCTGACGCAGGAACCATCAATAGCAATGGATAGCAGCGGATATGAGAATCACTCAGACAGTCAGTATACATTTTTGATCGTTGTTGCAACCTATACGAGTATCAGGTATCCACTTTCAGAATCCTGCCAACGACCCAGCGGTTGCACATTTTGACTTGGAGTGGGCCACCCTGCTCATTGTTGACATACTTAGGCTTAAGATGTGTTCAGTATGCATGCACATACAGCATGTCTGAAGACCAAACGAACGACGCCCAACCACGGTATGAGAATACGTTGTAATTTCATGTAGTTTCCTCTTACCAGTATTCCTTTTGCGAGCAACACTTTTACCTTCCACGGCGTGCACGTTTTCAAAGTTTCACGACCCACTGTGAATAGCTGCTGCTCAGCTTTCTCATCCTATAGATTCGTAGAGTCTATTTACTTCATTTGACTTCCCTCTTCCCCAGAACATTCTGCATTCGACGCGCTTCATTAAGCTTTGCACAGGCAACCGGTGTAGTATCGATTCGATGCTCTATTTCATCAAGCTATCTTACTACCAACGGCTCTGAAAAAGTGCAGAGGGCATACAGGCACTACACCTGTTTTCACTCTCTCGGGCCCAAGGCGCCTGTGCGGAGGCTCTATGATACATGCGACAGCTTTACACTCTGACATGGATTCTAAGTCAGTTTCACAGCCTCCCAAAATCTTGCAGACTTGCAAAGGCTGTCTGTCAGAGTCTTATGATCGCACCTTCATGCGATTTTCACATTGCCGACCTTTAGCCAGCACATTGGACTCTTCTTCGATCTGCCAGGTGTGCGTCTGAAGAAGCTTCATCATCGGCTGCAGGTGGCTTTTGGTCAACACTTTGGTCAAGCCATCTGTGGGATTCACATTGTGTGGCACCCATCGGAGTCGTCCTTGGAGCTTCGCCAGACTCTCCTGCACCACCGCAATCTCCAAGGCAGATCTGTCATCTTCGCCTTGAGCCTGTTCCGAAGCACTGCTGTCAAACACCGACTTGGCATCAACAACTGCGATTGCCAGGGGGTCGAGGTACTTCGGGTCTTCTTTGGCTATGACGGTCTCTTGTCCTCTGAGACCTAGCTGAACATCAGGTGTTCCAATCATGGAACGAGGGTTGAACCGGGAGAATCTGATGCTCTCCAACATCGCCACTTGCTTTTCCAATGCAGCTAGCGCTGTAGACAAACTGATTGCCTCGCAGAGCATAGTACTTCCAGCTTTGCGTCGAAGTCGTCGAGAGCGCCAGGCGATGATGCTAATCGGTGCCAGTTGTCCCGAGTTCAGCTTGGGAGTCGTGATTCCTTGGATCCAGCCATGTTGTGGTTTCACCTTGCCAGACAAGTCGAAACTGCTGTCTGCCACGACAAAATGTCTGATGTCGTCTTCGGGAATGGCTTGGATTCGAAGAACTACTTCATTCTCCTTGAGGTGTTTGACCACAGCGTTGATCTCCAGGGCGTCCTGCAAGCTCGGTCCAGGAAAAACACCAGAGAGGATGCTTGCACTTGCTGAGGCATCAGGTCGTCCTTCACGTGCAACCCAGTTGACTGCGGCGATCACGCCACGAAGTTGCTGCTCCTCCTCGGCATCGCACTT
>VSDK01001317.1:232834-269835 GCA_009767595.1 Symbiodinium kawagutii
CAGGGATTTGTTTTGCAATGCATGCGCTTAATGTGCTTATAATGTCGAATACTGTCATTCTTTCAAAACCAGCTTTCACTGACAACGTGTCTCTTTTTAGTTAAACCAACACACTGACATTTTTTTAAAATAAAGCCAAAAAGTGTTTGCTATGCGTTACCTATTTACTTGGGACACATCGCCCTTAAACTTGATTCAACATTTTTTTTAATTGTGCCCCACCATGGCGTATTCAAATGAGCGTTATTTGAAGATGGTCTATCTTCTTGTGGTTATTTCAATTATGCATCTGAACGGTTTGTCGAATTTCAACTTATCTGGTTATAGCGTATTTCGAGGGGCCAAGAACCAAAAAACAAAAAACGCCAAAAAACAAATACTTGCAGAATGTTGACCGGACTTCTTCAGCCCTTCTCTCCTTCCACAGAAATATTTTTTGGTTTTGTTTTTTTTTTCGGTTTGGCTTCCAGGTTTACGTGTATTTTTCAGGTTTTGACTAACATATATGGAGTGATGGGCTATTATGCAGTGCTGTTATTGAGTCTTCTATCTCAATTTGATTTGAGTTGGACTGGATCATATTGACTGAGTCTTGGTTGATTTGATTTTCTACCAGGCTTGTGCCTCAGCATTCTTCCTATTTCTTTTTTTCAATATTTTGTAAGTTCTTTTACTTCAGCACTACGTGACCTGTTTTACTTGAGCTTTCCAAAATACATTTACTTTCGATTTGTATATGTCTTCAAATTTTCCCAAACAAATCCGTTTCCTTGAGATGTTGTAAATCACCTTGACCAAAAAAGAATGCGTTTAGAAAAAAACATTGCCCTTCAGCAAATCAGTGAAAATTTGATCAAAATAATTTGTTGGTTGAAGCTAAAAATTCAAAAAAACAAGCATCAAATTGCAAAGTTTTAGTCAAGAAAAAACAAAATTTTATGTATTTTTGATGCTCCAAAAATAGCCAAAAACGAAACTATATACAGTTTTGGTGGGCCAAAACCAAAACTGTATACACTTTTGCCTGTCGACCAAAATTTACATTTTTTGCAAAATCAAGAAAAAATTTACGTAAATTTTATGATTTACGTAAATTTGGCCGATACCTAAATTTACTAATTTCGGAGGGTCAGGGTGAAGGCCGAAGTCACCTGAGGGAGAGGGTGCGTCACATTCTGTGTTGGTCCAAGTGCTGCGGCAAAATCAGCAGCACTCGTGCTTGGATTCGGAGTTGTCGACGAAGGTTGAGTTGGAGGCGTAGTCTGAGCCTGCTGTCCACTTGTCGTCGCATTTCCATCCTGACCAGTCGAACTTGTCGGCTGGCTCTGGCTTTGTGGCATCGGTGGAACTTGTTGTCCTGAGGAGCTAGCTTGGTTCTGCGTCCCAGGAGCTCCATGGTTGGGGGATCCCGCAAAGGATGGCGTTCCCAAAGGGTGTCCATGTCCACACCCAAAACATCCGTTGCCAGGTACTCCTTGGAATCCACAACCTGCTTGATGAAGTCCATGTGCTTGAGGAAGTCCACCAGCGTGTCCACAAAGACCATAATGTCCTTGGTGTCCAGGAGGTAGCATCTGACCACCACCGCATGGTACTTGCCATCCATGCAGTCCAGGATGCACACCATACTGCATTGGACATCCACTGCAAGGAACTTGCCATCCACCAGGAGCAGCATGCATCAATGGAGGGTTCGAAGAGGGCGTAGGTCCAGCTTGTCCTTGGTATCCCGAACCTCGTCCTCCGCCATGATGTAGTGCACCAGGTGGGTTGCTCGCTGAATGACCCACAAAGTTCCAGTCAAAAGGGTCTGAATCCTCTTGTCCACTTCCAGGCGGTTGTTGTGTCATGCCGGGAGTGAACATCGTTGGTTGCATTGGGCTCGAATTGCTTGGGGGTTGGTATCGTCCCCAAGGGTCCCCTTCAGGGAAATCGGGTAGTCCACGGCCTCGTCCACCAGGGCGTCGACGTCCAGAAGAGCTCGGTGGAGTCCCAGCCAAGCCTAGGCGGGGCGGAGATCCACTCGAAGTGCTGGAGGTCGTGGTCCGTGGCGGTCTTCGGCATGAAGCATCTGAGGTCGCAGGCCTCGAAGGGCCTGGGTTCATCCATGACGCAGATGCGCCAGCGAAGGTTCCCTCAGCAGGGCATGGTGCAGGTGCACCAGTAGAAAAGCAAGGCGAAGCATCGCCTGCCCATGGTGCCGGAGCACCAGCATTGCAGCCCCACGCCATTGCGAAGCCGTGCCTCACACCGAGGCTCCGCTCTACCACTGAAAAAGTGCAGAGGGCATACAGGCACTACACCTGTTTTCACTCTCTCGGGCCCAAGGCGCCTGTGCGGAGGCTCTATGATACATGCGACAGCTTTACACTCTGACATGGATTCTAAGTCAGTTTCACAGCTCTTAATCTCTAAGCATCACCATGCCCAAATATCATCAGCTTCTTGGCTGCTCAAATTATCTCACAAGTTCACCCGTCACAAATATGATCAGTAATTGAAGAACTTTCCCTGCAAAACCTTGATCTTCTGTAGTGTTGGCTGCCAAATCATGTTCCAACTCTAGGCAGAACCATAAAGAAAACATGCAATGCCATGCAACAAAAGCATCAACATACATCAACGTGCCATATTCGAGGCTCTAAACAACTCTGCTGCCAAAGCTCCAAGATTGGGCAAGGAGGTCGATACTTGGCGATCATCCGTGCTGTGTGTCCCGTCTCTGTCAAAGCGATAATCAGCTTGCCTCAAACTCGACGATGAAGCTTGGATTCTCACCGGGTAATTCGCGTTGCTTTGCTTGCACTTCCAAAAATACAAACAGGTCGTTTGAAATCCACCCGTTTTGGGTATTCAATGGTATTCAACTACCTTCCACCATTGCTGGCAGACCTACGTCAAAATGGGTTGATAATATGTATATATAGATAATACTGAACATCATATCCAAAGAATTTCCATCCGGGAGAGAATATATGTAAATTATATGTACATGCCAGAATTGGATCGTTGGCAAGTTTGGATTTTGAAGAAGGCACAGTCTTTGCGGCTGTACTTGCAGCTGAAGTGCAATCAGAATCTATCATGGTCTTCACTGCAGAGGAGCAAATAGACTCTACCTGAAATCGTAAATTGTTGCTGGAAAAGCCGGTAGACCATGGTAGACCTCTCATCAAAAAGCAACAGGTCCTGCAATAAGTCTCTTTGTCAATGGAGAGGTCCTGTTTGTGGATCGTTTTCAATTACTGAGTGAAGGGCAGGGCTCATGATGTTCGCCTCCAATGTCGCCACTCGAATTTTCAAGTACAATGCCTGTCCAACTTTGCTGAGAGCCAAGCGTCACGGTCTCACAGTCTGTGGAACTCATTGACAAGAATCATTGATATTTATTGGTATCATTGGTCTAATTGCTATGCAAAACATTTTGTTCAAACTTTTTCAAACATTGAACGGTCGCCTTATAGTCCACACACCTCTCTGCGACTTGGCAAATGTGCCGCATGGTGGCAACCGCTTCCTCTGGGTATTTGCCGCTGGCGGTTTCACCAGAAAGCATCACAACATCTGTCCCATCGAGGACTGCGTTCAAGACCTGATAGTGCTCGTGATGTGAAAACATTCACATTCCACAATTGGAGCAACATGTTGTGACATCCGTGTTGTATCATGTTGTTGCAATTCCTGGCATATCATATTTCATTCATGTTTTATGATTGTCTGATTGAATTGCAAACAAATGGCATCCGTGGTTTCAGCACGAGTTGGTCGCGGGGCTCGTTCCATCGAGTCCAACATTTGGGTGGCGGTGACCACAAATTTACCTCAGGAACAATCCAAGAAACGTGATGAGAAACGAGCTGTTTCCACAACATTCAGAAACATTCAGAAACCAGAATGATTCACCAATTGTTAATCATCATTATATAACCATTGATCAACCACTGATTAAGCATCAATGAACCATTGATGAACCAGCTTCTGGTAACATAATTGTTTCTGGTCCAAGTTCGGGCATCCTATAAGTTACTCATCGCCGGACGTGAGCGACGCACGAACAGCAGCGCGACCGTCCAGCGAGGTCTGGCACTGCAGGCAGGTTGCCTTTCAAGTTGCACTTGTTGATGATCATTTTCCTCAGCGACGGGGCAGCTCGAAACACAAATTTCGAGTGATCAAAAATTCAAAATAATAAGATTGTAATTGATGGCACCACTGATCCATCACTATTATCATCTATTATCATCTATTCTCAGTTCACTCATGAACCATGAGGGTCTGCTCCTATCTGAAGCCTTTCATCAACAGCCGGAGCACTGCACCAAACCGACCTTTTCAATGTCGATCTCCATGCCCATGTCACCACCTGAGCCGCGAATCTACGAAGCGAGGCCAACACGGCGTCGCAAGGCTGCCATTGCTACTTCGTGCGGTCACCACATGTCACTACACCCTTCTCAGTCTCTGAGCTTCGAACGGGCAACCATGACTCCGTCAGTCGCATCAATAATTTGATCAATATTGTTGATGCCCTCCTGGTTCTCGATCTTCCTCAACTTCAGCTAGAGACAGCTAGTCTATGCATAAACAGTTCATATGAGGCAGCGTCAAAATTATTTGATTAAGTTGTATTCTCAAATTTGTTTGAACGTCCCCTATCGTTTTCCAAGTTTTGGAGTAGTCCTTTAGTGTATCGTTCTTAGGCCGTCGCCTATCGTTTTCGAGTAAAATCAACAAAACAGGTCTCCAAGTAATGCTCAAGCCAAACGCAATTGACGATAATTTTGTCTCTGGCTAATATCATTTCATTATATTTCATTAACATTTTGGAAACACACCTTTCGGTGTGATCATGTGGGTCTCATGTGGGTCTCATGTGGGTCTCATGTGGGTCTCATGTGGGTCTCATGTGGGTCCCATGTGATCCAGTGGGCGTTCACTTTCCTTTGCAAGCGAAAGTCGAGATGATTTTGATGCTTCGGCCGCGCACGCCCAGGGTCTTGCGGATGAGTTGGACGTCATCGGCATCCTGAGACGCACGGTGTGGCCACGCGATGCCACGCGGCTGCCACGCTGCTGCTACGCTGCTGCCACTAAGCCTGGCCTGAACGAAGCTGGCCGCGACGAAGTCAATGGCCTGGAGCACGTTTTGACTGCACAGCATTGTCTAACTTAAGATATGAGATGCTATATATAAAATATCAACACACATATAGTAAAGTTATATAATGTGTATAATTATCTACACATGATACATTATTATACCATACATATTCATATCCGCCGACCCCGGTCCATGTAAGGGGGAGCGCGTTAGGGAATATAGCTTTATCATACTTGATCTGTGCTGCATGTATGATGCTTTTCAATATTCCTTCAAGCTGTTTGCCAAAGTTTGCAAAGCCTGTGGAATTCCAAACTCCAGCAGGTCTTTCCTGTCTTTGTCCTGAAGCAAGTGATAATGAACGAGAGAATGATCAGAATGTCAAGTGTTTTGGCATGTCTTGGCGGACCGACGCGGGCATTTCATGTAATTTCTATTGGCTCCTGCAAGACCGGCAGGTCAACCTTGACGCCAGGAAGATTCATGTTCTTCTTCTCACCCAGTGCAATGTCATTCAATACCTTGCAAGGAAGCACGGAACGTCGCAGTTGTTCTGCTTTGACTCAACTCGCCGCCTCACCTTCTGGGTGTTTGAAACATCAAAATGTGTACTAAAGAATACATGAGAATGATACATGAGAATGATACATGAGAATGAATTGAATGCATGAGAACGCATGAGAATGATTTGAATGCAGAGCGCCAAAAACCAACACTAACATGACAGAATCGCACAAGTTTCAACGAAGACCTCGCCTCCGTGATCACATGATCATCTCCACAGCTCTTGACCTTCAAAGAAAGAGAGCCATCTGCGGCCAAAATGACGCTGCCTCAAGGACAGAAGGTCCCACAACGTCTCAAAACAAAGTTCAAGAAGCACACAACTGAAGTACTTTACTCAGTTTACCCATGTTTACCCATGTTTACACCATTTCCTGGTGCAAAACAATCACCTTTTCAGCCAAGATGCCTGGCTTGACGGCAGTTGGCAACTGTTGGTAAGACACGGCCAGAGTGGTTTCATCACCCTGGCTGCGCGAATTGTCAGCTCTGTATGCCCAGCACACTTCCTGCAAATTCATATTAATTTCCATTAAATCCTTGACAAGTCCGCTACAAAATGCCACAAAGCCTCTCTTCACAAGTCCATATCTTTATTTTTCTTGCAAATGATTTCAAATGTCTGTCAAGGGTGCAACATGGTGCAGTTTTCTTCATCAGCTGACCTTGAAAGTGTAGTCTGTCACAAGTTTCAAGTCTTGACCATCTTTCAGGTTGATCTTTCCACCTGACAACTCGTCCTGCGAATCTTCAAATCTTCTCCCTTCCAAAAACTCATTGCAACGTCAAGAGCATGAAATGTGAATCAAAGGAGCATCAACTTGCACCACAAGCAAACCCACCACACTTGCAGCCCCTGCTCCCTGATCTCTGCCACTGCTCAACATACACATGGCAACCTTTGAAAGTGAAATACTTCGTCCTTGAAGAAGCCAGTTCGGATCTCTGGACCCTGAGCGGCTGGATGGTGGCGGTCCATTCTGCTTGGCTTGGTGTCTTCCCTTTCGATCAGAGCTGTGCTGATGACGATGCTCAGGCGCCTTTGTATCCAAGAGGATTGCCACGGGCTTGTCTGGACGCTGCTTCACAGCCTGGACGTGTTGCGGACACAGCTGAGCCTATCCATAAGTCCTGCTTACCCCAAAACTGTGTGGCTTTCCCAATGTGAATGATGCTCCTGGGACATATGGGAGCACCACAATTTGTCCACAGCACCAAATCTACAGAGCAAAAGAGCGAATTGCCATGAATTGCTGTATGTAAATCGAAGAATGTCGAAGACAAGTGATCCAAAACTCAAGAGCATGATGTGCTTGCAGTATCGTGTCTTCTATGATGCTATACTTTTTCCAGCAATTTCCAAAACAAACACATCGCGCCTCTCTGATTCGGTCTACCGTCTTGCCATGGCCCTGCCAGCAGGAGTGGTGGGGATGGTACTTCGCACTGCTCCAAGATACTCCAAGCATGACATCATGAAACTTTGAATCAAAACACAATTGAGTATATAGCTCTGAATAGACCACTGATGTCAAGCACGAAGAACTGGAATTAAATGCTCAAAGTCCGTTCATGCCGCCTAATGCCATAATATTTTTTTTTGCTTACCGTGTGAGTTAGTGACTTGCCGGATAACAAACATTTCAGCTTTAAGAGAATGACGATGTGTTGCACTTTCATCCATGCGCCTCATGATCACCGTGCGAGAAGTTCAAGCGAGCGATGTTCATCCCTTGATCCTCGGGGAAAACAACAGTCGTTAAATTGACCACAACACACACAACATGTGGCGAGTTGGGTCAAGCAGTTAATCAACCAACTAATCAGGGATTTCCACCAACAAAACATAGGGAAAACAATGGTTGACAGGGGGAAACCGGCATATGATTATGATTTATCATATGCATCACGGAAGTCATGGACGTAGGGTTGGTGTAGAATCCAAAGAATTGAAGCCACACATAGCATCACTCAGCATCACTTGCCCGCATTACTCAGCATCACTCAGCACTTGCCCAAGCTTCAATGAGCTTGAGAAGCATGGGTGTGTCCCAGCAGGCAGGACCCATCGTGCAAATGATCTTGCATTTTCCTCGGAAAAATTGGCATCAGAAACAGCTGCAGCAGCTGCTACCATTTGGACATATCACACCGCCGCAGTAAAAACATATAAAAACCATCTCTGCAGGGACCCATGCAAAGAATACGCAGTTGACTTCCTGGTATCCAAAACTTTTTCAATTCACATCAGCGTTGTCTTTACACACATGCACGAACCAGTCCAAAAGCTTCACACTCTTCAAGCAGGAACAAATGATGATTCTATCACTGAAATTGGACCACAGCATAGAAGTATGGAGAAGTATCCATTGCCAGTCATCAATTTTGAATATTTTTGAACCACAGGTTGGTCCAAGTGTGGTCCAAGGGGCTGGAAAAGTGGTCTGGAGCTGCACTCTCCAGTTGAACGAGATTGGCCCGGTTTTCTGGCTCATCTAAGAGCCTCGGAGCGGCGACACGACAAAATTAGTGACCCAATTTGGTTTTGTTCAAGTCACCATGTATCATGTACACCAAGTCATTGGCAGTTTACTGATCAATAATGATCATGAGGCTGGTTGGTTCAGGGGTACCACATATATATATGGAACCCATTTAGTCACTTAGTCAGAAGTGGACACTGTGACCATGTGCAATTAGTGGATTGTGGCAAGGAACAATCCACTTTGCTGATACATCTCGAGTTGGAACAAGTCAAGATTTGGAGCCAAAAGGTCTTCGCAGCGGGGCTCTGTCAAGCAGTCACAACATTTCCTTGCTGGAAGACTGAATGCACGCCCAAGGATATGATGCGCTCAGCCAAGCAATCCCTTCCCCCACTACCAGATACTCAAACACCTCTCACAGTACATGGTTTCAAAATGCTTCAAAAAACTCTGATCCACAGCGGGAAAGTGATAAAAGAGCAAGCTGCTGCATCGTCTTTTTCTGCATCTTGATCTCTTGATGAAGCGCTTCAAGAAGACACAAAATCTGAAGTCTTATGAGCTGCATGGTGCAGCAAAACAAAACTGATCATATGGCAGAGTGCGTAGGATTGATAGGCTCCATTTTGGTGCGCCTATATAAGCAACTGATATCTTTCTTCAGTTGGAAAAAATGATTTTCGGATAATGAAGCTGTCACCTTCAAATACTTGGTGCTTCAGTAGGAGACGCTGTCCTGGGCAAGCACAGCAGTCCAATGGATTCCACCCATCGCCACACTCATCGCTTGGGCTCATCCCCTGGGCTTGCCATTCAAACATCTGCGTATAATAAGTAAAACGCACATAGTTTATCATAGTTTTGTATTAAAACAGTGAACTAGACAATAGATGACCATACTAGACATAAGTGCAACTGACTCTATGACTAATGATATCAAGAACCTCTGATTGCAACTCAACTTGGAACCATCCAAACTGGGCTCTTGAATGCCACATTTCGGGCCCACACTCAACCTGTCTGGGCCCTGGCCTTGATTGCGTCCAGTACCCTTGCTGGCGAGGGCACATAGAACTCCTACAAGAGAAAAGAAATACACACTTTTGCCGCAAAAGATGGGATGAAAATGGAGATGGATGCAGGCACTGTTTGATGTTTTTTCAGTCGTTTCAGTCCTCCCATGCATAGGGGAAGTGAGTGTCATAGCCTGAAGCACTGGCAAAAGTTGCTCCGATTTTACTGTTACGGTTCCCTGTAGGCATGCGTTCACTGTACCTGTTTGATCATACTCCGTTTGGGTGTGATACTTCGTCCATCTTACCCTGGGGGTATCCAGACTAGTATATTACCCTGAATTAATTTTCCTAATCTTCTAGAGGGTATCCAACTACCAAAGGTAGTGAATAAGACATTCATGGCAAACAGTGCTGATACCTAAAGTAGTGTTCAAGGTCTTGGTCATACCACCTCCAAATAATTTTGAAATATTATTTCTAAGTATCACCACTGATCCGTCCACACTAGTAGTGTATACCTTAGATAGTTGTTCCACAATCATTTCAATGGGTGGTAGCGTCATACCCTCCAGAAAATAAGCCAATATCCGACAACAATTATTTGGGAGTGTTATCAAGTGTCTTTCAAGATACTTCCAAACGCACCAAATTTCCCAGGAATTGCCAATAACTCTTTCACAAGAATTATTTTGAGGGTATTCACTGGTCAAGCGTGTCCAAGATTCACTACATTACTTAATTATTTCATGTTGCCAGCAAGTGTTTTTGCCAACCGCTGTGCTAGAATTATTTCTATACTATTGATAAGTCATAGACAAATTGTCGATTCTGGACAAATATTTGTATTTTATTTCAGAGACCAGGTTGTACCTGGAAATAGTTCCTTAAGAGGCTTGTGATAATTTGATTTGCTTCTTGCTCTAAATGGCTTTTCTTTGAACATTGCAAAGCAAAATTCGCCACTATAAAACACAGTGGCCCAAAGAAACCAAAAGTCAAACCATGAACATATCCTTGCCGAAGAATCAAATGCACATAAGACCCACAGAACAAAACAAGCGATGGACGGCCTGAGAGAGAGAGACATATGACTTTTATGATTTTTCTTCATTTTTGTTCTTACATCACAAGGTACCAGTACATATCGAAACAACATGTCACAATGTGATCATGGCAGTTCGTCTCGATCACTTTGAAATAGAATGGGTTCTACGTTTTCTTTAGACGATTTGTTGAAGCATGGAAACCAATGTCGGGCTCCAAGGACTCTTCAGTCACTGACTGATGGGCGGTCTGAGGTTGGGCAGGTGATTCAATGTTGTCTTCATGAGTTGTGGCAGCTTCTGTTCCATATGGTTTGGCTGTGTGGGGCTACCATATTTGGTGAATGTGCCCAGCTGAAATTCAGAAACGGTTGCAATAGTGTCCAACCGAATTTCCAAGTTACCATCTCCGGCACCAACCCTGTCCAAGGCTCTTGTTTGTTCCCTACAAAAACACTAGTAGCAACACATAGCAACGTCAACCCCGTCTGTAGGTTAGGTGCACAATGTCCAAACACTTCGGCCCTCTTCACAGCTCCAACAGCAGCAAAGGCAAAATCCACATCTGCAGCTTATCTCTGCAGAACTAAAACTAGAGCAGCAGCCGACCAAAGGAAAGAAGAACCCGGTCGCATCGGAGATGCTTTTGGGAACACAGCACTGCAGTGTGCGTCTTTCATCTCTGGCTAAGTGCAGGGCCACAAACTCTTCGGATAGGGCTTTGCAAATGGAGGAAACATCTCTCCTGCGTGACACATGCACAGTATCCTCAAACATGGCCAGTCTGCCAAACCACATGCATCTCTACCACCACCGATGTCAAATTGGGGCCTAGATTAGATTTCTACAATCACTTCATTACCAGAATAATTCACTCAACTAGGATCGTGACATATCGTGACTGGGAAGTCTGCTCAGGGCCCCATGATGCTCCCCTGGTCCTGAATCTTCGCAGAGATCTCGGCACCGAAACCATTTGTCTGAGGAGCCTCTGGCACTTCACAATCTGCTTCCAGGCATGGATGGTTCTCACTCCAAACACGTCGTCCTCAGCCCGTCCCCCGTTGCCTCGTGAGCAATAATCAGCCGCCCTGTCTTTTGCACAGAAGCCTGGAGGAAACTGACGAATCAAAGCCGGAACAGGTTGAAACAAAGCCAAAAACACCTTGTATCACCTTCTCTTCATTTGTCTTCATTTGTCTCTCAATATTCCAAGAGCGCCTGCACTGTATCGACATCCCAAGGGATGATGGTCTGTAGGTCGATGACCTGCGAAACGAATGCGAAAGCAACCAGACTTCGCAGCTGGAGAAACCTACGCGCCTCGCAGGAGATTCCTTCTGCAGCTGCTCTGGCAGCAGCGTCCTGGCAGTGCGGAGCAGCTGAGCATCCAGGGCTACGCATAGCGACGCTCTAACAACGGTGACAGCTCGCCTGCAAACGTCCGACCTGAGAGCCCCAGCCCAGAAGCGTCACCTTGGATCGGGCAGAGCTGATGTGGTCGGTGTCCGGACAGCTGTCAACAATGGCACAGGATCCGCACCAAACACGGAGTGAAACACGGGTTGAAACGTGGCATGTCATGTTACGTGTTCTTGTTCTTGGCTCAACCATGCTCAACTTGTCAACCCCACGTTGCAACAGAAGGTAGCAAACATTTGGGCCAGGGAGGGTGGATGAAAGCTAGGCATGGAGCCGCTTTGTTGGGGTTATGAATGAACATTGTATGCACATGGAGAAGGGAGGGTATCTACATCGGGAAGAAATACATATTGGATAATATTTTCACGAAGTGGGAGGATACAATCCCACGCACCCCGCTATCGAGCACAGGATAGATGTTGATGTTCATGCTTCTTGCTGTACACGTATCTGTCTGTGTCTGTGTGTGTGTGTGCGTGTGTTCGTGCAACAACTTCTTAATGGACATGTTTCCTTCTACAGCATCGCCACTATTTTGTGACAAAGGAATGAGCGAAGAAGAGCCAAAAGAAACTGGAGAGGTCAAGGGGGGGCATGGACGGACTTGGATGGTCTTTGCACAAAAATCCTTCCTTTGGACTATTGGAGTCACCTGGGGAGAGTTGAGCTGCAGCGCGGGGGAAAAGGAGCCTCTACGAATGAAAATTAACAGAAAAATCCTGCCCCAGAGCACATGAACTGGCTTGCTAAAGCAGCTGCAGCGAGCTACCGGCTACTGCTGGCTTTCATGATTAGCTCACAACTCGAGTCCCCCTGCATTCACACATGCAAACTCGCTTGCAGACATGCACTCTGAGCAGCAGCCACGAACAAGCTCAACAAAAGCTCGAGTAATTCCAATGATCGAGAACACGGAATCGAAGTATCGAATTAGATCCAGTTACCAAGTGGCGTATACCGTATATATCATCATTGTATATTTGTGATGATTTTGATCCCATGAGCCATTGTGCAGCTGGGGAACATCAGTGCCCTCTTGCACAACTTCAGCCTGCCCAATGGGAAGCTCGTAGTCGCCGACTGGAACTTGTGAATCAGCGCCTGCTCACTGTCACACGTGACATACAACAAAGGTAAGCGGTAACAGCAACACTGAGCACAGATCAGAATGAATGTCAGGACATTTCAAACATTCATAAATTGCCGGTGTAGGACAAGACTGCCATAGACTGCCTTCAATTTTTGCTCGGTAGAGGACCTTTGGTTCAAAGAACAGGACCTGGGATTGAACATTGAGCTGCTTGTCTTTGGATGTCTTTGGAAGCTCCGAAAGATGATATCATCCCATTATTGCAAGGCTTTGGGTGCAAAAAATGAGGAAGCCGTCGTCTATGTCAACACGCGACATTGATGCAATTACTGGGTTCGGTTACCGTCCTGGGAGTATTGGTGAATCACTTGAGACCGTGCATCGACGTTCGCTGAACTAGTGCTGCAATATGTCGCAATCATCCACTCCACTATAGCTAAACATGCCATATTCATGCACAACTATGTAAGACTGTGTGGTAATAACTTAACCGTTCATGTTATATGTATATGTTACGTATGTGCAATACCATTTCATTGCGACCAAGGAAACAACTCTACATCCTTGTGATTAGTAAGGCCTACATGTTGGCAGCCAAGACACAGGATCTGGATCTCGAATGGCTGCAAGCAGTAAACCTTTGGCTTGCTTCGGCCCCCGAGGGATGATGATCTTCAGCCCTGGGCAATGAGCAAAGTAAGACTCCACCTCAGCAGATCGGATGGGGTGGCTATGCTTTGCAGGCTATGAAGATATGGCGGTAAAGATTCAACAGCAGGCCTTGGAACATACCTCAGGCCTCAGAACATACCTTTACCGTATATTACCAGTATGCCTGCACTTTCATGCTTTAGAACAACAGCAGGCCTTCACTCTGGTCCATGGTCAAGCATGGTCAAACGTTTGGACTCTGAAAAGTGGCCAACTGCAGCTGAGTGACGCTCTGGCTGTGGTACATGCTTCCATGCCCAACAGCTGAACATGGTGCCCGGATGGTGATGTTGCCAGCCCCTCCACCAGCATTTCGGTACCGGTACCTTTGCACGAAGTGCAATTCGAAGACTGGGAAGGTACAGCACAGGTTTGTTTTGTACAAATGGCGGGTCACTTCATGTGGGTGGTTCTCAAAATATGGGACTCTCAAATCATCCATTACTAGCCTTCTACAGTAATCAATCAACCATCTTAGGGTCCCCTAATTTGAGAAGCCACCATGTGGCATTTCATGTTCTTTCACGCGTGTGAAATCAAAACACCTTTAAAAAGTGGGACAAAGGATGCCAGCCCTGCCTAACCTAGAGATTGTTTCAGGATGTCCAAGCCTCGAATGTTCAGCAGTTCTTTAGCGGGGGAAATCTTCAGCAACGCAGACTTTTCATGGTCTTTGCATCAGTCAGCTGTTTCGAGATCCAGGATTTGTGATGATTTATTGTGGTCTCAAGCAACTGAAGGCCACACAGTTCACATGCAGAAATCACTGTGACTCTGTGATAGCATTTGCATTCATTTCCATATCATCCATATTTTGCCTTTTTGATGTAAGTTGATAGGAATGACAAAGATCGGCAACAAAAACTGAGCGTTGCTGGGCCACTTTTCTGCTATTTGATCCAAGTAAGCAGTTTGCTGTTCTGTGCAGTGGACATATTTGACATTGAGATCAGGCACTGCCTCAGTGTTTTGATCCTCTTTCCATGTTGTTTCTGCTTGCGAGTCAGTAGAAGTACTGCTCGACCATAGAGAACCTACATTTGTGGTCGGGAATGCTACTTTATTGTTGGACATTCACCACCCTGTCCAAGTAGCAGCAGGCTTTGCCGTTGACCTTAGACCTTCAAAAATGCTAAGACCATAAGTACATATAAGTACTATACTTTGTGAGAAAACCTACAGTAGATGTTTCTGCATACTACTATGAAAGTCATACTGCTACAGCTGCAAACTCTGGGGTCAGTGCTTTGCAATTTCATTCACGATCTGGTCGAAGGCAGGAAAGATGTAGTCGGCAAATTGTATCTCGGCAATCGCCTGATATCCTGCAACTGACAGACCGACAGCAAAAGCTGCAATGGCTTGTTCCGCCACAGGAGCGTTCATCACTCGTTGCTCACCATACTTCTCCCGCAATCCCACGGAGCACCGGAACACCCCTCCAAAGCCCACGTCTTCACCGAAGAGAACAGATCTGCTGTTGGAGGCCAAAGCAACTGACAGCGCATCATTGATGGCTTGGACCATGGTGAGTTCCTGTGTTTCACTGCTCGCAGCTTTTGGGATGTGCCGAGGAGCAGAGGCTATTCGTTGAGGATCTGGCTTGGGAGCAGGTCCGTCAAGACCGCGGTATGCACTCATCTTGTAATCAGCACTGTACTCCCTACAGTGCTTCTCAGCATATGCAGCTTGTTCTTCTAAATGCCATGGCAAATCTGTGTAGACATCGGTGAAGAGGTCCCGCAAAGGCGGCTTCTTCTTGGCTTCTCCACTCTTCATGGCTTGAATCATCTCCTCTTTGGCTGCCGACGCAATGGCCTTTTCCTTCTCCTCGTTCCACATGCCCTTGGACTCCAAAAATGTTCTCCATCGAGGAATCGGTCCCAAAGACTTGTACGTCTGTACCTCTTCTTTGTCTTCCTTGCGATATGCAGATGAGTCGTCTGACGTCGTATGATCACCAACTCGGTATGTCATGAGTTCCAGCAGCACAGGCGTCTTCTCCCGGATGGATCGGTTGCGAGCTTCCTGTGTTGCCAAGAAAACGGCCACCAAATCATTGCCATCCACGCGGACCGAGGGAATCGCCAACGCAGGGCCTCGCGCCGCAATCCCATCGCCCTTGTACTGGTCTTCTACTCCAGTTGAAATCGAGTAACCATTGTTGCGGCAAATGAACAAAGTCTGAGACCCATAGACCGAGGCAAAATTCAAACCAGTGAAGGCATCGCCCTCTGAAGCCGCACCATCTCCAAAGTAGGCCACAGAAACTCGATCTTCTCCATCGAGTTTGTATGCATATCCTGCTCCAGGAGCTTGAGGAATCTGTGTGCCTAACACAGCGTGCACTGTTTGCATGTTCTTCTCCAGCATGCAATAATGCACTTGCAAATTCCTTCCTTTACTGCGGTCTCCTTCATTGCCAATGTTCTGGTCAGCAATTTCTTGAGCTGTGAGCCCTCGCCACAGGAAAGCACCCAGTTCTCTGTACTGAGGCCAAATCATGTCTTGAGGTTTCAAGGCTGCTGCAGTTCCAACGCTTGTAGCTTCTTCGCCATAGTTTGTGCAATAGAAACTGATGCGACCCTGGCGCTGCATTGTCATCAACACATCATCGTAGACTTTTGATTTGACCATAAGTTCCATCATTTGGACCCCTTCTTCTAAGGAGAAAGGAAGGTCCACTCCCTCTTGGAGCTCTCCTCTGCTATTCAAGACCTGAAAAACTGGAAAGGTGGTTTCAGAGCCATCTCTGAACTCAAGACTTCCACTGAAGCTGGTGGATTGAACTCCTTTCCACAGCAAATGCGTGTCAGCTGAAAAGTATCGGCGATAGATTCGCGCCAAGCAAGGGCCTCGAGGCCTCAAAGTATGCTCTGCATGGCGCCAAAGATTGGAAGCACGGCGCAGGTTGCGCATGGCTTCGATCTAAAAATCTAGGAAAAACTCAGAATTCATGTAGTGCATCATATTGCCACATGCCAATCAGCACTTGCTTTGGTCAGGTTTGATATTCGTAGATATGTTTCTTCACAAGTCTTCTGAAGAGATATGAAAAAGATATGCAGCTCACTGCAATGCTGCTTCTTCTTTGCTTTGTGTTGTCTGTAGGTGGATTGGTATGACTCTAAGGTGGAGGAACTTTGCAAATATGTTTGCCATCTGTTTTCATGATTTTCTTTGATTCTTTGTCTGTCAAAGACTGCAAACAGCTGCAAACGTCAACTCTTTGAAGTACTTTAGAGCCTTCACATTGTGATCTTTTGCAGTTTCAACAAGTCTCCTCAGCTCCTTGGGTGGTGCAGTTGCTATGCCTTTTTTGCTAGCAATGAACACCGTCACTTCTCATGGCGCTGCTGTAGTATGCGCTTCGAGTGGTGAAAAAGACTGCCAGCTTGGCAAGGCCTACGTCACCTACGTCTTTGAGGGGACCTGACCTCGTCCCGTGCCGTGCACTGGACACAGAAAATCTCGCAAGTTGGTGGATGTGACCATCTGGCGATGATAGGTGGTGTCATGATGCATGGCAGCATGTTCCGCTGCACGGTCAGGCCCGATTAATTTGGGGCTCAGGTCGGCCCAGCAACATCATCTGAACGGGCTTCGCACATGTTTGTCAGCCTTGAAAATGGACATCTGGAAAAGATAAAACAGCAACACTTTGCAACACTTTCTTCCAGTGCCTACCTGTGAGTGCATTGACATGTCGCAAGCACATGAAATCCTGAAATGTTCAGTACCGGTTTGGAGATGCTGTGCAAAAGCTCAGGCCTAGACACTGATGAGCGCTTTCCCCCAAGCATCACAGTGCCACAGTGCGAGCCTGAGGTGAGTCTTGCTTGACTGAACTTGGGAAACTTGTTTGTGTTTGGATGAACATGAATGAATAAACATAAACCTCCTCAACATTTAAAACAATACCAAATCAACAAACGATATCAACATGGTATCTATCACACATATCACACATATTGCTATAGCCGATTCCCTTGGAAACGAAAACCAACAATTTTTTTACACGCAACGAGCTGCAAAATGTAGACTGCACCATTGTGATCACGGCATCGCTGGCATTGAAGCGCAAATGGGAACCCGTGGGAACCCAACAACATCTGCGAAACAAACCAGTTCGACCCTGCCCCAGGACAGAATTAAAAGATCCTTCCTGTAGGTTAATCAATACCCCACCTTTAGCAAATGGGTAATTGCCCTACATCCTTATTCTGTGTACGAATAGACAAGATTCAAACTCCTGGTCGAATTTAATCGTACATCATTTCTACACTTACTTTTCAGCAAGCAAAGGAGAAGGAAGGGCGAAAGAAAAACGAGAGTGGAGGTGTCAAGCTGGTGTTAGGAGGCGCGCCCTGTCGGTTGAGTTGGTCTGCAGCCCACACATGCAGTTCTTAAGCCATGGTGGCAATTCCAAGTTATAACGAAAAGCTTCCAATATCCTGACATTATCCTGACATGTACAGGGTCACCATCGGGTCTACAGTGGCGAAAGAAAGGAAGCTTGTTGGCTTATCTAATTACCTGCGCCGATGTGAGCACCACAACATGCTAAGAACGGGTTCCTCATAGCTAAGAATAGATTCTTGCAGTCAATTCACTTAGTTCGTCCATCTGTTTGCCATGTTTTCGAAGCTGGAACTTTCCATGTTGCATGATACTGGCAGCATTTTGGCACCAGAATCTTTTCTTTTGAATGGTATTTGCAACCATTTCATGCTATTAGTTCTTTTCTTTCCGGAACTCTTTACTCCTTACATGCAATTTCTCTGTCTTCGCATTCGCGTTCTCACTTATTTCATTCTGTTTCTGAACATTTGTTGTTCGGCTGCGTGAATTGTTCACTACATGAGCACTTCTTTTACAGTGGCAAATGAAATTCTCAATTGATTGCTGTTTATTTGGCAGTTGCATTCTTTGATGACAACATCAACATGACTACGTAGGTGTTTCTCAGGATTACCCCCCCACTTCTCATCCAATTCATCAACCGCCACAACGTAACGGGGTCTCCCATGGCTTAAGAACCCCCTGGCTGACTTCCCCACATGGCCGATACACAATACACACGGTGGCACCAGAGCTGAGGGGCCTCTCAGCTGCTCAGTACTCCTGAGAGAATGATGCCCCAACAACACCTGGCCCGCGCGGCGGCCCAAAAAGGCCTCGGGTTAAGATGTGCTAAGGGGTAGATGGTTCATAGTTAGTTAAGAATGGTTAATGATGGTTAGGAATGGTTGATAATGGTTGGCAGATCCTCACAACTTCTCACAACTGGATGTTTCTCAAGTCATAGGGGCACCGCCAGTTGTCATATGAGTCATTTATAACGATAAACCAACCATTTTGGGGGCTCCCCATTTAAAAAAACACATGTGCCACTGTATCTGTTCAAGTCATGGCCAAGGTGCCTAGGTCGAATCATTTGATACACAAAAACCGACAGGATTCAATCCTTTATATAGATAAGTACATGTTACAATATCTATACATGTGTACAGTAGATGGGGGCCCCTCAGTAGGTTCATGTTTTACTCGGCAAATATAATTCTTAATGCATTTAGAGAAGAGAAGAGTGCTGGTGCAATGATGTCACCATGCTGATGTGTGTTGACATCTTTGAGATCAACCAAAGAATCAAACATCACACAACAGACTGACACGGACCGACAAGCGATTAAATCTCGGAAAGCTGTAGTGCACTCATCAATTCATGATGTGGGGCCAAGAATTGAATATGAACAAAGGCTCATATTATGCTGATCTTACCTGCATATTCATGCATAGTCTGCTTTCATATGCACGAACAAACGATAACACATTCACGTTTCTACATTCTTCCCGTCCTGCTCTCTGCATGCAGTAACTAAACCATTGTATGCCTCTATCAACCAATCAGCACATGTGACATATGTCAGCGAAAGTCAACCAATCAATAAACCAAAATTTACCCATCGCTTGCAAGTTTCAAAGCACGCGGATGGCCTTTGGACTGTTGCTTCTCCGGCATCAAAGTCTGGTGGATGTGCGGAATGACCTGAGTGCTGTAGAGTGGAGGGAAACCATGCGACACAAAATCTATGTGGCACTGAGCTACAAGCGCCACCTGACCTCACAGTCACGTTGCTCATGTACTTGTTGAGCTCCTGCACTTCTTTATTCGAATCTGGAGAGACAACCACGACATTTGCATACGTTTGCCGGCTCTGAAATCAAGACATGTCACGGAAAATTTGTCCGGAAAAATGTCACAAGAGTGCTCATTGCGGGCTCCTCGTCGTTGCGGATCGCCAGCTGAATGTTCCTGGGAATGATGCGCTGCTTTTTGTTTTCCTGTCAGGAGCACAGGGAGGACAGGGAGGACATGGCGCCCAAGGATGCCCAGTGCTCCCGCCTTGGCAGAGTTTCCAGCAAGTTCCAAGATCTCTGCGCACACGTACTCAATGACACCGGTCAAGTAGATGCCCCTGCAGCCGCCATGATGGTCAAGTTGCGACGCCTAGTACCTAAACAGGCCTAAAATGGCCTAAAGATATGTCAAACTACTGGCTCCAAGATCTTCGCCCAACACGTTGCCATTGAAATGCATTGGAATGCCATTGGTTCACTAGTCTGGCTGACAAATCACAAGTCAAGAACAGTCAAAATGAGGTTTGTACGCATCCTTCTTCACACCTTTCAGGACCAAACACACTCTTCAAAGAAGAACTTCAACAACACCAAGCCACAATCGTCAAATGCAAAGAACTCACCAGGACAACAAATCGTAGACATCTGCAATACCATTTTATCCGGGGGCACTTGACTTGGAGAGTGAGGAAAGTTCGAGACACAAGACATCCATAGAATTCCATAGACATAAATCTTCAAATCCGGGGCATTCCCAGCCAACCGAGGGACAGTGAGTCAGCTAATCACAGCAAGTGCATAGACTGACCAATCTAACCTATTCTAACCTAACCATCCTGCCAAGTTGCTCTTGGCATATCCACTTTCCTTCAACATTCGTCGAATCTTGGAAACTGGAAAACCTGGCGATGCGTATCAGGTTGAGCTCCAAATATACACCCGCCTGGGACTTGGTAATTGGATGTAATTGGGTATGTCGGTATGTCCATATAAATGGTCGTACCATGTTGTACCCCTAAGCATCCCTAAATGATCATGATTTATGAGGCCACCATGTGAAACAAATCCCAATTAAAGGCAAGTACGAACAGGCCAAATGCCTGACGGCGAAAAAAACAAGTTGCTAATACAAGCCTCTCGCAGTGCAGCAAACATGACAGAAATGCAGAGGCCAGCTTTCTGCTCCATTCGCGTGCCCTGGCAAGACAAGTTTATTAAGTTTCATCTAGTTTCCATGGCACGTGGCAAAGTGGCATCAGAGTCAAAAGCCCTCAAAAGGGTTCAAACGTAGACACTAAATGCATCAACATGCAACAGCTGAGAGCCTTCTTCCGATTGCCAGTTGACTTCTTGGTGCGAGTCGGTGCCTTTCTCGAAGATGACTTTGGGGCGGCCTCGATGTGCGAAGCTCCGCGCAGATGCAACTGAACGATCATGTTTCATTTTGCAACAAAACCCACAAGTAACCAATAATCAGAAATCGACCTATACTGAACAATCTAAACATGATGACACAAAATCCGGTTTCAATTGGAACGGCCAAAACCATTGGGTCTGAGTAGTTTCAGACTATAGGCATCTATTGGCTGCTTCTATAGCTGCGCATGGCTACGCTGCTTTGCCTTGCCAGTTGGCTCTTCTGCTTCCTCCTCGGGCTCCTCGTCTTGTTCATCTTCGTGATCCTGCAGGCCATGTCACATGGATTCACATGGTGCGTGCGGGGGCGTCAGGGGGTCTCTGGCCAGGGAGTCACACCCCAAATGCAAATCAAAACAGAGCAAATTCGTATTTTTAAACGTCTATAAACTATAATTAAACTATGAGCTATTAATAAAAACCAATTCTGAAGAGGCGATCAAAATATTTCAATGTTTCAGAATGCGTCCACTGTGTCCACCCTGTCCTCTTCTTCCTCGTCGGCGTCTGATCAACTCACCAGGTTTTGGGCATGTTGACTGCACCTTCGCCTGTCCTGGTCGGTCATCCTGGGTCGGAGAAGGCCTTGCTACGGGGCAATTCTCTGAGGATTCAGCACTGGTCCAAGTGTGAAAAATAGAATTTCATGTAGAACATTTGTGTATGAACACTTGAATCTCTTGGATCAGCTTTTACTCACGATGCTTGCTAGTTGAGCATACTTGACAGAATCAACTGGAACTGATGTATTTAGTCCATTCGAAACCATGTTTTCTTCAAGGCCTTAATCAGGCGCGGAGTAGATCGGCAGAATGCAATGAGGCAAACAGGCTTGAACCCAGCAGCCACGGGCACACCCTCAGCATGTCTGAGTCTTGTTTACTTGGGGGGTCGAAAGGAACACAAAAAGGGAAATAGGATGCAATAGGCGAAGAGTCAAGGGATATACAAGTTAAGTAGATTGATTTTTTGTTGGGATCAAATACCTGGCAATACTAGCGTGTATTTATATGCCATGTACAGGCATATTTAAAATCAAAAACACAACTGGTGAATGGCATCAACAAGGCGGGTAGTGACCTCTGAAAATAGTGGGACTTTGGCAGGCACAGGATGGAAAGCAACCAGAATTCTGGGGCCAAATGTCGCAAAATCATGGTGGAGCTGATGAGGATGACAATGACAATGAGCAAAATGATGGTGCTGCTACTGATGATGACGACGATGACGACGGTGACGACGATGACGACGATGACACAATGGTACTGACATAAGATGATGATGAATAATGATGTACGATCCGATGTATGATGTATGATGTATGATGTATGATGTATGATGTATGATGTATGATGTACGATGTATGATGTATGATGTATGATGTATGATGTATGATGTATGATGATGATGATGATGATGATGATGATGATGATGATGAATGATGATGAATGATGATGATGATGATGATGATGATGATGATGATGATGATGAGGATGACGATGAGGATGACGATGAGGATGACGATGAGGATGAGGATGACGACGACGACGACGACGGCGACGGCGATGACAATGGTCACGAAACTGATGAAGTCGTTTATGTTGATGCTAGCCATGATGATGGACAACAATCTATGCACCTATGGACCATGGACAATGAACAAATGGATTTCTACCTGTCGAAATCTTGTTTCAGTGGCAAACTATTACCGCAAACGACCCCAATGCATGGTCTTGTATCGTTTTGTTGTCTTTCACAGTTTAGTCTACTGAAGTGGTTCCTTCTTTTCACCTGCAAAAGTCTCTCTTAGCCACTACGGGTGACTGCATGCAGCACATTATTTGCTGTCCAATAGCACTCCTGCCCTTCAAGGGCAACGGAATGAAGCTTGTGGCTTTGACATCTTTGACAAGTGGATTCAGACTGCGCGTTCGCTTGAGCAACGCTGTCAGATTCATCTTGCTGTTGCAGTTGCTTTGCCGCGTCACCTTGAATCCACTTGCTGCATACACGGGCCCAGCAATTGCCGTTTGGCAAACGCCGTTCCGATTTTATTTCAATAGATTATATGCAGAATCTATAGAATCTCAACCTTGAAACTCATTCAAGAGCTCAGGAAGGAAAAATGGAGTTCGTGTTCGTGCTACATCCACACGTGCAGGCGCACACACACACACACGCAAATACGCATATTATACGCACAAGGTGTTTCTACAGAAGATCCTGATGTGCCTGAAGAAAATATGCGAAATTCAACTTGTTGCAACCAAGTGGGAAGTGTGCATGTAGCATCTGCTTCAAATCAATCATGATTTGTCACGACTAGTGGCAAAACCGCAGAAATGTAAACCCAAATACCTGGCAATCCTGCGAGAAAACATGCTCCTCGGATGGCGAAGCCAAGCTTCGCACAGCATTTAAAATTTACGCTGCTGACAGCCGGCTCCCACCCTTCTAGCATGGCACTTGGGAATCCTTAAAATGATCCCAAAGAGACGGACCGTTTCAAAAAAGCAATTGATCCCTCAGGACTCCGGCCATGAGAGAAAGCTCAAACGGGAGGCCTTGGCAGCATCCACAATGCTCCAGGTGGTCAGCATGAAAGTTGATGGAATCAATTGGAATCATGCTTACATGAGTAAACCATGGTTAATCAAAGGAAAATTCGTAGGCAAACTTCAGTGTTACGAACATTGAAACAAGGACAAGAACACTATTCCGACTATTCCGTTCTCTGCACAGGAAAGCAAGGTTTTGGCCCACAGCTTTCTTCAAAAACGATACCGGCAATATGGAAAAGGATTAGAACCATCAGTCAGTACTATTCTGAGTGGCCCAATCCTCAGCAGTTGTGGCTGTGGAAACTTGTTTCGCATTTATCAGCAATTGACCATTCACCAACCAAAACTGACCATTCATGGACATCATTGACGAAGCATTACTAGTATGAATCATCACTAATGTAAATTCAAAGTCATTTTCATCTAATTCTTCGCCCAGACGCCGTGGTTTGCCCGGAGGGCAAACCACAGCTGTTCCTATCAATTGAACATTGCTCGAAGAATCTGTGAGAAACACTGGCTATACGCAGTGATTTAGGGTTTAGGGTTTTAGGGTTTTAGGGTTTAGGGTTTAGGGTTTTGCGTTTTAGGGTTTAGGGTTTAGGGCTTTTTGATTCTCAGAGTTTCAAAACAACGGGCCTGCGCAGGGTTTTGAACAGTTGACAAAACTAACTTCTGGGCAGGTCTTGTGCATCCGGGCAAACCATGGAGTCTTGCCGTAATTCTTTACTAATATGAATACTATGAACCCTTGAATCATTACTAATGTAAATCAATTTAATCTATAAATCACTACCAATCAAGAATTACCTTGCTAATTAATGAATACTATACTAGTAATCTAAATATACTAATGTCATTGCATTACCAATCAGTTTAATATATAAATGATTAAATGATTATTAATGAATCACAAGCCTTGAATCATTACATGGGTGTTTCTCTGAATAGGGGGAGCCCCCAATCATCCATTACATTGGCAATTTAGAATAATAAACCCACCATTTTTTGGGTTTGTCATTTATAACATCTATAATAATGACCATGAATCATTTATGATAATTAGTCATTTTCTAACAAAAGCCAATCATTTACACTATACAGTAAACCACCACATCTTCATCATTCCAACCTTCATCTTCCGTTGCCAAGTGTCGGCATCAAACCCATTTGGAGCTCCGCTTGGAGCTGAAAATTCTCATCACCCTCCGCCTGGTTCCGAATCACAGGAAGGAATGGCAGGGCGCCATGGAATTCATCAAAAACCCAACCATTCAGAAGTATTCATTAGTACCAAAAAAAAATCATCAAAAAAATTGATTATCTTCAGATTAGATAATAACTTGAGAATAAGCATCACCATTGATCACTATGTCTGGTTCAAGGCCCTCAAAGCCCTCAGCAACTTCCAAGCAACCATGATCAATGGCCAAGAATATGTGCAAAAACTAGTAGTAACCAACAGAAACCTTTGGAAGGGTGTACCAACAGCCGGACCAACAGCAACCAGCCAATTGTACCGAATTGTTAAGAATCGTTGGTTGCAGTTGGTTCAGAGGCCCTGTCCGCAACTCCACAGCCCAACCTCCGTGCCGTCTTCGTTCGTGTGCCTCGGTGGTCCAACCCCTGTGATATGACGTCGAGAGGCACAGCACCTCTTCTGGGTGCAACGTAGCACCAAAAGCTCCGAAGAAAAAAGCAAATCCTTGCGAATATTGGGCATATTGGCTATGTGTCAATACTAAGTGACCAATAATAGTAGGGGATAATGACCAACAATAAGACGGGAAACAATGGGTAATGATAGGGGAACCAGGGGAAAGGGTTTTGACCCATAGCCATATTTCCCTATCTTGCGCATCAACTACTGCGGCTTGGCACCCAGATTTTCAGGATGGCTGCCCTTACTAGGCCGGAAAAAAGGCCTTTGCTTCCAAACTACAATCCAGGTTGCTGGCGGCAAAGTGCAAATCGTTAGCAAGGATGGGACTTGCAAATTGCAAAGGATAAGTGCAAGGAGCACGATTCCACGCAGTTCGAGGGGGGGGCTGTTGAAAGCAAAAACTACTACAAAGGTGGAAGAACGCACGTGGCTCATTCTAGTTTGGAGCACTACACGGAATATTGGTTTCAAAGTGCCAAAAATTCAAAAAACTACTTCTCAGAAAGAAACCCTAAAAAAGATTAAAAAAGGGTTTGCATTTGTGGGTAGTGGAGGATGCTTGTGGCCGCCTCACAATGGTGGGGCGGGTTGTGCAACCAAACACGATTGAACTTCCAATTCCTCCCCTTCCAACATCATCCCGCCAATTTTCAGCTGCAACATGCTAACAAATAAACATAAAACCAATATACTTGTAAAATCTTGTAAACTAATTAATAAACATCATTATCACCAAGTATACTCAATTTGTTCGATTTGTCATTAGCTTTGACGTCTGAGTCAACAGGAAACAAAGGGGTGCACCTTTCTGGTCACAGCTTTTGTCCCGTGTTTGTGGGCCAGTCTCTGAGCGCAACTGGCTGCGTTGCTCAGTGGGCGTTGCGACGCGTCCGCATCTTTGAATCACTTCGGGACTTCGCTTCCACTGCTGTTGTATGATTACATTATTTACATTAGAGAAGCGAAAGTAGACAGTCTTTTGGACGCAGCTGAGCAATGTGGGTTGCCGAAACAAGACTTATGGGTTGCAACCAAACACCTGGCGATGCATTCGCCGCGGTTGGTTTCTTAGGGTGTGTGTGGGCCTGCGAGCCTCCTCTGTGTATGCATGACTCTCCTGCAAACAATCTGCCTCATTTGGGAAGTCGGAGAAATCATTGTCTGACACCTGCCGAAATAGAACGTAATTCCAAATGGTCCAAATACAAGTTGGGCCACGATTGGTTGCCAAGCGCCTTATTGTCCTTCAAAAATTCTAAAATTGCGAACCTATGCAAACCTTCTTTCAGTGATCAATTCGTTGATGATTCTGTGAAGCAATCCAATTTCGAGGTCAACATAACTGTTCGAAGTCAGGCCGAAATTTCTGAGGAACGAACGCTGATTTTGCCATGTCCCACATGTTTTGCCAATATTTTTCTCCTTTCGATGTCTCTTCCACCGGCATGTCCTTGACCTGCACAAGTCATGCGACCAGAGTGCTTGATTGAATTTGGTCAAAACATGTCAAAACAAGAGCAGGACATTTCACAATCATGTAAAATCATGTAAACTTCTGATAGTGTCACGACTTTTTTGTCACGGCCTTACCAGAATACAGTCTGATACATCTGATACATGCCTGCCCATCAATGGTACCACCCCGAGACTTGCTGACGTCGTCTACCTACAGCCGCGGCACGCGAAGCCACACATATCAATCAAAGCCCTGAAGTTTTCTCTTTCTCTCATCTCCAGAGGTAAAACATGATGAACCCTTAAAACGGAAACATATGGAAACATATTGAAATATGGTTCGAATATGTTCGAATCATATGAAATGTAGTATTATAAAAATATTTACACTGTTCAATAACATATTACGTACAACTTAAACAAACATATATATATATATACATAATATAACAATATATGATATACATAACTATAAGTACAACATAGTACAACTATATAATCTATAATTAACTCAATACATGGACATTGACGTGGTCGATATGGTCTGAGCATCGCACATCCACGGTCGAGTCTTGGGCTTCGCCTTCAGCGAGCAAGGCCTGGCGACTGCCGATGGGCGGCGGGGGGACAGTTCGGGTGAGAGGAATGCCGCATGCGAAACCATCAGTTTCACTACTGGTATCATTCACCAGCATTTTCATCAAGTTTCATCCATTTTCATCCAAATTTCATCCAATTTCACTATCATTGACTATGACATACTATGACATACTATGACATACTATGACTATCATTCCTTCCCCAAGCTTCGCGGAACACTCCCGAAGCTTCTCTCGAAGCTTCGGTCACAGCGTCGGCCTGGAGCTCCTGCGTCCGCCGGCGTTGGTCGAGCTTCTTCCGAGTCGCAGAAGACATGCCTCGCGGCTGCGATCGAATGCTGGGGGTCGCATGGGCCGTCATGGGAGCTGTTAGTGGTCAGTTGCTGGAGCTCATCTGCGAATTTTTCTGAGTCCGGAACTGTTAGTGGCACTAACCGAGACCTCAAAAATCCAATCCATTGAGCGTGCAGAGCGTGTGTAAATGTTCTGTGGTTTCGACCTGTTTCAAGCTGTTTCAAGCTGTTTCAACCAGCACAGGCTGTCAGTGGTGTTGGGCTTCCCAGCTTCGGAAGGATGATCATCAGCAGCAAATTCGTCACGAAGAAGTAACTTCACAACGTGCTTCTGCCGTGCAATCTTTTCATCTTCAGCCTCGGCACAGCACCAGGCACGGCAACGGTCAGCCTGGTGTAAATTCCACACATGCAAAAGGCACTTGATCAACCTAACTTAGTGTGGTTTAAAATCAGACGAGTAATCTAGCTGGTTTGATTTCCTGCGAGAGGCACTTAAATGAACCTCCGGTGTCATAGTGTTGAGGCACTGGACAAGAGAAAGGGTATCAGAGCTGGCTGACAAATCATGATTTCTTGTCTTGCATCCCAAACATTTTCTGAGATTTTGCTTGTGGTTGTTTGGTGTTGCCATGGGGAAAGGTCCGTCTGAAAGGGTGACCTGGAAGGAGAAAGGACATACTATGACATACTCATGCGCAATTATCGCATGAAAATTTTGTGAAGATAGAAACACACCAATGTGCCCCTCCAGTTGTAGTCAAATATTCTTGGTTAGAAGCACATGACGGGTTTCTCAAAATGTTCTTCCTTGCGCACACAGAATGAGCCCCTCGATGCAGGCAAGGCTGTACAACACTGATTCTGGCACTAAATTTGCCTATGATCCAGCAGGGCTGAGGACCGGGGCATGTGATTCGAGTGTTTTCATGCTGATGGATGGCACTTTGCAAAATGTCTTCGTCCATGAAAAGCAAATTATTTGTTGAGAGGATTTGAGAGGTATGAAAAATGAGTGGAGCAAACCCAACACCAGCAATATACCATGTACTGTCAAAACGCTGCCTGCGCGCGGTCAAAGTATTAATTTCTCCACAGAACGAGGCTGACACTGGCCCTGGACGTGCGCTGTTGAGACGACATGTTTGTCCCAAAGTCAAATAAAATCAGAAACACAGTTTGATATTGGGGAGAAAAAACACTATACATATTAAGAACTCTGTCTGAAAGTAATTCAGAAAGCACCATTCTGAAGCGATGAGCTATAGAATCAATCAAGTGTATCAACTGTCAACACAGGGTCCAATCAAATTCAAGCAGTTTGTCCAACTAAAGGATCTAAGATGATCTAAGATGATCTAAGATGTTCTAAGATGATCTAAGATCAGTGTGGAAGATTTGGCGTCACTGTTCCATCGGCAGCCCGGTGCTGGAGCCCATGGAACCGTCTAGGCCAGCTGCTGGGTTGGCTGGCTTGGAGCTGCTCAAGGTACTCCTTGGCGCTGCGGTCTTGCAAGGTCTTGGAAGTCCCTGGTGAAAAGAAATGATATCATGCAACCAGTCACCTAAACAAATGATGATGGTGATGATGATGATGATCATGATCATGATCATGATGATGATGATGATGATGATGATGATGATGATGATGATGATGATGATGATCATGATCATGATCATGATGAAGCCAGTGCTGATCATAACTGTGTTGTACAATCCATCACTGACACCTGCATCGTGCTCTCCAATCATTGAAAATCATGTGTGCTCATCCGCCAAGAGAATGTTGTGGCAGCAGGGGTGACTAGCGCTATCACATGATCAGTAGATCTTCCCTCCCTGGCCTTGGCATGTCCGTGAAAGCTTTGGTCATTGGAAGTTCGTCAGCTTCCGACTGGTTGTCCTGTCGAGTGTCCAGTGAGAATCTTATAAACCAAGGACCAAAGCACTCCAAAGCAGAAATATGACAGGGATTGCCATGGTGTATACAGTTATGCATCTCCGCTCAACGTGGAAAGTGTCCGAAGTTTCCAGTCGGACAATTATGAACACATAATGCATCATACATCATCATACTATAGCACTCTGCCGCAATTTGCCAGGAATTTGGTCGCTGAACACAATCGGAGAGGCTGCGTAGACCGTAGGTGTTTCTTGCAGCTTCGTGTCCGAAGCCCGATTCCAGGCCAGGGAGGTGGAGAATGGACGGAAAACAAGTTGTACAAACTCGTTTTGTAGCCTTTCTCGCCCTCCTTCTCTTCCTGCTCTCCCTCTTTCTATTCTATTCCATTCATTCTCCTCTTTCTATTCTCTTTCTATTCTCTTTCTATTCTATTCTCTTCTATTCTGTTCTATTCTATTTTCTTCATTCTATTTTTTATTCTTTTCTTGATCAACCAAAAGCCTACTTCACAAGTTGGCAAGTCACTTGTCGCTCTCGTTGACTTGTAGCTGTGGTGGCCTCTTCCACAATTGCTTCGGTTTCAGGTTCAAGCTCACCTGTGCAGGTTGATGCAGGTCGCATTCAAAGGAATTTTTGCGCCTGTCCTATGCTTCACCTGACCATCCTGACCTGGATTTAGACTCATTTAGACACTATTTAAACATATTCAAACTACTTTATACCCACCGTTCCAATGCATTCTGCGCCAATTCTCACTCAATCCCTTCAATTCATGCCTTTTCTTCGCAGCAAGTTCGCTAAAGTTTTAGAATCCAGATCGTAAACGTCACTTGCAGACCTCGATGTCAAGAACAACAATGTCGGCACTCATCGAAACTAGTTGACCAGAGACGGGGAAATGGACTGCTTCGGTAAGTTAATAACCATCTCCCCTACCTTAGACTCAAACAGCAACTCACTGAGTCAAATAATTATATACTTAAGATAGGGAATATACATCACCTCCTGCAACTTTCTGACTGCGGGATGAAGTTTCTTCCTTAGGCCGTGACGCTCTCCTGCGCACAGGACAAGGTGGCCTCAAACCTAGCACTCAGCACTGTCAGGCTACCTCTTCACTGTCAGGTTGCCATGTCAAAATCCTGACACCCCTTGAATCCAGCCTGAATGAACAACCTACCCGGAACAGCATGTCTGTGGTCTAGAAGGGAATACTGATTGTCATTTGTTGCAAGGAATTACTTCCCACTCAAACAGGAAACACATCGCAAAACTACAGGCGATCGCACAGTGCATCAAAGAAGCGCTGTGCTGGGGCCGTCGGAGTCATAGAACCTTGCACGTTAAATAGCAATAGTCAGCTGACATCCGCAAAATCACCCTTTCATATCCAGATCTCTAAAAAACCACTGCTTGTCATTTTTCGGAGTGAGTGTGTGAATAGACTTTATGTTTACTTCAAAAGGAAACGATCGTTTGAGATGGTCTTGTGATGCCTTGTGTTAACGTACGTTTGATGGATTTTTGATTGTGTAAATGCCTGCGTGTGCCTGCGTGAAAACCCTCCCCAACTCCACGCCTTTCTTTCTGAAACCATTGGAATGCGACGCAGCGCCTCCGGCTGGAAGGGCTCAACATCCGGATGTCGATGGGATGTTCTGCATATTACTTCCAAAGGGCGGTGACATCAGAAGTATCGTCAACTATTTTGGGCACCAAAGGAACCAAACAAATGATAAGGATCTGTTTTCGGCCAGGAATCCAGGGCACTTTCAAACTTCATCTAACTTCAAAGCTTGACTATGCTTGACTTTCACCGGCCAGCGGAGGAAATGTTCATCCACGTTCATCTCACGTATATAGTTGTATGGTGGTTTCTCAAAATAGGGGGTACCCTAATGTACCCTAATCCTTTATCAACCATTCTAGCAATAAACCATCCATGTTGGAGATTCCTGATTTTGAGAAACCACCACAATCATCAGCAACCATCATCAACCACCATTGACATTGGGGTTGAATTTGAACCAAAGAACCTGTGCAACCGTTTTGTAAGCCCAAAATGTTGTGCACAGCCTGCATCTCTACAAAAAGCTTTGCATTAGCCCAAAAATTGTCTACAAAATGCTAAACCAGCAAACACACGCTCTACAAAATGATGTTCACATTAAATTGATCCTTACATGAACGCCTTCTTGGAATCATGTTGAATCCAAAATCATTATGTAGACGCTTCATCCTGTTGAACCAGAATGGTAGCCAGAGAACGGTTGGTGAGGGACACAGATCCTCCCATTCTGTAGAGGAAAATTCAACCCTGATCCATAAACATCCATAAACCACCTATCATCAACCACCTATCATCAACCATCATCACCTAACATCATGTTACGGATCCACACAATTCGGGATCAACTTCGCTCAGCTCTGCGCCTACACTGGCGGTGGTTCCTGAGCTGTCTTTGCTGCCTGCGCGTGGCGAAACACACCAATCCAAGCGAAACAAATGGAAACGATTCCTTCATATTCTGATGATGTTAATTGACTATCTCATGAATTATGATTGATCATCATCAATCATCCAGGTATTGGATTCCCCAAGTCCTACAAGAACAACAGGTTGGGGATGAAGTTCTTCGCTTGGAATGAAATTGTTGCTCAATATATAATCAATATTACGTATTGAATCATATTGATACATATTGAATGTGTTGCTGTAATATATAGAAATTACAGGTGGATCGAATTTACAATCAAACAACTGTCGCAACATGATATTTCATCGCATGACTCGCGTGGAACATTTGGTGGTATAAAATCACGGTCGAAGCATGACGGGCCCACAGTTGCAACGGCAACAGCGCGTATGTTCCAACTTCGGGGTTCCCACCAAGGATTTTGGCAATTCCACAACACCAAAGATCTCTACCTACTAATTCCGAGGAAACAACCACTTCAAGCGGTGCGACATGTTAGTATGGCCTGGTATGCTCATTTATGGGGCCAAAATTGACGATTGCAAAGAGGAAAGCCACAAATGCATGGGCACTGCCCCCTTCCTAGAAAGCAACCACATTGCACAATTTTCTCATTGACATTGCCACAAATATTCCTGTCTTTGTTCATACGGACGGCGGGTTGCAGCCTGCGGAGAAGCGTTTGGACACTGTAGCTCCATCCATAGGAGGCAGTTTGCGTGACAGCCGCTGCCCTGAGGCTCACAAGAACTATCGGTAAAATTCGTTGACGCTGTGGATGAATCAAGCGGAGAACTGGGAACACCACCATGTGTGGATAACTCCAAGCTTATTAATGATATCACGGGCCCATACTGCCAACCAATCTGCCTTCGAGGGAGGCGCAAAGCGGCAGAACGTGTTTAGCTGGAAGCTTGAAAAACGTTTGTTTATGAAGGGTTTCTCATGGTTTGTCCATAAATAGCGGTACCTAGCGACCGGACCATCCAAGTTGATATAGCCATTATGCTATTTTATATGCCATGACTCCATGACTAAATAATAGGGCAACTAGACGCAACTACCATTTCTAGGTGGTACGCCATTCTTCAATCCCGTGCATTTCCTGGTCTTTGGACATTGACATTGCCACTGAAAGCAAAACGACCGCAGTCCGATGCCTGGTAGCACACCTGCTGGAGTTTTTGTGGCGCAATGTTGTTCCAGCAATGCCACCACCAGCGCATCTGCAGGACCTCCGACTTGGTGCCCTCTGTTGACAACATTGCAACATGAAACGTAAAGATGACTGAGCATGCTTGAGGACGCTTGAAGATGGTGCGAAGATGTGCGAAGAAACTCATGGCACAAAACTTCGCATCTGCTTGTTGCAAACCTTGCAATCAAAATTTGAGCGCCGCGGCCTGCTGTGCTCGCGCTCACACTAAAGGAGTCCTGGGCTTCTACGATTTATAGGTCAGAATTGTTGAAACCAGGCTGTTTTCACTCAACTTCATGATCTTCATGCTTCTTGAGTTGCAAATCTTTACCAAGCAACATGGACATGAAATGGGCCCGGCCCCAAAAATCGGTGACCAAAAATATGGCTGTGGAACACCTGCAATGGGTGCCTGCGTTTGTCGCAGGATGGGCCCAACATTGGTGTCCTACAACCCACAAAGAGCCCTAAACCTAAACCCGACATGGGTCTTACATGGCTCCAGCATCATTGTCAAGGCTGGCACAACTGGTCCCAAGATGGGCCCCAACATGCACCACCTTGCACGCTAGTAAAACTTGCCTTCCATTGATGTCTGTATCAAGCATTCCACATCTAGACCTTTGGCTGACAAACTGTAGTCAAACTACAATCCAACTTATCCATCATTTTTCTAGCTTGCTTTTCCAGAATCCAACTGTTGGTCCGTGTCTGGTGTTTTTCCAGACATTTCATAGACAGCCTGAGACCCTGTATGAGAATTCATGAAAATTCTAGCTAGGGATCAACAAAACAAAAGATTCAGCTTCAGCTTTTGGCTTTGAATCATCTTGAATTTCCGGCAAGAAACCCCTCTTCGCGAATGGGCTCTTTGCACTGTCATGGGGAGCTCTGCGAAGTGCCCAAGACTCAGGGTCAACCCGACCCCGAGGCAGGCGTGTAAAGCTGCAATGATCTGCGCATGTTTCGCTGTCACGGTGTGTGCTGGTGTATAACTGTGTTCAGACTGTAGCGTTTTGTTGAGCTCCCGATCCTTATCAATCTCACCGTTGTTTACTTCGTTTGTCGAGTCAATGTCGAGGCAAGCCTTTCTTCAAGGCTTCTTGTTCGTTTTTTCATGTTTTTTTTCGCTTTTCTTTGCCATTATTGGATGTGACCACTTGTATCCACTCGTGATTGGAAGTCCATGTTTCCAATTTGTTTGAATAGCTGGCAGGTAAAGCTTGATAATGGAACAAAGGACACAGGTCTCAGCACAACATGCAGCTTCACCGCGGCTTAGTTCTCAGTGCTACTCAGGGGTCGACATTGGTTGACAGGATTTCTGCAGGTTCTAAATTGAAGCTACCAGCAACCTCCACAGGAACCTCCACAGTAAATCATGCAATCAATGGCAACTGCGGATGACGTTTGGACACTGCTGAGGTTCTCTCTGATTTCGGTCATTTTGCTCTCGCGAAGACTCGTTTTGCTCAACGCTTTCAGAGTCGTGACGACATTTGCAACGGCGGTGTTCGGTGTTCACAGCAATCGGGCTCCCATTGGGCTCGAAAATGTTCAACTGTTCACATGTCCATCACCCACATCTTCGGCCAGTGCATCTCCATAAGTATCCAAAGAAGTGCATATCGCTGTATGTAACTTACAAAGATTTATATACAATATTTTGCAATTATACCATGATTATCTTTCCAAAGTCATGCGGATGGACTCATTGAAAAGGTGACTATGACTAAACCGGTGCTCGTCCTTGCAGGTACGCACCTTGGTTGCATTCGGAGTCAATGCGTCTAAATTCATCGATTTTTTGACGCAAACTGTTCTAGTCTTCCAGCAAAGAGATGCAAGGAGCACAAAGAACGAAGGATACGTTTCAAAAGGCTTGCTTGCAACAGTGCTAAGTCACTGCATGGTGCTCAGTGTTCAACTGCAGAATCAGTCCTATGTCCAGAAGCTCAATCACAACGTCACAGCTTCCGATGCTCATCACCTTCCACATCCTCCCACCATCCCAACATCCGCAAATCCCAAAACTCTCAATCCCAAATATCCCAAATCCTCCGACGCAAGGCCAATCCAAGAAGAGAGCCAGCCTGAAGCAGCTCATGGTTTCGCAACGAACCATTCTGTGGTTAACGGAGCTGTACAGTAGCTTCATGTAGCTTCCGTACAAACATCTTTGGAGCCAAACGACAAAGTGGAACGGCTTTGAGTTTTCCAGAAAGGCTTTGAGTTTTCGAGAAAGGGACACAAAATCTGGCGAGAATAACCACCAAACACCGCCAGTCAGTTTGCCAATACTTTCTGTTGGCGATCATCTGAGGGTCGCAACGGAAGCGCCGTGTATCTTCTTCGCGCTTCTTTTGCTGCTGCTTTTTCTTGTTGGCTAACCTTCAGCGAGATCCACTGAAGCAGCAACGATGGCATGGGATGCAAACATTCATATTGTCACTGGCTTCAGCTGCAAAGTGACCTTGACGCTATCGTCGGATCGTCTTCGAACTCCTGGTGGAAGAATATCCGCACCGCTGCAGGATGTCGTGAACATTCATGAACTAAGTACACATACATAGGACATACATAGGACATACATAGGAGGACATACATAGGAGGACATACATAGGAGGACATACATAGGACATACATAGGAGGACATACAGAGGAGGACATACATAGGAGGACATACATAGGACATACATAGGACTTTTATGGACTCTTCCCAGTCTTCTACAGCAAAAGACACACAGATCCTGCAACCTCCGATCCAGCATCCAGTTTCTCTGAGAGAAAAAGGTCCTCGGTTTGCTGTTTACAATCTGTGAAGTGCTTGATGCATTTTGATACAAGTATGTAATAAAACATATACCAACGTAGTTATTATTCCCAGTGATCAATCGCACTGTTCTTCACTATGTCTTCTCTGTTCATGCAACTTCTCACAATTTCACACATCCCTGTGGGTGCGTAAAGCAGCAAAGCACAGGGTCAGGACATGTCACAATCATCAAATCAAGTTGAGTAATGGACCATTGAGGTACACCGGGACCAGTAGCACTGCGCGTCTCACCTCAATTCAGGCATGCAGCTCAACACAGCTCAACATCAAACCCTGCAACGCCTTCAACTCACTGACTGACATGATGAGAACATTTACCCTTCAAGCAGCGCCGTTCTGCAACCATTCCTGTTTGGTTAAGCTTCTGACTGCAACTCTCACTTGCACCTCTGTCAAGGCCAACTCCTTGGTGCGAACAAATTTGAATAGATCCATTTGTACTGGACTCAAACTCGCTGCGACCATGTGAGGATTGGCAATTGCACCTGGCAAATGGGTGAACATATGGGAAAAGGTGATAAGCACGGGGCGATCTTTCAATTCAATCTCTGGATCGTCGAGGTATGCAGGATCTGCCTGTCTTCAAATTTGCAAAAATCATGAACATCATGATAATGACTAGGATTGAAAAGGCTGATTTCAACGCCATGTCTACCCGTTCAGGAGCATTGAATCAATTGTATCATCTTGCGTCTGGTTTCATGTTCCTGATGACCCTACCATACTGTCTGTCTGCTGTCCCATGCTGCCCCTGAGGCAACTGGTTCTTTTTTCTCTCTCCGGGCTATGCACCTGCGAAATGCTGCGTGCACTTGGCAGGTTGGAAATCTTAGAGCCGTGGAAGTTCTTGGAGCATTGCCGAGACATCGTGTCTTGCCACTGGAGCGAAGAATCCGTCTATCATGGTCTCCCTGAGAATCCAAATATCCCAAGTTCACATAAGTTCACATATTGACTTCGTGATGATCGAACTCGGGCATTTCAGGACCCTGTTTCTTCAGCGTCCGATGTGTTGTTACATTCCTG
>VSDK01001317.1:269968-319791 GCA_009767595.1 Symbiodinium kawagutii
ATTCCTGCTATATACCGCTTCACTGATGCACCATGAAATCAGTCCAATCCCGTGTTCGACACCGTCGAAGTGAGCATTGCAGCATCTCATCACACCACCAACTATGGCCAACTCGCCTGTGCAAACATCCAGATTTGCAGCTTGTACGTCTTCCTTCCGGTGGACGGCCATGTCTTGTGGTTGAATCGAAGCCCAAGAAAGGGGTCATGTGACGGAGCTTCTCATGCCTCTCCACCAAGGGTCACCTGCATACGAGACTTCATCATCAAATTCCAACTGGCTACACTGGAGCCCAATGGGAGCGTCATTTGTCCTGGCTGCCTTGACCAAATGACCTGCTGAGACGTCGTCAGATGCATGTTTCCACATGAAACCGCTAAGTGTCTGATAGAGAGAATCATCTATGACTGGAGAACCAAGAGCTGCCAGCTGCGCTCGAAGTTGATGGGTGCGACCTGTGTGAAGCTCAATCTCAAGCTCTTGGATCTGATTTCGTGTCTCAACTGACAGGATAGTGGCTCGAGCATCTCTCCATTTGTGCACACCATCATCCGTATCCATTGAGGCGATCAAGCGGGGTGCCGGCCTTCCAAAAACGGAGTCTGAAATCTTGTGCTCCAAAATCTGATTTGCCCTGAAGACTTGACCACGAACCAAGGCTCGGTACCGTTTTCGCACCTTGCCATCCAGCAACAGCTGCTGGAAATGTCTGGCAGCATCTTTGGTCTCAGCTAAGACGACCAATCCAGAAGTTTGCACATCCAAACGATTGCACGGAACCAGCTCAGTTTTGTCTTCTTGGCTTTGGTCCTTTGCCTGGAACTGGAAACGCCGTTTTCTGCTTGCCGCAAGTGCAGCTGCGACGAAAGGGACCAACCATTCTCCTCAGTCGCGAGACAATCTGGAAAGAGGTTCAACCATGTTCCAATCAACAAACGGTCAGTGCTCAATATGTCCAAAGCTCGGACTGACAAAACACTGATATTTGACACTGTAGTATTTGCCTCACTGAATCCATCACTGCACAATTTTTCCATATCCTTCCAACATACAATGATGGAAACAACGCGAGAAAAGTCGATTCGCGTAGAAACGACATTTTAAATCGCCCGAATCCTGGATCCCAGCTTGGAGTAAGGTCGAAGACGTATCTTTCAGTTTCTGTGTTTCCCAGCCATGATAAGGTTCGAGTGTTTTCGAGTCATCGGTCAGAATTATCATCCTTCATGAAACCAGGCAAATTTTGGTAAGTTACTGAGGAATTACTGTGACATGGCAACCACAAATCTTATTTGCACGCATGATTTCTACAAGTGAGAGTTGTACATAGAGGTCCTTTCCATTTTTGGATTACGGCAAAGTAATAGACCCCCCCAACCCCCCACAACAAACCGCAAACTCCGAGATACTAAAGGTTGAACGCCTACTGGCCAACAATGCCTTGATGCGTCAAGGCTCGTCCATTGCTGACATGAGGTGCACAGGGCACACCTGGCGGTTTATCCACCACGAGAAAGTCTCCGTGCTGCTGAGTGCGATTGGCCCAGCTTTCCAGGCTCAGCTCACAGCTGGGGTATCGCTTGGGTTCTGAATGGACGCGCAACTCGCCGCCCTGTTCCACGATGGCATCCTGTGCTGAGTTCTGCAGCCCTCTAAGCAAACGTGTGTTGATGGGAGGCAATATATCTCATGATATCTCTGACTCTATAAATTTGTTAATGAATACTGGTAATACATCCCATGGTTTATCGATGTATATCGTATTGCAAGTCTGCCCGTTTTTCTGTGTATCACAGTCTTCTGCCTTGACATCAAACAAAACACCTGCAGCTCTCCTGCACCGAAGCTCTCTGCTCGGAGTTTGATGGCCAAAGAGCGCTGCCCAAACGAACGAAAGGACCCGAGGCTGGTGGTCGGTAGTAAACTGCGCCTTGCTCCCATTTGCTACAAAAAGGCATAAGGCTTGACAGCTTGCGAAACATTCTTTGAAATGCATTGAAATTGAGAGAAATTGACCAAAATTGACCCATAGAAATTGCTAAACCATGCTAAACCTGCGCATCTTTATGCCAATGAAACCACTTACAACTTCTCTTCGCGGCGGTCTGCCAAGGTGCCCATGGCACTCAACTCCACCGAGGATCTCTGCGGGAGCAACTTCTCCAAGCTGCTCCGAAGAGTCTCCGTTTCGTTGATGGTGGCGAAAATCACCTCAGCTGCTGGAACTTTAAGCCAAAATCACGCCAAATATCTCCAAATATCAAGCACAAGTACTATAGAACACACATCAAACTCATCATGAAACATCATTGTAAAATCATCAAACCAGCAAGTGAAAATGACTGAAGTAAGGAGATTTAGCCACTTCAATGTGCGGCGATAGGGACTTGCTGCCAAGTCCAACCTCGACACCAAGTCACACCTGGGCCTTGGAGGCGTTGTCGAAGCGGCGAGGACTGCGCCGCCTCGCGTGGCGTTTGGGTCCTGTTTTTGACCCAGTTCCCTACCCAAGAGTGCTTAGACATGCTTAGACTATGCTAGACTACTATACTGGGAATATCCTACAATCTCCCACAATGGCTATCTACATTGCTTAGTGATGAATACTTTTGAGGGCCATTGGGCGACTCAAACATCGGAGTCAGTGCCTTCACTGGAGGTTGCAATGGAGATGCACAAGCCACTGCCGCCAGCAGCCAAAGTAACAACATCTTGCCACATGGGAGTGGCCCTTGATCGCCTATGGTCATATAATACGCATGACATGTCATGAAATCAAATCAAAATACAAACTTACTAGTACGCAGAATGCCACTGATATCAAAGGTTGGAAGTTTTCAATATTGGTTTGTGTAGCTTGCAAAGGGAAAGTTGCATGATATTTGATGGCCTTGGAGGTCCTTGGAGGAAAACATGTGAGATATGTGAGACATGAATGGCTGCAGAACCTCCATTCGCGAAACTTTTGCAGACTCTAGATCCATAAATGGCAGAACTCTCATTCCAAAACTAATCAAACTCATCATTTCCGATGTGGACAACACTGGAAAACAAAACATCGAATTGGGAATTGGGGGCCCCCCTACTTGGCTTGCACGGATCTTTTTGCAGCGCAATGCCAGCAGCTTCACAACCTAAGCTTGCTCTATCCAACAGAACAAAATCCCAGATTTGCGCAGGAAATCACAAACAAACATAACAAACAAACAAACAAACAAACAAACAAACAAACAAACAAACAAACAAATGAACAAACTTAGATGAGCAACAAGTCAACATGATCCATGTGCTCTCCCCTCTTGGCTCAAATGATTGCCACGAGCGCCAAGGAACGACTCAGCCCGGCAGCACCAGCTTCATCAACTCCTTCGCCAAGTGCTGGAAGCGCTCGGCAGTGAGGGCCTGGTAGTGTCAGCATGTGTCAGCAAGCCAGTAGCTGTAGCTTGTCTGCTGAGTCTGCTATCTATTTACATCTATTTACTACGTTGAAAATTGTTGAAATGGGTGGCTTCCTCTGGTATATTTCTAGTGTCAGCAAACCAGTAAGCTTGACTGTTTACCGCAAATGTTGGCACCGGCATGCACCAGCACTTGTGATCATTTGTGGACATCCGCATGTTTCAACCAGCTTCAACCACAGCATGACTTGGCAGAGGTCCGCTTTCAGAAGTTTGGGTGGAAACAAATCATCAAACAAGCCGTTCTGGGTTGATCATGATGCTTCCCACCAACAAACATCTTCTCTCATTCTAAAACAGTGCTCATGGAAACCTTGCACGAAGCCATGAGTGGGAAATTGATCATACCTTGCTCTTCAGCATGCTGTCAGCTTACGAGAAGTCCTCTTGGTACCGACCCCATACTTGATCCCATGGCAGGGGTTTCCGCCAAAGTTCAAACATTGAAGTACCATTGAACTAAATCCCTTAAGTGATTTCACGTCCATACAATATTGATCAGCACACTGGTGATCACCTTTACTTTAGGTGTTAGTGATTTCTGTACCCTGTGCCGTTCCTAAATCCGCGTGTGTTCGTCCATATCACGACTGAGAATCGTACTTTTGGTGCGGGATCCGCTGGGACGTCATTGACATCGATCTGTTTGGACTCGGGTTGCCTTGGCAACAGCAAGCACAATGTTAAAAGCAAAGCCAATGCCTTCATATACAGTGTACAGGTATACAAAGTTGTTGTGCATGCAGTGCGAACTGATATGCATTCTGAAATCTCAGTTGTCGTACAGTTGTAGTTGTAGTGTGCAAATATTATGCGGCCAAGGCTTGTCACTTGAGCCCTGCTCATCCCTTTCATGCTGTGGCTATGCCAAGCTGCACGGAAGCTGACGTCATTTTCTCATCCGCTTCCACTTCCACTGGAGCTGCAGGTGTTTCTGCTGCTTCGCTTCGGTCGGGCTCGGTGCCTTGTGGTACACCTGGGATGTGGTACCCATGGGGAAGTTTCCACGCATGGGATGCACTGGGGTCATTGAATGTGATGACACAAGGATCAGCAAACATCAGCAAACTACATTGAAACTTGAAAGATATGAATCGAGCAGCTGCCTGTGGGAATCCCAGAAATTTCGGCGCTGGAAAAATCGATGATGTCGCCATTTGCCACCTCGTCGGTTTCCTAAGATCCAGCAGCTTGGCACTTGGGTGCCCAAATGAATTCTGATGCTGCGTCACCTGCATGCTACAAGCAACACTGCAGCACTCACCTCAGCACTGAATCCCTGTAGCCAAGGCTCAGTTGCTGCCCAGTCGAGCCAAGTTTGTTTGGCATTGGAGGGCAGAAAGACTTCATCCGTGTGCCTCATCGACTTGATCTTCTTCATAATCGAATTATATATCATAACAATCATGTATATCATATAATGCATGTATATTATACTATTCAAGTAGCCATCGCGTTCGATCTGTCAATTCTCTTTCTTTGTGATTTCGGGTAAGGCCGAGCAGCTCTTCCCGGCAAACAATGTTCAAGGTCTCGTGGTCCAAGATGGTGCCAACTGCCGTCCAAGAGTCGGAAGCAGGCTGGCCACAATGCCTCAAACATCGAAGAGGCAATCCTGGTTGAGGATGTTTACACCGGATTGATAGATTCCATGGGTATATTTTTGGGGGGTACCCTTTCAATAGGAAACCCAGGCTTTGGGGGACACCCTCTATGAATCAAACAGGAGGTTTTTGATGCAGGGGTGGTATTCATGACTTTGGCTCAGTAAACAGTGGCCACGGAGGATCTGAGGCACCGGGCACAGATTCTTTGCTCTGATGCTTCTTGACTAGCTCTTCCATTTTCTCGAGTCCTCCTGAAAAGAGCCCATGATGGTGCCAAATCTGCAAGCTTTTTTCTTCCAAGATCTTCAAAGCATGCCCACTCTGAGTGTTCTGAGAAAATGCCGAGAGTGTGCTTTGGAAATTTGGACCAGTCCGAAGATGTCCAAAAGTACCACACTTCTGACACACGAAGATCTTCAATCTTCTCCATCTCTACTCAATCTCTCTCAACTTGAACTTTTGCACTTCTCCTGGTTCATCTGTCTCGGCACAATTACTTCCATCCAGCACCTTCACTCAGGCTCACTTCACAAATCACATCTTTGACAGTAGAGCCGGTACGTAAATCAAGTGTTCTATAACTCACCTCAACTAAGAATTTCAAAGCCTTACACCGCTGAATGTTGCTTTGGCCTCACACAAGGACGCAAAGGTCTCTGCTCCGTCATCCATGCCCTCGCTTTGCAATGCACGCCACAATTTGGAGGCGCGGGATGCCTGGGCCACGCATGGTCTCCCCCTACATCACCATTCAACATTCCCAAAAAACCCAAGCCACAAAATGGATTTCAGAAGATTGAGAAGGTTTCGAAGAAGAATCAAAGCCTATTCAGAGCAGAAAACATCGTTCAACTAGTTAACCAGCCAACTAGCCACTAATTAATCATGGTTGATAATAGCTACAGTGATTAACAACCATGGTTAATGTTAATAATGCCATCGTTCAACGCTGCACAAGTCACGGTCTCCGAGCTCCTTCCATTCGCCATTTGCCTGAAGATTTGATGTCGAAGGGCTGGGAGAAGGCTGCGCAACGCTTGCTGCAGCCTGTGGCGGCCGAGGGCCGGTTCCAGAGCTGGCAGTGAAACTCTGCGACGCATTGGAGGTGTTGCTGTGTCTGCTGAGTTCGCTTAATTAAAAAACATTGGAAGAAACATGAAGAAACTAAAATCGATCGATTTTCATGGAATGCTTTGGATTCTCTGGCTTAAAAAACGGTTTAGCATAATCAATGATATATTTAGTATCGATAAATTGCCTTGGTGATCCGGCATTTCGCCTGCTTGGAGCGTCGGGCAGTGGCAGTGATAATAGCGACCACAGCCAGAGCAGCATCCTATCGGACTCCTCAGCAGAAACCTCCTGGCGCAGTAGGCCACGGAGGGGAACCATGAGACCCCTCTGCTGCATCTGCTTCTCTTCTCGGCTCTAAACTTACCATTGTAATGATGCTTTTTGAAAGGGATACTAGGGGATAGGAACCAACAAACTCATGGTTAAACAACTAATGATGATCTCTATGATAATGATGATGGTGATTATATGTGATTATCTTCATCGCGGGAACAGAACTGCCATCGTTTTCACCATCAGTATCATCCCTGTCATCACCGTCACTGTAGTATCAGAGTGACGGTCTCCTCTTGTCTATCACAACTATAATAGTCACAATTGCCACGATCACAAACTTCATGAAAGGCTAACCTATTCCAATTTTTGGCCATGATATGCCATGATACTCCATGGATACTCCGTGGATACTCCACGGATACTCCATGATGTACCATAGACTTCCCATGGCTTCATCGCATTAGCTACCGCACCTCCGTGGCGGTGGCGATTCTCTGATAGAAGCCATCCTCGGCGATGCTTGAAGCAACGCCAGCACCAGGATTCACTGTGACTCAGCAGCTGCCAAAGATGCCAACAATTTCAAGCTGCAACAAATTGTTAGGCCAAGGAGCAGAAATACTCCTCAAACTTGGACAATTGTCAGGTGCCAAGTCAACTTTGGGCCTGGCCAAACCTGCTGCCCTGCAAAGGACTTCTCGCATAAAGCGCAAGGCAAAGTTCTCCGAGCATGTCCTCAGGCCATCAGGGCCCATGGTACAGGAGCGGTGCCAGCCGTGGATACAAAGGATAAGACCATGCTGCCCTGATCCCGTATCTAACCACTCTTCGTTTCTCGGCTCAGAAAAAACATGCTGCCCCAACATGAAGTATTTACAAAGTGGTTAGAGACTTGGAGAGGAAAGAAGGCCTGAGCGTATAGAGTAAAAAGTCATCAAACATGCCACCATTACATAACACGAATACAATTTCCACATTGCAGAAACACTCCTTGAACAAATGCATTGTAGCAAGGAATGCAAGGAACTCACACAGCAAATGCAAGGCTTTTGCTTCTCTTTGATCCGCATGAGGTTCTTTCCCCATCACCTCAGTGGTGTAAAAAGCTACGACATGATGCCCCAATACTGGTGGGTTTTAATAAGGATACCCCGGATGAGCTATCAATGGTTTTCAAAAATTTCCTGATGGACCAGCTAGAATACAGAGATACAAATCCAGTACATAACAATAATCAGGATTTTATTCATATAATGTTAGGTCGTGATTTGTAAACCCCCCCCAAACCAAACTTGGGGGGATGTTTAATAAACTCCCTCCTTAAAAGTCTTGCCTGAGAGATGGAAGATCTACTCTAATCTTCTCCACTCTTCTCGGCTCTTCTCTTCTCCTCAACTCTAGTCTTCTCTACTCTACTCTTCTCTACTCTCTTCTCCTCAACTCTAATCTTCTCTACTCTACTCTTCTCTACACTACTCTTCTTTATTCGACTCTTCTCGACTCTTCTCTTCTCTTCTCAACTCTTGTCTTCTCAACTCTTCTCTTCTCTACTCATCTACTCTACTCTTCTCTACTCATCTGCTCTACTCTTCTCAACTCTTCTCTTCTCTACTCTACCCTTCTATTCTACTCTTCTCAATTCTTGTCTTCTCTTCTCAACTCAATTTTTAAAAAGGAGTTTAATAAAGGGATCATCCATTTCAGCAAGCTCTCAGTTTAGTAAATGGCCAATAGAAAGCAAAAGAGAAAGATAAAGAACTCAAAGGGAAAAGGAAAAGATAGAAGCAGCCAGGGCCACCCTAAGAAAAAGTTTTTTGCATTAATCGACCCCCTTTTGGTAAATCTATTATTCAACATCTTGGCTCTTCCTGGGCTACCCTCTTGGAAAATTGAAAAAACTCATTTGGTTAAAAGGAGTTTGATAAAGGGATCATCCATTTCAGCAAGCTCTCAGTTTACTAAATGGCCAATAGAAAGCCAAAGAAAAAGATAAAGAACTCAAGGGGAAAAGGAAAAGATAGAAGCAGCCAGGGCCACCCTAAGAAAAAGTTTTTTGCATTAATCGCCCCTCTTTTGGTAAATCTATTATTCAACATCTTGGCTCTTCCTGGGCTACCCTCTTGGAAAATTGAAAAAACTCATCTTTTTAAAAGGAGTTTAATAAAGGGATCATCCATTTCAGCAAGCTCTCAGTTTAGTAAATGGCCAATAGAAAGCCAAAGAGAAAGATAAAGAATTCAAAGGGAAAAGGAAAAGATAGAAGCAGCCAGGGCCACCCTAAGAAAAAGTTGTTTGCATTTATCGACCCCCTTTTGGTAAATCTATTATTCAACATCTTGGCTCTTCCTGGGCTACCCTCTTGGAAAATTGAAAAAACTCATTTTTTTAAAAGGAGTTTGATAAAGGGATCATCCATTTCAGCAAGCTCTCAGTTTAGTAAATGGCCAATAGAAAGCAAAAGAGAAAGATAAAGAACTCAAAGGGGAAAGGCAAAGATAGAAGCAGCCAGGGCCACCCTAAGAAAAAGTTTTTTGCATTAATCGACCCCCTTTTGGTAAATCTATTATTCAACATCTTGGCTCTTCCTGGGCTACCCTCTTGGAAAATTGAAAAAACTCATTTTTTTAAAAGGAGTTTAATAAAGGGATCATCCATTTCAGCAAGCTCTCAGTTTACTAAATGGCCAATAGAAAGCAAAAGAGAAAGATAAAGAATTCAAAGGGAAAAGGAAAAAAAACAACCAGAACCACCTGGGAGTAAAAAAAATACCATCCATAAATCCAGAAAAAAATCACCCCCCCAAAAAAATCTTTTCTTTAATCACCCTCCATTTCAAAATGGGGTAGGCTATGTATAATTTTGGTAAAACTTTTCTTAAATCAACCCCCAATTACAAATCACAGCCCAACATTACAATCATATACATCAATATGTATCAAGACCGATTCATGATTGCAGAATAAACGAAAATCATATACAATCATGGCTATAAGGGGTATCATGTTCATGACATTGTCAGAATCTCATGAGTTGCATCACAGTGACATTTGCGATGACGTGGGACAACAGGCGCCCCTCGTCAGGTGCCAAACTTGACAGCTCTTCTGCCATCTCAACGGCTGCTGGAACTTCCCCGGTGCCCTCCTGCTCAACAAATCTGAAGAATTCTGAAGGGTTGAAGAATGGGAAGCATGAAATATATGAAATGAATTGAAATGATGGATGAGCACTGATGAGCATGAACTGAAATGTGTCACAGCGGGTGAGAATCAACTGAAGATGTGACACCTTTCTTGTTGGAAGCACGGGATGTTGGGAGTGCAATTGGCTGAGCTCGAAAGAGTGAGAATGTCCTGCCTGTAGCTCCAACTCCTTTCTGGCTTTATCTCTGCCGCGCTTCCTCTTCTTGGCTTTTGGTTCAGAGAAACTGCTACCGGTAGAAGCGCAGGCAAACGTCAACCCCTGCAACCAACAGAGTTGAGACGCTTGCCGTTTGATAAGAACACTTGTTGTTTCAAAGTTTTCAGCTCCACTTTTACACTCGGAACATTTCCGAAACAAGTAATACTGGTTGGTGGCTTCAGCCCCATTGAATCAATAGTCAACCAGCCATCTGCTAATGATTGCTAGGAAAAAGATAGGGAAAATAGAACATGTGAATCAAAGCACCAAGGCCTTCAGCCGCCGATCAAGAGTCCGAGCACCCCTCACCCTGTCGCTTCGTGTCTTGGCGCCTCAAGGCATGCAGGTGCTCCCCTACATCTCATGCAGCCGAAGTGATCCACGAACCATGGATATCTATATGGTTGACTAATACGCTGGTTTTTCAAAATCGGGGTACCCAAAAAATGGATGTTTGAGTACTATAAATGATCATTATGGGGATGATTAGGGGGTACACCTATTTTGAGAAACAAACATATGATTACCATGTTTCAACACTTTCACTTGGGGATGCTCTACGAGCTCAACTCTGGTGCCATGGCCAGCCTTGTGCGCCTCTTTCTTCGATCTGATGCAGCTGTGGCCGCCAAAAACGCTCAACCAAAAGCCTGGGCCAGCGGTCAAACATGGTAAACCAAGCCGTAAACACAAATGGTGGTTTCTTAAAATAAGGAACCCTCCAATATGGTTGGTAATGTAATATACGACTACGACTACTAAATGAGGATTGGGGTGTACCCCTATTTTGAGAAACACTCATGTGTATATAATAAACATATGCCAACATTTGGGATGCAAAGAATCCATGTTTCAGCCCATGGGTTTATGCTACTCGCTTGCCAAATTCACATTGAAGCACTTTCAAGTGGCATCTGGCTTCGACTGCCTGACCTGCAACTCAAACAGCATTTCAAAATACATTTTTTGATATGTTTTGTATGGTTTCTCCTTGAACCAAAAACTTGTATATACAAGTCAAGCATCATTGTAGTACTGCAGGTGTCCCTTTGAACAAATGGAAAGTTGGTGCCCTGCGAACGAATCATATCGAACCAAGAAATTGCCAAGCGGCCAAACAGCCTCTTGCGCTGCCAGCCGCAGCACCGGCAAGGAGGGCAAGTTCTGCGACAAAGGATTGAACCCTAAAGTGCGGAAACAGCTTCAGTATGCTACAGTTACATAAGCATATACAACTGAAACCCTGAAAGTGATTGTTAACAAGGTGAAGTATGACCTTGGAAACCCATCAGCCTTTCATATTTGTCACCTCCCATGTTGGGTTTCAGAAACTCATAAACAAATGTTTTAAACCGCCAAATTGTGGCACTGTGCAGAGATGCTTAACCCTGTGCCTGGTGAGAAGCATCGTGCCGGATATCAACGAAGAATTGTGGCCATTCCAGCCCTTGTGCACGTTCCAGGATGCTCATCTTCTGGGCTTTTGATCTGTCCTCAGCTACTGGTAAACATCATATCCATTGATGAATTATTGATGAAATGAAACTGAACTGTGCAACTTCATCACCATGCTTTCGGTGTCATTTCTCTGGACAACTATGCTCGTGTCCACAATTCCATTCACCAAGCGGACGACGGCCATGGCATACATCAGCCTCAATTCGTGGTCGCTCCGCGATGCTTCAGTCTCGGGATTGAGGTACGCATCGTTCAGCATGATCTCAATGAAGCTGGCCGTGACATCCACGGCAACTGGCAAGCGACATCTTGTTCTCCTCAGCAAGATTCAGCAAGCCACGCCACGAGAGCATGGATGGGACAAAATGGTGGTGTGTGCACATCATGACAACCGTGAGAGAAGTGGACAGAGAAGTATCATGAAATCACATTATGAATACATTACAGCTCAATCTTCCGCTGCATAGGGCCAAGCTGAGCGTCCAGGTTTCCACACGTCTTACTCCTTTGGTCCGCTCTGAAGGAGATGAAGATGTGAGTTGTAAATAAACTCCATGAAACTCTGCCCACGATGACCATGGCGCAACCTTGCTCATGCCCCTCCCACACCTGACTGCACAAAGTTACACGATGCTACATGATGCTACCAGGCTGTGTGTCCCAACATGGCAGCACTAGAAGTTTCTTCGTGCTGCTGCTACTCTACTGAACACCTTCAAATCCCCAAAAACAATCCTCTGCTTTGCAGCTTGTGCTGGAACCAGTTTCCGCGTCACATTCTGCTGTCGTTCCGGTACTTCGGCGTTTTGCCCCGCGAGGTAGTTTCTCTCGAGATTGTCACGGCTGATTTGAGCCAAGATGAGCCAAGTTCTGCCGAACATTCCAAGGTCTTCAAAACCAAAAGCAAATATTGAAAAACAATTCAAGTAGCCACGGTTTTCGTCATCATTATAAGCACTGAGTGCTATTAACCATCATGAACCAGTTGCCATTATTTGCCATTAACATCCATTCATCATCATTGGCCATTGGAATCAACCAACTACATTTCTCGTGTTGAAAATTTTGAAACATTGATCTGGAAGGCATGCCTGTCCCTGAGCATCATCTTCTCTGTCAGCATCTGTCGGAATACCCGTCCTGGGCAAACGGACAGTTGCGTGAACTCTGTGAAAATGTCAAAGCAACCAAAAAATTGCGGGAACTGCTTCCACCAGTGCTGGGACAGGCACGAGCCGGTCGAACTGCTTCCTGCCAAATGTGCAGATGCACTTCTACACAATTCTCTGCACAAAAAAGAGCCCGGAATCGTCCTAGGCCTACGCGAATCCATGGCTGGTGTTTCTCATCAGAAATGAAACGCAAGTATAGGAGTTCGGCGATGCTAGGTGGTTAGGTACTTCTAGGCACACAATGTGAGGCGACCTTTGGATCTCGATATCTCTGAGCCACTGGCCTTCGGCGCAGGCTTGGGCAACGGCACCAAGCGGTGCACCTCATGTGACATTCGGCAGTGCGACCCAATTACTTTGCCAAATCCAAGCTGGATCTACTAATCAACTTGGTATACATATGGAAATTGCATATCAAATGGATTTACAAATAATCTTGATGGGTATTGAAAGTTACTATTCATCAAACTTGGATGTACATAATTAACTTTGGATATAATCACTATCAAAAATCATCGACACATTGTTCATTCATATCCAAGCATGATCGCTTCCCCTACTTCCGTCTATTGCTGTATCTTACTGTTGTCATCCACCACTCAAGCTTGTTCGGTCTAGGAACAGCTTTGAACGCCTGACCCTGACAGTTCTGTGGCCTGTAGTCTCGCCCACACTGAAGAGTTCCCCTTGCAATCCCTGGCGCAGCTTTGGGATGAACGACCGATGCTGGCGAGCGCAACTGTCCCGTTGTATCTGTTGATCTCTGGGCTCGCGATGGCTTGCCTGCTCACTGAGGGCATCCATCCTGAGATCCACTGCAACCCACAAGTGATGGCAAAGCCCCCACTATGCCACGGGGGTTTTCCCCAGAAATTGCAATGATCTCCGATGCGCCAGCTATATGTATATACATAATCACTATGATGTCTAATCGATCTTCTCACATCATCGACCAAAACAAACTTTTGCAAAAACTTATACAAGTTTAAGCCAGGAAGACCTCCTGGACGAAAAGCATCTGGCTGTCAGGACTCATTCCGTCGATACTCAATACAGCTGGGGCAATTCTACCCGTTTGACTGTTCCGAGGAGCTATCTTTATCAACAGGATGCGTTTCATTGAGTGACATCTCTTCCCTGCGTGCGGCCAAAGTCACAGCTTTGACAGAAAGGTAGGATCCGCAGTGGACACTGATCTGGTTGCCACGATGACATAGCCATCCTGAGCAGAAATAGCAGTTTTCTGCTTGGCGCTTGAAGTCTTGAACTGTCGTGAAGTACATAGGAAGCCCACGTGAGCCCAGTAGATCCAACTAGTACATTGAGTAAGTTTCCATATGTTGCCATCATCGGCAAGCACAGGAAGCCCCGTAGTAGGCCCCGTTGGCAGCGCCTCGAAGGTCACACTCACAACACCATCCAGCATCAGGATCTGGCGCAGCTGCTTGGGTGCAGCCAAGGTAGTGCAGCTGTGCCCCAGGGGATGAGTGGAGCATCGTGGAGCATCGTGGAACACTTCACAGCAAATACCGGAGCTACTGCAGCGATCCAACTGATCTGCCGAGGAAAATCTGAGTGGATCAGGTGGTACCACCCCTGGTGCCAAAAATGTTCACCAACCGATTTTCGTTTTTTTTTTGATGTTTTTCGCAGGAATTATGATTTGACTCAACATCATATGGCTATGAGTCAAAACCCTGTACCCCTGTTTCCCTCACATTTACCATTGTTTTCCCTATGAAATTGTTGGTTGGTATTCCGCATCATTGGTTGGTTCATATTGACCCATAGCCATATTACCCAGAAAGAGAACCATAAACGGCGGACATGGTAACCAATTTCAACTTCCAAGTAGTCATGGAGCCTCCAGCAAGTCCCCAAAGATTGGATTGACCATGATTGACCCATTTATGCATGCACACAAACACCAAGCAAACAAACTTCCATGAAAAATACCATCAATGTGAGCCAGTATTTTGGGACACCAAATAATTACAAGCTATGACAAGCTTGCGTTCCGAGATGATGATCAGCCACTTGTATTCCCCATCCAAATCCCCATCGCGGGGGAACGCTGTTGCTGAAACCCGGGCGGCCTTTCCAAGAAAAGCTGTACGGACTTTTTCGTTGATGGCTTGTCTAACCTGCTGGGACAAAGTGCTGAGCAAGTTGAATTGCCATTCAAAGCTGCCAATGTTCTGTCAAATGGTTACACAAACGTGGTTGACATTTACACAATAAGACAATAAGATTGAGTTAAGAATGGTAAACAAATGTTTGTATACACATATATGCAATTTTAAATACATATAATATGTAATTATGTAAAGATGTATATATGTATATACATACGATGATATTGGGTTCATACTGGTTGATAGCGCAATTATTTGCAATTTGAGGATTGATCTTGCTGTATCACCAGTCCAAGGTCACCAATGGGAAGCAGTTGGAGTACAGTACAGGTTATGACTGACCATGCAATAACTCATACAGTGGTTGTACCTTATAACTATAGTGTTTGTATTTCAGTCATCTATAGTCATGACTATAGTCCAAGTATTAACCAAAATAGATCACCGTCCCCTACAAATTGGGAAACATCAACTAACGTTAACCAGTTGGCTCTCCATGGCTTTTCTACAAAATAATTCTGGCCTTTACCATGTCAAGGCTGACAGGTTGGGGGGATTTGAAAGGTATGATTCGATGCATCAATGATGTCCTGAAGTCTCACACCCTGCAGCATGTCACCATGTCTTTTTTTCCGTCGCCAACTTCCAGTCCAGTTTGCTGAACTTCTTGAAAGTTCATGCGCGAATGACTGAAACATGTCTTTTGAACCTTCTTGAACCAATGTGGAGATTCTGGTTGTTGTGGTCTTCAAATCACCCGTGTTTAAACACCAACCTTGGAAGGCTCGTCGATCTTTCTGTGCACTACGGGGACTTTGCCCCACAGCTTTACCGTGCGTGGAGTCCATCACGAACGACTTCCACAACACGGCACGGAAGAAAAGAAAGCGCCAATGCCTTCCAGTACATCTGAGAATATCTGCATGATGAAATTTTCCGGTTCCTTGGAAGCCTCTTTCCATGCGCCAAACGCATCTTGGAGGAGCTCTTTCTCCTCTTCTCCATCGCTTCCTGTTGCGAAGAGCCGCCAAGTCCTCAAGGCAGCCAGACAAACGGCCTTGTCATCTCGCGTTTCCATGAGCCCAATGTTCATCCACACCGGCTTTCCGCTGGGCCGGTTTGCAAGGACCGGCTCAAAGTATTCTGTTGCGCCGAATCGGAGCTTCTTGAAACCCATGAGCTTGGCTTCGCATGCCTGCATGATTTTTGTGCGGGCCGGCTGGAACAGGACGCCCAGCTTCTGCAGGTACTCCTCGTTGATGATGGCAAGGCCACCCTGTTCAACAATGTTGGGGATGTCCTCCCTGAAGCGCATGCTCAACTTCTCTTTCGCGGCCCAGTCCTTCGGGTACGTCATCAAAAAAAAGATATTATCAGGATCAAAACAATTATTTCCCAAGAAACAGTCACAGAATAGGAGCATAGCCAGCGGGCCTTATCATCCTGTGACGTGGGCAAAAACAAGCCGGAGGAGGGATTGGGGGGAGGGCACAGCGCCTCCCCCAAAGCAGAATGACAACACCTCCTATGATCTCCTATTAGTAGTTTTTGAGCTTGAAAGAAATGAAACGTGTGAGCCTATAAGCGCAGACCCCCATGAGCAAGCAAAGACGTAGAGAGACAGGTGCAGTGGCGTAAATACATGTGGAGTAGCGTGTTTGAGATGCGCAAGCTGTAATTTGGCGAAAGAAAAGCGGGAGGGGGGATTGGGGGAGGGTTTCCTTCCTTTCTTCCTTCCCTCCTTCTCTCGTTCCTTCCTTCCTTCCTTCCTTCCCTTCCTTCCCTAGTGACTATTACTTTTAACAACATGAATATTTTTGTTGATGCATAATTATATATAATTTGGCGAAAGAAAAGCGGGAGGGGGGATTGGGGGAGGGTTTCCTTCCTTTCTTCCTTCCCTCCTTCTCTCGTTCCTTCCTTCCTTCCTTCCCTTCCTTCCCTAGTAACTATTACTTTTAACAACATGAATATAATACTTTCTTTTTGATGCATGTAATATTCTATTTTGATGCTCATGCCCAGTCCTTCAGCTCAGCAATGCGCTCCACATCCTTGTTCTGAGCTTCCACTTGCGCAAAGTCTTCCACCATCATCGCATCAGCGTGCTCCATGGCTACTGGAACACAGGACAAGCGGTCTGCACTGCCAAGTAGCACTACTGGCAATAGATGTGCAAACTCAAATTGCCTGAGCCCAAATGTCACCATAAACTGTCAAAAGTTGTCGGCCCATCTCACAGCAAACCATCCTGCCAGTGGGTCATCAGTGTGCTTCACCACAAAAACCTATGATTGCCTATGTGTCGGCAAGCTCTGCTGGGCACTCTGAATGGCGGCTCTGTATTCAGTCTTCAGTGCCATGTTGGCGGCCTGTAGCACCACTTGACCCGCAGGAGTTGCTGGAGTTTCCTTGCTGCAACGCTGCTCAAGCACAGGGCATATGGTGCTTCCCAAGAATGGTCAGCTTTAATTTGGTGCTTTCTAAAAATAGGCGACCCCAGAAATGGATGGCTTATTACTGATAAATGGTTCATAAAAAATGATTTGGGGGTAATTATCTTCCTTGTACAGAAACCCTTGTGCAGAAACCACCTTTTGGAAACTGTTAAATCTTTCTGTAGTCACAATTTCACCGCAGGATGCCCAGCAGGGAACACATGCCTTGGAACATCGGCAAAACCACACCGCACGTTTTGAAACAGTCCTTGGGGCAATTCCTGGGACTGAGTCTTGTCCTCGCCGCAAAACGTTGCCCAGGTACAGGTTTGACGAGCTTGACCCACTTGGTCTTCCATTCAAGTAATGAAATCTATTGAACTATTGAACTGTATGCGTGTATCTGGCTACAGATGATCACGGAAGGAAGAAACCTGCTGCCAATACCTGCTGTTCTGCTCCGTGCACCTACCATGGCATGTTGTGCTACCAGGCTGAGCTGGTCCAGCGCCCTTCCGTGGTTTTGCCACGCCTGAAGACACCTCCATGGTTGTCTCCTGTCATGGACTCAAGGAGCTCAATGAGGTCCTTGCGCGGTTCGCGAAGCAACACATGTTACTTGAGCAGACCTTAAATGGGGTTTCTTCAAATACGCAAGCCCCAAAATGGTTGGTTTATTTCTGTAAATGACTATTGATTTGGGGGTACCCCTATTTTGAGAAACCACCAAATAAAAATGACATACTTTGGAGATCTACTAGGTAGATTTGGTTTAGATTCTCTATTAGATTTTCATTAGATCTGATCTTGGCTAATTGATTAGGTTAGACATCATTAGATCTTCATAAGAATCATTATTAGATGATATATGATCATAAATCGTATATAATTAGAGTATAAGAGTACACACCAGTGAAAATCCTAATAATGACTAATTAATGGGGATACGTCAGTCCTTCTCAATGTATCTGTTCAGAAATGACCATGTTAAGTCGATCCTAGGATCGCCCTAATCATCAAATATATTCAAATATCATAAACACCAGCAGCAACTAACTACAACCAACAACTGAAGGACATGCCATGTTGGAGCTCTGTGTCATTCAAACGAAACGGTTGGATGGTGGAAAGGAGACGTTGTGATCGAAGCAACTGATGACAGATTCGCTTGTCAAAAAAACATCTGAGGAATGCATGCCAAACGCGTCGGAACACCTGCCTGGTGGTCAGGATCATTGAAATACTGGTCTAGTTTTTCTTCTTCTCTCGCGCGGGCTAACGCGCTCCTGCTACAGGGCTGCAGCAGCATGGTGCAACAAATAAATATCGCAAGGACTGCAAACATCATTGCTCTATGAAGCTCGATGATTGTTTTTGGTGGTCCATTGCATTTCTCTTTGCGTTGTCTTTCCGTCATTGCTTATCCAGCCTATAAGCATTCGTCCTGCTTGCAACTCCTGGCTTATTCCTGGATCCTTCAGTCCTAGACCTACAGTTCATTTCTCTGTCCCGCAGGCATTGCCTCACTCTGTCGGCATCTGCTTGTCGAATCTTTGACAAGAAGCCAGGTACGCCTCAAGAACATCCGGATCTCCACAAACTGACTACTCAAACTTATCATCCAACCATGAGCATCCATGAGCAGTGTCATCAAGTTGTCATTGTAGAGGGGTGCACTACTTGGAAAACGGGGAGGATCATGATATTATCGTCCATGCAACTATGAAAATGCTCCATGCCATGGTCATCGTAGCTTTTGCAGCTGGGCATTCCACGTCCCCCCACTTTCATCAAGCATCTGGCCTCAGGCATGTTGTGCCAAAAGATCACTGCCATCTACTGTACATGACTTGCTATTGGCTAGCAACTGCCAGCTTCATAGACAGTTGAAAGAAGTGAGCTCATGTGAGATCTGTTCCGAATTGACTTCACCGATCGGTACTCGATTCAAGAAGTACGACAACTTTTACGACAACAGGTCCACAGGGAAGAAGTGAATTCGGCGGCTGTGGCACATGGTGGTTCCTCAAGTCACAGGGGAACCCCTGAATCATCCAGCCTCGTAGCCCATTTATAGCCCGTTTATAGTCATAAACCAACCATTTCTGAGAAACTTGCAACTCGGGCTCCAGCCACGCTAAGCCTGACTCGAACATCGGGATTCGTCAACAACTCAAAGACACTGCCCATCTTGCCTGAAGCCGGCGCCTGCTAGAGAGTTCTTTTCAGAATATGTAAAGGTGTATCATACATATTATGATATGCTCATCTAATGCATCTATGATATTTATCACATATATTCATAAATTACATTGTATCTATCATGATTATCCATATCAAATATTGTTTAGCGACAATTAGCCCCACTCCGCCACCAGAAGGTGGGGGAACTCAAAAGGGGAGGTTCCACCCTTTCCCCAACGCTGCGTGCGGCTGGTGCTGAAGAAGCAACCCTGAACAAGAACCCGTCAGGAAGATTTGGGTGGGATCGCAAAGCACACTTTGCCAAACTTGTGATCCACTATTTGGGCCCACAGTGGTTTATAGCACAGTAGGGGATAACAAGCGAAGACTAAACTGTGAGTGTGCTCACAAGAGAAGCAAGCTCTACGAAAGTCGACGCCGTCAATGCGATTTCCTTTAAACATTTATATACATTTATAATCATACGTGTCATACACAGGTACATACAAAGGCAGCGTCAAAATTATTTGATTAAGCCTGAATCATTAAGGTGTAGTCACGGATCTTTTTAGACTGTCTCTATCGTCTTCCAAGTTTGGGAGTACTGCTTTGGGGTATCGGTTTTAGGCCGTCCCCTATCGTTTTTCGAGTAAAATCCACAAAACACGTCTCCATGTAACGCTAAATTCAGCCAAACGCATTTGACTATTAATCTTGTCTCTGGCTCACATAGATGCCTGCATTCTCGTACATGCATATTATATCATATTTATATCATATTACCTACCATGACTTCTAAGTGGGCTAGTTGGGACTGCCTCTTAACGCCTCTCATTTAACTCGCACACTGCGATCTGCAAGGCGTACTCAGTGTTGGCAGCAATCGGTCTTCTGGAGCTGCATCAGCGAAGTCCCCCAGTTGCCGGACCTCAGAGCGGCAGTGTCGGTTCCTTTGTCAATGCGTGGTCGGCCCTGCCCGCTGAAAAACATGCGCTGGCTACAACTCAGTTGCCAGACTATGGTCATTGAAGCTGGACTGTGCGCTCATCTGCTCAGCCAACAGTACCACATATCAACAACTGGTAAGGTATCTGTTTGGGTATCGGCGGTATGGAAAAACACAGAGCAAAAAGCAAATCATGTTTTGGGAGATTTGACCTCACATTTCACTTACCTGCTTACTGGGTGGCTTTCTATGCAACCACTTCTTCCACTTTGTCCTACTACCTTGAGACATCGAGATTGTCGACAAATGGCCGCAGCCTACAGCCAACAAGGTTTGTCTAGGCCTCAAGGGATCCAAGTTCATCTTTGCAGGTGTTGCTTTTCAGATTGGCTTGCCCTATAGCTTTGACTGTTGCTGGTGATCCCAATGAATCAGTGCTTCGACAGTCTTTTTGGACAACATCGTCCTATGGAAATCCTCAAAAATTCGCACAGCTGGCAACTTATGAATCTAGTCATATCTAGTCTATGTTTGTTAGCTATCCCCATCGCAACCAGCCCACGCGAGGTCCCGAGGTCCCCCACAACCTTCAGCATCCTTTCCAGCTTATCGGATTCCTCCGTCGAGCACTGCCTTCCCTCAGGCGATGTCAGTGTCGCAGTCGAGTCGTGGGGTGAGAGCTGGCGAGCTGGGTCAAGCAGTTAACCATCAAGCTATTATAAGCAACAATTTCATAGGGAAAACAGCCTGGTAAATGTGATGGGAACCAGGGGGACTAAGGGTGAACTGACCCACAGCCAGCTGAAAGGTATCCAACTGCTGCAATGATGCGAATGTTAATGAGCTGACAGGTTGAGGGGATTTGAACAGTATGATGCATCAATGATGTCCTGAAGTCTCACACCCTGCAGCATGTCGCCATGTCTTTTGTTTCCGTTGCCAACTTCCAGTCCAGTTTGCTGAACTTCTTGAAAGTTCATGCGCGAATGACTGAAACATGTCTTGAACCTTCTGAAACCAATGTGGAGATTCTGGGTGTTGTGGTGTTCCAATCACCCTTGTTCAAGCATCAACATCATCAACGATGCAAGACTCAATCTTTCTCTGCACCACGGGAACTTTGCCCCGCAGCTTTGCCGTGAGTGGAGTCCATCACGAACGACTTCCACAACACGGCACGGAAGAAAAGAATGCGCCAATTCCTTCCAGTACATCTGAGAATATCTGGTAGATGATGTTCTCCGGTTCCTTGGAAGTCTCTTTCCATGCGCCAAACGCATCTTGGAGGAGCTCTTTCTCCTCTTCTCCATCGCTTCCTGTTGCGAAGAGCCGCCAAGTCCTCAAGGCAGCCAGACAAACGGCCTTGTCATCTCGCGTTTCCATGAGCCCAATGTTCATCCACACCGGCTTTCCGCTGGGCCGGTTTGCAAGGACCGGCTCAAAGTATTCTGTTGCGCCGAATCGGAGCTTCTTGAAGCCCATGAGCTTGGCTTCACATGCCTGCATGATTTTTGTGCGGGCCGGCTGGAACAGGACGCCCAGCTTCTGCAGGTACTCCTCGTTGATGATGGCAAGGCCACCCTGTTCAACAATGTTGGGGATTGCTTCTTTGAAGCGCATGCTCAACTTCTCTTTCGTGGCCCAGTCCTTCAGCTCAGCAATGCGCTCCACATCCTTGGTGTTCTGAGCTTCCACTTGCGCAAAGTCTTCCACCATCATCGCATCAGCGTGCTCCATGGCTACTGGAACACAGGACAAGCGGTCTGCACTGCCAAGTAGCACTACTGGCAATAGATGTGCAAACTCAAATTGCCTGAGCCCAAATGTCACCATAAACTGTCAAAAGTTGTCGGCCCATCTCACAGCAAACCATCCTGCCAGTGGGTCATCAGTGTGCTTCACGACAAAAAACATCAAAAACCTGTGATGTTGCCTATGTGTCGGCAAGCTCTGCAAGGGACTATGAATGGCTATTCATTCAGGGCTGCCTGCGGTACCGCTGGACTCGCAGAGACTGGAGCTTCCTGGAGCAACGACGCAAGGAATATGGTCGTACAAGAATGGTAATTTGGAAATTGCCAAAAGTTTGTGCGGTCACAATTTCATTGTAGGATGCCCAACAAACACACGCCGTGGAACATCGGAAAAACAATCTGGCACATTTTTGAATTTGCCAAGCAGTGCTTGAAACAGTCCTTCGGGCAATGCCTGGGACTGAGTCTTGTCCTTGCCGCGAAAGCGTTCAAGGCCCAGGTACAGGTTTGACGAGCTTGGCCCACTTGGTCTTCCATTCAAGTAATGAAATGTATTGAAGCAAGGAACCTGCTGCCAATAACTGCTCGTTGGACCGACTCTTCGACTCTTCGGTTTTCTCTTTTTGTAGTTCACAGTGCTGTTGTGAATGTGGGGCCATGTGTTGTGTGCTGCTACCAGTCATTGGTGTGTCTCTCCCCTTAGGATAGCCCACCCCTTTCGTTCGCCTCCCAATGCCGGCGTGCCTGAAGACACCTCCATCGTTGTCTTCTGTCATGGACTCAAGAATTTCTACGAGCTCCTGCATCAATGGTGGTTTCTCAAGTCATAGGGGGACCCCCAAAAATGGCCGCTGGGTTATGATCAATGGTCAACACTGGATGATTTGGGGTTGCCACAGGAGTACCCATAATTTTGAGTGTGATGTGAGGATACCATGGGATAGGTTCAGAGTCTTTCTCAAACTATGTCAAAGTGGAGGACTCCAAAAAATATCAAAACACATGAAACAATGTTGGTTTTTCTCGCCAGATTTGACCATGTTAAGTGGATCCCAGAAGATCCCCGCCTAATCATCATCAACATTCATCAACGTAAATACAACCAACAACTGCAAGACTTGCAAAAGAGTGGGCATGTTGGACTACTGTAGCACTCCCCTGTTGTCACTAGTTCAATCATTCAAAGAAAAACAGTTGGAGGGTGTTTGTTGTGGCCTTGTGAAGCCTTCGAAACTGATCGAAGCTTCTCTTTTGCTGGTCAAGAACATGCAAATCAAATGCACTGCATCGGAAGTGCCTGGTGGTCAGGATCATTGGAGTAGTGATCTTGTTTTTCTTCTTGTCTAGCCCGCTTCAATGCGTTCCTGTTGCAGGCAACAGCTGCAGCAAAGAAAATTTCTCGCAAGCACTGCAAATAGGATTGCTGTATGTATGCCTGTAACTGTTTTTGGTTGCTTGTCGCATTAAATCCCTGCATTCTTGTCCGAAGTAATTGTAATTATTTCTGCAATTCCATGCGTTGTTTTCCCTGCATTTTTTACCCAACATATTCGGAATTTTGCAATACTAGCACATTCATCCCCTGTTCTTAACTCCTCGCTTCTATTTCTAGATCCTTCCTAGAGTCCTACACATATACAATTCATTTCTCCATCCCGCGCGTTTTGCCTCACTTTGTCGGCATCTGCTTGTCGAATCTTTGACAAGAAGCCAGGTACGCCTCGAGAACATCCGGATCTCCACTTGTTACTCACACTTATCATCCCACCATGAGCATCCATCAGCAGTGTGAAATCGTCCAGTCGCCATTGTAAGGTGTTGCACTACTTGGAAAACTGGGAAGGATCACGGATCATGATCCATGCAGCAAATGCCTAGGGCCTACCGGTACAGTTGGAGATGGCACGTTCAAATTTTGGCACGTGCGCCGCATGGTCATCCTGGCTGTTGCAGCTGGGCATTCCACGTCCCTGGACTTTCATCAAGCATCTGGCCTCAGGCATGTTGTCATGTAGATCACCGCCATCTACATGACTTGGCAATGGCTATCAACTGCCCACTTCAGGTAGACCGTTGAAGAAACAAAGAAACATCAGAAAAAATTAAGAATGATTAGTAATTATGATAATAATAAATCATCATAACGATAGAAAACATTTCAAAACAATGTGAATCTAATGTGTGAGATCTCTTCCGAATTCACTTCACTGGTCCTTGACTATCGTCCGAAACGGGCCCCACAAAATGTCAGCGGCTGTGGATGGCTATGGTGCCCCAAATCCATTGTCGATGATCAAGAAACGGAGGTTTTACCGGTGTTTCATGTTTCTGCATGTTTTTGAAGATCCAATCTACCGGGCGGGGACTGGCGGATGGAGGATGGGTTCCTTGGTTGCGGATGCGGAACCCCTTGTCTTTAAAGGCTTTTTGAAAATAAACTCGCCAGTGGTCCGGCCCCATTTTGGACCTATGAATAACGCGGGCTGAACATGGACCCAACTTGTCAAACATGGCCCTAATATGGGTCCAACGGAGTTAAGGTCAATGGCAAACGTTGTCTTGACAGATGAGGACTGGTGAACAGTAAAGTAACAGTGGTCCAGTTTCTGCTCAAGTGTGACCAAAGTAAGCATTATCGTATAGATATACTTAAGCAATTAAGCATCAACACACTGTACGCATAGATACGCATAGTTTCTTAAGCCATTACTGAGGAATTTTTGATCTTTGACCTTTCGCCGCAATTTTCGCGCGTTGAGGCCCCAGCCACGCTGAGCCTAACTCGAAGATCGGGTTTCCTCAGCCAGTCGAAGACAGCCACATACGGTTTTGTGCCTGCGCCGCTTTGCGGACAAAGGGAAACTGCAATAGAGGCAATTGGTTGGCATTGTAAAGCACAAGTTACCAAAAGTATCCAATAGTAATGGTGATTTATGGTGATTCATAATCTGTACTAGTAGGGGATACCAAGCAAAGACTAAACTGTGAGTGTTTTTCACGAGAGAAGCAAGCACTTCGAAAGTCGACGCCGTCAATGCGGTTTCCTTACTAACTATTCACACGTGCAATATGTCATACGTACATGCCTACATTCCCGTACATTCACATCCCATCTACATTCTCGTACATTCACATCCCATCGTATCCTATTTGGGCTAGTTGGGACTGCCTCTCAATGCCTCTCAATGAAAACAAATTGCGATCTGCAAGGCGTACTCAGTGTCGGCAGCAATCGGTCTTCTGGAGCTGCATCAGCGAAGTCCCCCAGTTGCCGGACCTCGGCAGTGTCGGTTCCTTTGTCGTGGGGCAGTTGCTGGGGCTCTCTGAGACTCTGGTGATATCCCCACTACCTCCGGCAGAGCACGTTACGAGATAAATTTGTCCACTACATGAGCCACTGATTATTAACCATCGTCGCTATTGGATATAGAAAAAAACACATACCAAATCATACCAATTCTTCTGACCGTTGATTACACCTGAGAAGGAAGGGGGCGAAAGCTGGCCTCTACCAACCTCCTCCATTTCATTTTTGGAGGTCGCATGTGAACATAGACAAAAATAACCAAATTGTCATTCATTGATCGATTTGATGGTTGGTCATTTAGAAATTTAGCAACTAGAATGTGAAGGGCAAATCTGATTCCCTCATTTTGATAACTTGGCAGTCAGTTTCATGTTGGCCGCAAAACAAGAATGCCCCCCCCTCCCCAAGCCTTCCAAACATCACCCGACACCTCCAACCATATCAAACATGCAGATTTTAATGCTGAAACAAAGCCAGTCGTAAACCTCCGTCACCTGTATGTTCATGCTTATATTGCTGTGCTCAAACACTGGAAATATGCATGGCTTTCACACAAGTGTTGCAGTTGTCTTGTGCATCTCCTTTCAAGAACAGTTATTAGCATATTTGAGATTCACAATGCCACTATTTTGCGTGGTTTGTGATGTGTTCTGCATGTCGCAAACAACGACAAAGCGGGTGCCAAACCGGGTCCGACATAACCCCCTGCCAATTACTGTACAGTGTTTTTGCCATGTGCAAGATCAGGCAAGATCCATATCCCAAAAACGTTCAACTGACGAAAGAACAAAACTGAAACGTTTTTTTCCTCCAAATCCCAACCCAATGCTATTCTGCGTTTGCCTGTTCATAAACTCCATTTCGCAACCACCCGCACCCCCCACCCCGCACACACACACACACCCTAGATAGATCGATCTATAGAACTCCTCTGTACGAAAACCCAGCCCTGCCTGCCTTTCTGCTGGCCTTCGCAAAAGAATACTGCTGCTGACATTCTCATTGGATCTCGTTGGCTAGTGATCAGCATTTTTGAATATGTCCATGACTATTGTCAGGACAATCTGTACGTAGAAATTGATTCGCCCTATCAACATTTCTAATCTGCCAAATGCCAATCTTAGCATTCCCAGTGCACTAGTAGTGGCGAACCTGACTGACATCAATGATTGTTGGCAATGCATTCCTGGCACCCACCGCAAGGTCCACACAAATTCCAGCATCGCTTCATCATCCTCCACAGAGCTCTCCATGGCAACTCGTGTTACACCTTCCTTACCCCAGGTTGTGAAACTATCATCTTCTTCAGGAGAGCATCTCTGAACAACCCTATCTGCGGAACTAGTGTCACCATGTGTCACCTAGTCATTACAGCTTGCGCAGTTGTAGTGAGGTGAGAGCTCTCAAGAATTTAGCAGCGGATTCCAATGATGCAAATGTTGCGTGATAAGCTGAAATGGTCAGAAGTTGTCAGTTCATCTCATGGCAAACTGTCCTGCCAGTACTGGTTGCGCGATTCCCCCTGATTTTTCCATATGTTTCCTACCTGTTAGCAAGAGCTGCTCTCCTAGGTACTTGAATCGAAGCCTTGCGTGTTTCTCTAATCTTGTGTGCGCCTTGTGCACCGTGTATCTGGAACAGCTGCAGGCCATGCCATAAGCAGGAAGCGACCAACAGAACGCGCCAAAAGTTTTCCAAAAAGGATCTTTCCCAACGGTTCCTGTGCTCATCTCCAGCGAAGTCCCAGTCAACTGAGACCAAGACTGGCACAATGGGGACAGCTGAAGCGGTGACAGTTTTGGCTGACTTGACCATGTTTGAGTCAAGGCTTTACAAGGCTCAACCGACACAAGGGACAAGTGCTGTTCACTTGGAGCCAATGTTTCAAACATTGGCGGTGGAAGATGTGGTGGCAATCTTTGGTCATGACACCTGAGTCCTCCTCCACCTCTTCCAAGCAAATAGGACATTCATAGTCCTCTTCAATGTCCACAGCTGGTACTGTATTGTCTTCCAACGAACCCACCGGTGCAGCATCACGGGATCTCAGCATGCCGCGTCTCAAAAGGGCATGTAACATATTCCCAACGCCAATAAAACTCATCATCAAATACACCGTGTACGTCACCAGGCCAACCCCATGCGCCAGAGTGGCTATCCACAAGCCAGGTGCCGCATCTCTGCAACTTGGCAGCTGACCAACCAGCTCTGGGGTAATGGCGCCCTGCTTAGAAGCAGTGCCCAGCCACAAAAGGATCCAAACGTTGATGGCCATGACGCACAAAAGTAAAACCACACAGCAGTCTTTGCACCTCCACCGTTGTGGCAGCGTGGTTTCATCAATGTCTAAACAACACACTCTGGTGCCCATGACGATGTCGAAGAAAGAAATTCCCAGGATGATCTTGGTCAAGAGTTTCAGCGAGCCCTCGCAAGCGACGTTGTGATACGCCACGAATTCTGCGATATGCCAAGTAGCCAGGCCCAGAAGCGCGCCACTCAAAACCACAGAAAACATACCAATGATGCACAGGTACCTGACCGCGTCCCCGAATATTTCAGAAAGATTTCAATACTGCCAGGAGGTGCGCTGGAACCCCGTTGAACTATAGGGAAGCTCCTAAGACCATCACTAGCCATCATACAACACGCTTGATCGTTGCCATCAGCAAGCATCATCAAGTGTCAGTGACCATCATTAAAACATCATGAAGAATCACCATGAACCATAATTCAAACAAGAGAATAACTCAAACAAGAGATGATGAACAATCACTTTGACTTTCATTAAAACATCATGCACAATCACTATGAACCATAATTCACCATGATTATTGCTGATCATTGCACCCCCAACCTGGAGAACAAGTCGAACAATACCTCCTCCCGGTGCTCAGCCACGACCTGTGCGTTGGCTTCTGCCTGTGTCATTCCTTGCTGCATCAAGTCCTGGCACGGAGGCTTAGCCAAGGCGATTGATACTCGTTGAACATGATGCTTAAGGACGGTCATTAAAATCCATGATGTTGGGGGATTGTTGTTAGGGATGGTCATTAAGATTCAGAATGATGATCATTATACATGATGGTCATTGAGATCAATCATGGTAATTTGACAATGCATGGTGCTTCATGATGGGCTAACACATGTTAACAATGGCCAATGATGGTGTGACATCTGCCACCGCCTTGCGCGGTACTACGGGCAAACAATGTTCAATATCATGAACTATTTCTCTTGTCCACTGTCAGCCATTACTGACAACGCATAAAGTCACCTCAATTGTGCTTACACATGTTCTTCCGCATGGAACTCCGCACATCAACTGCCCCCAAAAGTCACCTCAACTTTTTTGACCAATGGAACGCCGTATTATTTGGTAAATTTTTATGGTTTTTGAAGGGTTTAGTCACATCAACTATCTTATTTAGTATGGGGGAAAGAACCATGGACGTGTCCAAACACATCTAAACGCAAAAGGTTTTTGATATGAATCCCAATGGAACGCCGATTATGTCTTACGTTTCTAGACTTCATTGAAACATGTTACTCCGTGAGATACATCCAAGTTCGGTCTTGTGTAGGCATGCGCTCAGCAGGAGCGACGATGTTTTTGGTCTGTTGTTTTTCTTCTCCTTCTTCTTCTTTTTCTCTGAGCGCCTCTTCGAGGTGGCAGCAGGTTGGCGAAAGAGCTTTGATTTCAAAGCAAATGCACTCACCAGGGTTAGAACTTCCGCAAGTTGATGCGACTTCCCTGTTATCACTTCCGCATGGAATAAAGCTACCAACAAAATGTTGATGCGACTTTCCGCACCGACAGTAGCATCCAGTAGCCATTAATTCACAATGATTCTATGGTTAACGTCCACAACATTCCAAATCACGAGGAAGTAACCTCATGGTTCATTAACAGTCATGCATTAACCACTGAGATGATCATGATTGACCATCATTCACCATCACTAGCCACCAGTGCTGGCCTGCACTTTGTTCAATTATAGTGGTGGTTCATTTTATTCAAACACTATTTTGATCCCATACCTGACTAACTACAGGATAGTGGAGTCTCAAACGATCATTTACCACAACCATCATTGATCATCATGAAACATCACCATTCACTAGCCATCATCAACCATCATTCACCATCATCAACCACCATCAATGATCCCATGTCATCCCATGTCCAGATTTCCTGTGCAGAGCTGCGCCGGCGAGACAAAGCTGCGTTCCAGCCCATGACACGCGCGGAGACCCGGTGCGCCAGCGGCAAAGGTCCAGGATCACTGGAGCCATCACTGGAAACCTGGGAGGTCAAGGTTGGGATCTGGGGCCCGTTGCGACCGGTCGCCGGTGACATGGGATTGGTTGATGATGGTGAATGATGGTTGATGATGGCTAGCTAATGGTGATCATTCATGATGATCAATGATGGTTATGGTTGGTTTATTATTGTGAATGGTGACTTGGATGGTTTTGGGGCCCCCTGTTTTGAGAACCCCCTACTTCACTGTGGATAATTGTGCGGGTCCTTCTAATTTGAGAAACACACAATTCAAGCGGTCTGTAAAATTTAGAATGATGATATCCCAGATATATCACTGATTGACAAGAGACTCTTGGAGTATTTTTTGGTGCCAGCAAAAAACTAGTGGAGGCCCAGCAATGATGACCCAAAATGGAGTAAATTCGCCTACTTTGGCAGTTACTTTTCACAGTTTGATGCTTGATGATTCTACCAGTGGTCATGTATGGTCCAGTGCTAGAACCCTGGAGGCACCAGTACTAAATGGAGTTGATGCGGTTGATGACACCTGACGTGACACATTGGCAAAATCCAGCGCATTCCGATTGCAAAGCCCCTGAACTGCATGTTGTGGACTTCGTACCAATCAGAGTCTCTGTAATTCACTGACTTTAGGCCTTGAAATGGGAAGGTTGACCACTGACCACTATAGCCAATCACGTGTACTCCCTTGTCTGCCCAGAACAAGCAAATGGGGTGTGTCACTCTGATGCACGGTAGTCAAGTTGCACTTTCCTCATCTTCCCCTAGAGAAAGTCGTGTTGAAGCTGGTGCGGTATGCGCCACAAACTGCATCGTTGGCGATGATGCTCGCCACGATAGTCGGCCTGGATTGGAGCTGGCAGTGATTCCTCTTCAAGCTTCACAAACAGCAAAAATATCCAAAAATGGGTCACTGGCTAAATACTGCACGCGCAGCGAGCCCAAATGTAAATATGCTCTGGTCGGTCAGTCCCAAGATTCTCCAAGTACGAGTAGGACTCATAACGACTCTAAAATAATGCAGACTTAGCAACAGAGTCCGAATTGACGTGGTGGGCACACACGCTCCTACATTGCACCTTTACCGATTGGTGAGATTCTTCTGTAGGCTTCAAACGAAAGACGCACTGTGATCATGAACCAGATCTTGCCATAGATTTCTAGAATGCTCATGACTCATGTAGGGAAGCTTGAAAATGTGTGAAGTTGAGCTGAGCTGCCAAGAGATTGCATGTCTGTGGATTGGACCCGGGATCGAGAGTTCGTGTCCATCTGCGCTGGAGACAATTGGACTGCCATGGCGAACGATTTGTACTTTCGCAGTCAGAATTCATGGTCTGTCCATGCCCTTCAGTTTGTGCCTTGCTGAAGCCATTGTCATTCCATTGGTGTTTCTAGTGTCAATCCGTGCGAGTCTCTCATGATTTGTATTGATTTGTCTCTATGCAGTACTCTTTTTGAGCCTTCATTTCCGTATCATGTGTGAGCAACATGTATCAATGAACTGGAAGAGTCCCAAATTTGGGGAATAAGAAGGTGTTCTTTCCATATCTTTCAATCATTGCTGCAAGCAACACCCCTATGATTGATAAAGTTTGATGGCCACTTCCAGGAAAATGCCAGTGCAAAAAAGAGACGGTGACAAAGACTCTAAGAACTATTCTAAAAAATGCCTGGTTTCACTTCCCATCCCACCCTACAATTGCGCATTGAATCAACTATGACTACCTGGCTCCACTCACAAATTCACTCGACTTTTCAGCGAATCAGGCAGCCATCTTCTCCCAGGGAATGTGGATGGGCATCAGGTCCTTTTCAGCCACGAGCTACACAGCTGAAACATGGTCCCACAGCCATGATTGTGCCATGCGTTTGGGTTGTCTTTTGCAATTGTCATGTGTATCATTCGTTACTGTCATTCTTCCCTCTTGCTGTTTTTGCAGCCCTGTCAATTTTCAAAACCATTCCCTGCACGGAAACATGAGCTTTGGGAAACCGGTTAGTTAAGAGCAAATCAATAATTGGTCACACTTTGTGCACCATCCTGTGGCTTGCGGGGGCGTCCAACAGTTCTGAGATACATTGAGATACATAAGATTCTATATACACTAATGTTTGATCTCCAATCAGGATGAGCATTGGCACTGACCAGCGGCGTCAAGATCTTGATTCCCACCATTTCCCACCTCCAGTGTTAAAGCAGGATTCGCTACAGTCTTGAACTCGCTCCACAGCTGCTTCAGAGACGCCTCCAGGGACCCAGGAATCCCAGGGATCGATCTACGTTCGCACTTGGCAGTTTGGTTGGGCCTGGTCACAGCCCAATATCTCGAGCTGACGCGCATCTTTGCCTGCTTCAATGTTGCTCCTGAGGCAGGTGGCATTTGCACCTTGAATTCCAACGGTAGTCATGTTATACAGCCATTATCAACAAAATTCAACAAACACTTGAGGCCAGGGGTCAGGTGACGAAAGCTAGCATGGCAACTGACCTGGTGGAAGAACAAACAACGATTGGCATGCATTCATTTTTGTTGAAGAAAGCCGCAACAAGTGGAAACTGCAGTGCAACAAGAACGACCTAGGGGGGATTGAGCCCTGCCAGGGGGGGGGGCATTATTCAATCATTTGTGATTTTTGGAGGTCCTGTCCCTGCCAGTTCTTGCGAAAGCAAGAGCAACTTCAGCTAGCTGATGCTAGCTTTCCTGATAAATGCTTCAGTTCACAGTGTTTTCATCTTTCCTGTTTCTTGTCACAGTTGGATCCTCAGAATGTGGGCATGAGCCATCCCACATGGTTTTGCCTTTCTATCCTTTTTGCATAGTAAAGAGCACCCAAACCATATGGAGGCGCAAATGAAATCTGCAAGACTTTCTGGGGCACTAGGGCACTGGGGCAATTGGATGCTCTTGGATGCGCTTGGATGCACTTCGCTCCTGCAAATCTGCATCGTGCTGATGGACTTGCGATAGAATGGAAAGGGGATCTGACCTCAACTTGCAGCAACCAAAACATAAATATGTCACTCGTCCCTGAATGCCACTGGTGGTTCAATACGACTCCTGACATAGTGATAGTGGTCATCAAACACAAGGATGGTCTTGCTGATGGATGAACATGAATGATGTCAATCCCTGATACTCACTCATAATATCGGAGGTAGTTATCACTCCTCAAGGGTTCGTTCATCTTCGCACATGGGAACATCTCTTCACCAAGCTCCCAACTCACCTTCTCTGGAGATGTGTTGCCCAGTTCCCAGAATTTGTCCTCGTGGAAAACGAGCACAGCGAGGTCACTGTTCTGTTGGGATGTCACAAGTTACTCTTCCCACGAGGGCACCAAAATCTCACAGAGACCTGCATCGGCTTAGATCATCAGCTCACGTCTTTGCACATCCAAAGCTTCATTGCTCATGAGATCTCATGAGCTGCCCTGCATCTTATTGCCCTCCAGCCTGCCACCGGGAGAAAGGACAGGATTCGTAGTGGACAACCATGATTGGAGCTCCAAAGGGCTCCTGGCAGTTGGTGCCCTGACGTTGGAGCTCCAAACAACCGCAATGGCCCATGATTGTCGAATGAATTGTCACGGTAAAATGATCCCAAGGGTTGGATTGAACCATCAAACAACCTTGTACTTGCTCCATCTTGCTCCCCAAGTTTACGACAAGGAACAACAAACAGGGTGAGGATGGATGAGGAGCTGAATCTCCAAAGCCCAAGGTGGGGTGACTCTGCAGCTCCTGGTCCATGTGCACAGACGGTAGATCTTGGTTCAGCCCATCGCGCCAAAGATGCGGACCAGCAGGTCGCACCTCAATGGGATGGTGCCTCCATACATCTCCATACCGTAAGCTAAGCTAAGGACCTGTTCTCACAATGACCATCAATATCCATCAATCATATCTGGGTGGCTGGGGGTAAAACACCCTTACTTCATCTTAGTTCATCAAAACCCAAACATAGCATGCCCGTTGTTGGAGTCCACGTAGATGTTGCAATGTTCACATGCCCGGTTTGGGTGTTGTTCATCCTGCCTCTTTGGCGGTTGCCCGCACAGCAGACTTGCCATTGGCATAGGACTGGAATGTGTAGCGGTTCATGTTGACCTGAACAAATCCCTCTTTCAGCCTCTCCCCAGCCAACTTGGGAATCTCTACTCTTCCAATCATTATGTGCTGTTTCGTCATCTAGATTCCATCTCCCACTTTGTGGATGACATCAAAAGATTGGCTGAGCATGTGGTAATCCACATCTATTTTCCTCTGCAATCTGTAGAAAACCGAGTCCCGCTGTCAATCTGTGGACATTCCAACCCGGGGTCTGTCAAAAAGGGCTGTCCAATGTCCACTTGCACCGGAGTCGCCGCCTTGTCAGTCTGCATGAAGCAGCTCTGCACCTGTTCCACGGGAGAATTTCTTCGAAAGAGAATGCTTCTGAAGCAAAGGCTCACAGCAATGGAACTCCAGTGAGCAACACAAAAGAAATAATACCTGTGATCACCTGGTGCAAAATCACAACAGGGACGCGCGAAGTGTACCTCGGCAGAGTTGTACACAGCTTCCACGTTTGGCAAGTAGGCCTTGCCAGAGCTTCACAAACTCAATTGGTGGCTGGAGAGCCATCACTGACACCCTGATATCCCGAGTATGTCCTTGTAAGTTACAGTGTTCCCAGCATTTGCTGAAGCCTCGCGCGCCATCGCTCAGCCCTTCGAACACCAAGTTGTTGTCTGCAAATGAAACCGATTGGGGGTTTCTTAAACTTGGGAACCCCTAAAAATGGTTACCGTAGTTTATTATATACGAGTACTACATATGCTTATATAATATTGGATGATTTGGGGGGAGTCCCCTTTTTTGAGAAACACTCGATTGGTTCCCCACCATTCATTCCCCCACCTGAAGGAAACTTGCAGGTACGCCAGCGAGCAAATCCTGGCAGTTGGCATCGAAAAATCAGGCTTAGCAGCTGCGCTCAAACGTGCCGGGGGCTCCCCAATCTTCCGGTGCTGTGGTGCGTACAGGAGCTCATCATCATCAATGTGGATGAGCCTGGGTGGCAACAATAAGCTTTGGAACCGGTGGACAATAAGCTGTGAAAGTTGCGGCTTCCCAAAATACATGTTCTTTAAATGCTTATTGTTACAAGGTTTCCCAGTGGACTCAGTTGACTTTGATCAGCTGGGTATTGCTGGACGAGATCCAGCCCCTTAAGTTTGTTTAAGTATCACCGTGCTTTCTTAAGAGATCTGAATAGCTTCAGTCACATTCTCCCACAGCAGGGTCTGAGAGTTGCACCAATCTATGTTGATGTCCTCGCAGGCTTGCTTGGCTCTAGCCATCACAGCAGTTTGCCGAGCCTCACAAGGAGCTGGTACTACTTCGGATCGATTCCAAGCAATTACCACCCTCCAAGCTAATATGCCATGAAAACTCCTGAAAGAAACGTGAAATTGTCCCTGCCTGCAGAGTTGTATAGTCATCTTGAGGCCGTGAATCTCGAGAAGACACTCCAACTGAGCACAGGCTTCATTGCTATGTAAACATCTCAGTGCAGCCAAACTTCACATGTGTTGTCAAGAAAGCTTCCTGTGTCCAGGGGGAAAAAATACATGCAGTATCTACAATTTATGGATACCCTAATTATATAGCTATCCAAAAATTACATAGGATCACCATGATTCACCACGTATTCATTACCCATTTCAGTAGGAGAAACATCAACATTTCGGTGCCGTTCATGGACAATCACTGATGAGTATTCCCTTCTTAGCATTTAAATGCGCGCTTGCTTTGACAGCTCCCCATAGCTACCCAGGAAACGTGAAATCAAATGAGAAAAAAGGGTGTGTCACATCTCAGCATGCGGCGGAGGCTTTCGGAAGATCCCCAAAGAGTGACCTGTTGCAAAGGAGTTTCACCATGTTTTCACATTCCATGCAAGTTGGGTGTCTTGAAGCAACTGAAGATTCTGACACAACGAAAAGAGGGCATCAAAGGTACAAATGAGTATTGCCTAATCAAATCAGCAAAGAAGCATCTAAGCATGAAATTACTTCTATATTCAGTGCTGGCACATATGCAAGGCCTGATCTTCATTGAAACATTCTTCCAGTCCAGAGATACCAAGATATGAGAAGCTCTTGCAGGCCATGAAGGATCTCAAATATATCCAAACAGGTGGTGACAGTGCCACCAGCACCTTGGTCTGTTCCTCCTTGGGAAGCTGTCTGATCACATCCACTGTTCCGGGTGAATCCTGCGCTGGGAGCCAGGCATTGGACAGCTGACATCCTACCTTTAAGGTAGATGGATTGTCTAGATTTATCTAGTATTCTAGTATATCACATAGCAAAATATACGCTGCATGTGCACACACACATAATTTGAATCACATGATATACACGCATAACACAATTAAACATACATATATACACGTATATATAAAGACCGTACCATACGAGACCATGTTGTACATTCTGTTGCATTGGATTGCACTGCACTATTATGTAGCTATCACTACACTACATTACAGAATATTCACCTCAATATTGCACTGAGTTAGATTACACATACATACATGGCAATGTTTCAACCATCTCAAAGTGGCTCTGAATTTTAGCTTTCCAATTGTTGAAGTCCCAGACTCCTCCAATTTGATAAAGATGTGCTCGACCTTTTGGCAGCTGTGAGTCGGCAGAAACTTGAGCCCTCCAAGATCAGAATCCGGTCATCATTTGTTGCGGTATTTTGTGGTCACCTTCAACCGGTCCGTTTGGGGGGGAGTGCAACTGGTGACACAGCAATTGGGAGGTTGACTGAGGCCGCAACTCCCACGTGATTCAGGTGGTACCTGCAAGAGCGAAGCGCTGCCTTACTGAATCTATGTGTGAGCACAAGCGCTGCCTGTTCCACTGGTAGGGTGTATAGCTCGATTGAAGATCAGAAACGAGGCTTGGAACAGTGCAGTCACTGAGGATTCTTGCTTTTGTAAACCGGATTGTTATGCCGGGCTGACATTGGATTCTCCATAGCTTAAATAACCTTGGCTCTTGGCCGATGTTCTCATTGAGATTCATAGGACAACTACCTCCCCAAGTCACATCACATGCAACTGGTGTTCGTGACAAGAATGCCTTGTTTGATTTGGAACTGTGGTGTTTTCTCCCATACCCCGGATATGTTGGGCATACTCTTACTACCTGATGAGCTATTCCAACCCTCAAAATGCCGGTCAAGTTAGATATTCATCATCCCAGGTACTCTGCAGGCTGTGCACATCTTCAAATGCGCCAACAATCTACAGGCTTTGATCTCATGTTGAGTGAACTCCCAAGTTATTGCTGGTTTCCAGCTACAACTCACCTGCAGTGGTTTCACCCACATGGGAGTTCATAGTGTACTCACGTAGGAGTTAACCATGTAAACCCCCCTGGTTTCTGATGCCCTGCTGAAGCTCAAGGATGGTCAAGAATAAGTATGGATACACGAATACGGTCCTGATGGTTACAACGTTCCCAATAATTAGATGACCCTGTTCATGGCCAATACAAGTCAATACGATCATACCCCAAGAAACAGAAGTAGGTGAACAACGAAGAAAGCCAACAGTTATTGTTCATAAATCCATGTTCATCAAGAGTTCACTCACGCAAGTTTATTGTCAAGTAAAAAAGACTGGTTGACACACATCAATTAACCTTCAATTGATGAGTTTTACTGGTTAACTAAAAAAATGGTTGGCAAACACACTGGTTGACCAGCAGCATCGAAGTGTCGGTCAGCTATTTCATAGTCAAATGTTATCGAATTACTTGAATTAACCAACAAAAAACCTTGTTTTCAATCATGGTTTGAATCATTACCGACTAGTTGTTTTATACATAAGTGATTAAGGAACTCACTATGAGACTAATTGACCAATAATACCCCTCTGGTGGCACCGGGGGGGGTCATACCCCTGAAAAACAAATAAAACACAAATAAGACCCTAGGTACCCAACCCCAAATTTCAAATAAAATGCCTGGTACCCAACCCTGTTTTCACGTAACCAAAAAGTCGGATTGGGCAAGCTTACAAATAATCAGTGAGGTACCCAACCCTGTCAAACAAATAAAAATCAAAATAACTCGCCAAGACCTGAAGGTTTTGTTCTATGTGGAGACAACAGGGGTTGGGCCCCCAAAGTTCCCCTTGATTCTTATTCAGAGGTTGGGCCCCTCAAGATCTTCAAAAATTTAGATGGTCATCGATGCTGATTGTTGTGGGTTTGTGCTGACCATTTTTGATTCCCACGTGTACAGCGGGAGGAGCAGGATCAAAGCTGCACCTCATGTCAAACGGTCCTGTTCACTGAACTAATGTAGGTGCTTCAAGTGAATGAAACAATGGGCGCCTGACCTTAGGCTTTGTATATCCTATGCTTCCCCAGCCAGCCCCCAAAGGGCTTTGTTGTTAATGGATGTTTGGTTGGTTTTGTCCCAGTTTTTTGGCGTATGAGAGCACAATGCTCTGCTACCATGACCACAGGAGAGCAATCCAGATCCATGCAAGCTCTGACGGAATTAAATCAATCAACGGTGTTGGGCGTTGGCTAGTTCAAAGGCTGGTGAAAGATTAGTTAGGCAACCAGAACAAATTGTTCCTAAGTATCTTGAGTGGCCCAAGTTGTTGTGTTGTTTAGTGGATCCGTTTTTTACCGCACTTGATATGGTGCATTTGTTTTTTAGATGAATGGCTTGCTGATTGACCTTGGGATGTATTGTTGAGAGCCTGGGCGGTATGCGCGCTATCCACAACTCCATAACGTTCAAAGCACATTTCCCTAGGCACTAGGAGGTAAATTTTCGAGCTATGAAGCGCACGAAAACAATTCAATGGCCGGCAATCTCGGGCCATTGAATTGTTTAGGGCTTGAAAAGAATGTTTGTTTGGGGTGACCACAGAGAAGTTTGTTCGATCGCCCTGCCTCCATCTAATCTTGCTTGTATTTTCTGTGCTGTGATGGTCATCGATGCGAGGATCGGGTATGATGAAAAACAAACATGGTAAACATCAGAAATGAATAAAAAGTAGGTACCCAACCCCCTTATTGTTTTGTGTTTTTTTTGACTATTTGAAAATAATTTGTGGGTTCCTGACCTTGTCACACAAATTCATGCACCAACCCTCAAAGCAACCCACAGAACAAATAATTTGTAGTATATTTCCAGGTACCCAACCCTACTTTTTGATTCTTGTCATGCACGTGCGAACAAAAAAATAGAAAATAAATATCTTGGGGCATGAGCCCCTTTTTTATTTCTTACAAGCCGACGGGTATACCAACAATCACTGCACTAACCAACTTACATTACTATAAATGATTAGCAAACTGGATGAAAACTAGGGGGGTCCCATTTGGTTCGGCCACTCCCAAATCGCTCCCCCTTCAAAGGGTCAGAACGGAATTTGGCTTCAAAAAACCCACGCCTGATCCAAGTCGCGAGATCGGGCGGATGGCGACTTAGAGTGACCTGGCGCTGTGAGAGGACAGCAGTGGCGGGGAACGATGGATGGCTAGACATAGCGATTGCTGGTGCTCCAGTAGTTGACGTGTTCAGTTGCACTTTCACGGCGTGATGAACAATGAAAAAATATGAAATACTGACAACCACTTCATGACTAGAATGCAAAATGATGATTTCACGTCTACTTTGATTGCCTTGATTAGATAACAATTCAACACGCGGACTCGGATGGGTCAGGTTCCACGGTGTGAGACAGTGGATGTCCTGCCCTCTTGGCCCACCACTATCCCCTCAACTGGTGTAAGGGGCGGGTCAGATCATTGACCGTTCGAAAAGGTCTTCGAGCAGAATGACGATGTAATGGTGTGGGCATACTATACAATGATACAAGTGCAATGCTGATTATCGATGATGAGTATACATTGATGATGGTCGCCGGCATTCTTAAAACCTTTCTGCAACCGGGATGAACACATCTTGTTCTGAGACTATCAATCATCATTAGCCGTTATCAGCTGCAATTGAGGACACATTATCAAAGTGTATGAATCAAGTACTAAGTTGAACTCAACCCCCCTCTGTCTCGGAGTTATCCATCATTTCATGCTTGACCACCCACATGCTGTTCTAGAATTGACCAAAACTAAACATCTGAACTGTCAACTGCCGAGCTTGGTGAAGGACAGGACGGGCAAACCAGAGCCACGCGACTGCTGGGAGGTGTCTGTGCGCGATCAGCCTCAGCACGGCAACGATCAGCTGTTGAGACCGCACAAGGTACCCTCAGTTGTCTCAGATATGTTTGCCTCGGTAACAACCAACTAATCATGAGTACACCATTAATGTACAATGTATCATGTTATGTTATATCATATCATATTATATCATATTATCTATTACTTTATATTATGTCATATTATAGCATATAATACAATATGATATCATAGTATATTATCTCATATCACATTATAATATTATCTTATATTCTATATCATGTACATACCACATGTGCAAGCCATTGATCAACACAACAAGACATTTGAGTTTCATCTTTCAACCGGTGCTTCAATCCACATCTGTAACAACACCTGAGGCATCTGCTGCACACCAGCACTCCTGAAAGATTGAACAATTCAGCGGTGGTTCCAAACAGTTTCTCGTACACAACAAGTGATCCAATCCCTTCAATAATAAAAGCCACCTGGCCCTGCAGGGGTTTTTGACACAAGAGAGGGGATTGTCAAACTGCAACATCCCCTGACACTATGACCGCTTCACGCTGCCTTCTGCCGATTGAAGGCCGGATCCTGGGAAACTCTGATGGCAGGAAAAACATGCAGCATGGAGGGAATAGGAAACAAATCAACAAATCGAAATCGTGAAATCTGTTCGATCAATTTTGAAGCAGGAAACCTGGATCTATAATCTACCCTGAAATCAGTGACATCGTGCCTAGTCGTGCCTGGCTTCTAAGGTAGTCTTAGACCACTCTACAACTTGTCCAAGCCCTGGACTTCTCCAAAAGTCGATACATTGCACATCCTGAGCTTTCGAAGAACTTGCTCGTCACAAACTCACCAAAATGGAACCGTTGAGGTAAGGCTTAAACAACTTCGCTGCAGCATGTTCAGCAGCAACCTCAGTGTGATGCCCATAGCAAATGGTTGCTTCTACAAAATGGTGCACCCCCAAAAATGGTTGGTTTATTCTTATTGATCATAAATGGTTAAGAAACTGCATGATTTGGGGGTATCCCTAATTTGAGAAACCACCAAATGGATAGCAATACATCAAACCCTGATCTGTTGTGACTGAGCTGGCCGACCCAGCGATCACCTTCACCAAAACGAATCAAGCCACTGCATGAGCACACGGAGCCTGACTGGCGAAGAAAATAACAGTGAACAGTTGGAGATTATGAAAAAGCGGCTGGACATGGCTGGACTTCTATAGTAATGTTAACACCGGATTAATAAACGGTAGGTTGATTAATTGGGGTGTACCATCTGAGTCGAAAACCAAGGCTTTTAAGGGATACCCCCTATTAATCAACCTGGGGTTTATTAATCCTTATCAAACATTACCGGCTATATCCGGCTATGTAATAAATGACAACATTGCAATTTGGAGCCCACCAACCCCGCCTTCAACTGCACAGTGCTGCCATAGAACTCCCAGCTCTTCGCGAGACTGGCACTGCTTCAGCGAAACAAAAAACTTCGCAACTGCTCGACATATGGCGAGCTGGGTCAAGCAGTTAACCAACCAATAATGGTGGTTATTACCCAACACAACTATAGGGAAACAATGGTTGATGATAAGGGAACCAGGGGTACGGGGTTTTGACCCACAGCCATATCAATGTTGAGCGATGTTGAGCGGTATTTTGCATACATTTGCACATTAGTTACGACCCAAAAAATGATTTGGAGATAGATTCCAAATGATTCGAGAAGGATTATAAACTAAATATGGAAACATAAAATCTTTTGCAGGTTGTAGAGTCGTTTGAGACGAGAGCAGGCCAATCATCAGTATCAAGTGATATCAAGTGCATTCATCTTGAGATCACGCGGGAGCGATGAACCGCCCAGGAAACAGCGCCCAGAGCGACCAACTCGAAGCCGCTCTGCGAAAGGTCGTTCCGATCGTTCCTTCAGCAGTGCAAGGGCCGAGCAAGGGTGCAACGCTACACTGGTCACGGTGCCTCAGCTTATAGCCCAGCACCGGGCCAACTGCCAAGACCTGGTACAGCGAGTTGGTCAGATCGCCGGCTGAGTGTCATCGTTACGCTGCCAAGTCACACAGGAAATCAAGAGTTGGGCGAGAGACATCAATGTCTCCGCCTGCGGTGTCAAGATACTGTTTTTCACGTCACACTGGCTTGGGATCCTTTTAAAAGAAATTCTCTTAGAGTCAGTTCCTGAACGTTCATCACCAGATGGTCTTTCGAGGTCAGTAATTATTCAGAGTAAAAAGGAAATTGTTCTCTTCTGCTGCTTTAGATTGGGCTTGGGGGCAAGACCCATGATTATTGATGGTAACTACACAGTTTCCGAAAGTCATAGCATCAAGGATCATCAAGGTGGTTCCAAGATGGTTCAAGGATGCTGCCCCCCAGCGGTGCCTGCAGCTACGTTATCACCCTGAAAGACCCATTCGTTCACATGGAGCCGAATGGCTGCACAAGAAATATAAAGAAACTGCCGTTCAAGTGCCTGCGTTTCAGTGTTGATCCCAGGATTTCGGTTGGGCAAACTCGAATTTCCAACTCGTTTGCTCTACGAATCATTCGCACAACGAGATCGAAAATGAGCAAAAGAACGAAATGGGCAGCTGAAATTACCAAGGCAATTGTTTTGCAGCGGGCAGCGTATTGCTTTGTACAAAGCCGGCACTTAGCCAAATGGGTAGTGATGTCGCGGTCGATGTTTCCTCCAAATCGATCCAAATCAATCCAAATTGACGTAATCCCGGCTGACTCCAGCTGTGCAGGGTTTCCTCCCTCGTTCAAACCCAGTCCTGTCGTATGCAAGCTGGAACTTGTCCAAGAGATCAGAGGTATTGGAGCAAACCTGAACCGTTGAAGGCACAAGGTGTACACATCCTGAGGTGCCTCCGGTGTTGCAAGTTTCGCACAGTATGAATCTGTGACTTCCAGTACAAGCGGGAGCTACTTGTATCTGCCAGTGCCTTCGTGAGTGTTGCCAGCAATACCACGAGGGTCGCATCGTTGAATTCGCTGCAAAACTCCTGAAACTCAGAATGAGAAAAACTCGATCCAAGAAGATCCACAGTTTGTGCTGAAGTGACTTCAAAAAGCACTGGCAATCATTGGCCTGCTTCAATGAAGATGGATGAACAGACTGGAGCGCCTTCCACCAGGGTCCAAGAAAACTCTTTTACAATGGAACGACCCCCCCAAAAAAAACATTGTTAAACAAAACATACTGCAGCAAACAATATCAACTCTTGTGATCCAGTGATTCATGGTGACAACTTGTCTCTGCCTGGCAGATGGACAGAGTCTGCCGCAAGACCTCTTGGTTTTTGGGCGCCCGGCCTTCCTGGCGAATCAACTCCAAGAGATCACGACTTGGGATGTCTTAAGTGATGCGAATTCGCACTTGTTGCATTTGCGTAGCAGGTAGCAGGTAGCAACGTGTGCCGTAGCCATAGCCAGTACTTATATAATGCTTCAACAAAATATGATTGTTGAACCATTTCTCAACCATCACTTAGCATATTGTGAGGCGCTTAAAATCAACTTCCAAGTTGGACGAGCACCGCATCGCCTTGACATCCTTCATATGCTCCAGCAGCTCCTTGATACGATTGCTGAGCATCACCTGGGCGGGTGTAGATGGACCATAGATATGGGCATGTACCTCTCGGATCTGTGCATGATATGTTTTTGTGTACCTTGCCATGCATTGGCTGCGTTTCTACCATTTTTCCGCAAAGGGAGGAATCCAAAGCGCTCCACGGTGAACCGGATGGGGCAGATCAGCTGTGGTCCATTCAGCATCTCGTTTAAGGTCTATAATAGTCTATAATCTATAAAGATAATATGTTCTAATGACATTAAGATCTATAATCTATGTTCTATAAAAAACGGAAACATTCTCTCGACTTTTTGCTCTCAGCAAGGCACCACTGAATTTGAAAGGCCGCTGGTATGCTGTGTGAAGTCGGAAGAATAACCTGGCACTGCAGTGTACATAGAGATGCCGGAGGTGCGTCGCGAATGGATGCAAACTGCTACATAGATAATCAAATGAGTGAAGAACAAAAGTTGTAAATGGTGTCCACAAACCTTCTCACACCTGTCGATGATTGTAGGGGGAGCACGTCAATGGAAACACCGACACAGAACTGAACAAGAAGCACAGGCAACATGCTGCAACATACAGCAGCTACCGATTCAAACCATTGAGTTTTCCATGTTGACAGGTTCAGATTGACCATTTGAATGTTTTTGTTCAATCAGCAGCTACCAAACGACACAAACAACGTGACACGTCGTAAGGACAGACACCTGCGGCAGCTGTGGTGGCAGATTTTGCAACGTGGTTGACCTGCCAAGTTCGTCCAATTCATTGGCGACACGAAGGCGGGGTACTCACCTTTCTTTATTGGTAAATTAATGATTGATTAAACGTGGATCCATTTGAGAAGACATGAGAAGACATTGAAAACATGTGTCTTCCCAAAAGAAAAGTGAAAATATTTCTCGATCGTGACCGGGGTACAGTACCATTTCTTGATGCACATGTTTGCGTGATGTAGATCTGCCGACAGTGCAACTATGCCGGGAGGGCCGCTATTCGCTCTGCTTCAAGAGTGTCAATGATGTATGGAACCTGCTTCCATCTCGATGTGCAAAAAAACACAACTGGCTCTGTCAGTATTCAGGCTCATCAGAATCATGTTTTTAGTCTGCATCTTCCACACTGCGTCTTCGTACCTGGTTCCATGTGACGGTAGCCTCACCCTGCTCGATGTGGATCGTGGCATCATATACCTCATGATTAACAGTTGCAAAGTCTGTCAATCCATTGCAAATTCATTGAAAACATCTGCAACTGCAATCATTTACAAACCCTGAGACCGCACTTGCAAACGTTGGGATGATCTTCATTTTGTCACAGTTATTTTTGAGCAAAGGTTGATGCAGGATGTCCAACAAACTGGCCTTCACTGGAAGCTCTTCAGACTGGGAGGCCTTTGCAGCAAACAAATGGATGACAGGCACAATGAAGATGGATAAACATGGATGAACGTGGATGAACATAGATGAACATGGATGAACATGGTGCATCTGTTTTTGGCGACACATGAAGACACAGTGGGAAAAGCGCTTGAGAGTTCCTCTTTTGGAGATGTTTCTCGCGTAGACACTGTTGGCACCTAACAACCTGACCTCAACATCCAAGGATTCACACGCGCGTGCGAGCAATCAATACGTGACCATCACCAAACATCACCAAACTGCATATATGTTGGATTCTCATGGATTCTCTATGTGTACACCATGAATAACGAAATGACGAGCTCCGTTTCCCGTGCTCCCCACGGCAAGATTGGTCACCCTTCCCTCAGCCACCCTCCCACACAAGCTCACTTCGTTTGCAAAAAATCTCTAAGCCATGCCTTCCCGGCTGGCTGAGGCCACATTGAAATCCTGGACCAGGCCTTCTCCCGTGACATTTTGTCAGCATCAACTAGGAGGGCAAAGGGATTCTCGTTGGCTCCCACCTTCGACAGAGAAATTGGTATCAACTGAACTCAAGAATCTCGTGCAAGAAAAACAAACAGCAAATTTGAAGCCTTCATGGCCTACATCCTACATCCACAAAAGGACTTTCATTGAGCAAGCAACCGCATGCCACCGCAGCCACCCGATCCTGGACCCAGATTGACGTCTAAATTCCCTCACGCCTCCTGGATCTTTTTGTGGAGGGCTTTGTCTGCTTCTTCTGGTTGAGGCCCAGTCGAATACCATCCTCAGCCATGCTCAGCCACCAGCTCTGCTTGACTCCTGCAATGGTTCAACAGTCCCCGACTGATGCGATTCTCAGACTCTGAGGAGCGGTCCAAGAAATTCGTATCTTGGAAAGACCTTCCGAACAACTAGGGGCAGAAGGAGCTCAGAAATGGCAGCTACAGTAATGCATGTATGTGCCAACATAGGCGGATCACAGCCTCCAAATACTGCGATAATCGTTGCTGGAAGAACTCAAGGTCAAGTGACCTGAGGACTGAGCTAGGGATGATACAGTAGAAGCCAACTATGGCAATTAGCAATCTAAGAAGGCTACTTAGCAACTACGGGAAAAGGCCGCACAAAAATATGATTTTGAATTTCATTGCGAAACAACTGACCAATGAATCACACTTGCTGAGGCTTTGTCCTTTGGCCTCCAGATTCCATGCAAACAAGCTCGAAAGAGTTGTGCACGTCCACCCGCCTTGAATGATTCCGTGAGGGAAGCATTGGGAAAGGTAATAAGACAAGTGCATTTGCTCTACCAGAAATTCCAAAAAGCCGGATCCTTTTGGCAACACTATGATTTCAGCATATTTCACCAGAAAGTCTTACCAGACAATCCCATCTGCCAGTTGCCAAAAAAACAACTCTGCTGCCCCTATTTCCATTTGTCCTATGCTGACTGCTCACCAGCTTGACAACTGGCACCATTTTTTTGCTGAAATTATGAAATGGTGCGGCGTCATCCTGCAGCATGTTTCTTCTTTTCTTGCCAGTGCACTGCGGGACGTTTTCAATCGTCCTCCACTCCTATGCCTGGCGCTTTCCTATCGTCACGAAAGGTGCCAGGGCCGTATCTCCACCAACTCAGCGCAAACAAATCTCTTCTTTCTCCGCCGAATCTCTCCTTTGTCCGTCTCAGGAGCTGTCCTCATGACAGCTGCCTCTTCCAGAGCCGTTCCACCCGCGGACTTCATCCCAGTCATCGAAGTCACCGCGTGGACTTCGACCCGCAGCTTGCGGCGACTGACCCTCTCCACAGTAAAAATATGGCAATGCCATGCCCTGCCGTGGCGAAGGTCACTCCCCAAGGCCGCGCGTGCAATCGAATGATGGGAATCGCCGATGCCCATCATCGCGCGCTGTTGGTCATAGACTCTGGCGTGTCTCCGTCTTTCTGGAGCTCCATTTCTCCTGGAAGTATTCAAACAGGGTCAAGGGATGTCAAGGGATCTCAAGGGTTGATTGTATGCAAAGGCGAAAGGACTCACCAAGCGGTCGCTTGCTGCAGCTGATGCCAAAAGCACTGCTGCAAAGCTGTGGCTTAGAACCACTTTTTGGAGGGGGCCACCAGATCGAATCTAAAGTCTCGAGCCAGATTTCCCCGGAATTCCAACAAAGATTTCTCACACCAATACGATGCAACGGATCCAACGCTCCCTCCGCACCCTCCGTATCAAGGCCGATACCTTCCCTCTTGTGCTCCGAGCAAGGCTCCAAGGACCCGTTCTGACCTCTGGAAAGGAGAGAACGAGTGTGAGAGATTCGATGGATGCGCTTGTATGATCTTGTATGATCATCTAGGATGATTTTGTACAGAGTCTATTTACGTAATGATTATCTAGAGCATCTAAAATTTATATACGATTGAGATGAGTATATAGTGTTAACTTTGGTGTTGCAATGCACCTTGCGCATCTTCTTCAAGATTGGGGTCACTGTCACTTAGGCTGCCACCGTCGTGCACTTCGGAAACGCACGACATGGTCTGAAATGTTGATCAAAACCTCGTCAAGCACTGTCACTGGCTGAACATAGGCCGGAGTATGTATATACTGAGTACACTGTATACTGTTTCACATATGCAGGAATATTGATATAGATATATTTCCAAACCATCTCAAGCAATGCATGTTTCACAATGAACGCGCCTCACTCATCTCTCGCAACATGAGATTGCCAATAAAAGCACTGAAAAAAAACAACCAATTCTATCCGATTCTGCATAACCATGTCATGGAGCAAGTGCACTTGGCAATCGGATTCACTGAACCTACTTAGAAACTACTATAATCATCTACAATTGTAATATGCAAATCGATTATCAATTAAACAATCTATAATAGATCTATATAGATCTATATTTTATCTACAATAGATCTACAGAGACACCAAGGTAACCCACTGAGGCAAAATCCAAGGGGTGGAGGTGAACATCAAGACCAGCAGCGGCAGCCATGGCCAGTATAGCAATCAATGTACCAAAGGAAAAAAGGAAAACCTTGCAACAATAAAACGTAATAAGCTTACTGAGAATGAGAAAGAAAATTTCTCAAAGTTGCTGATAGTAAGAAAAACTCGCTGCTCTACGTGGGAGTCCAGGTCGGTAATTAACGGGGTGAGGCTATCAATGTTCCATGCATTTTCATGCCATGATTTGCTAAGCTGGTTCTATTTTTGCCTCTGACATTGCATAGCATGGCTTTCACATGTTGGGATTGCGCCAATGGCCAGCAGGCCAAGAGCATAGCTTCCATGGAAGACAGGGAAGCCTTTGCGGACTGAGCCCAAGGGAAAGGACAGGCGATGCCAATTCCACACCGCTCCAAAGCTTTGCACAATCTGAGCGACGATTTGTCTGCGAGCTCGTCAAGCCATCCAGAGCCCCTTGCTGCCGACTGGAGCCCCAAACGCCATCCCGAAACTGCTGGAGCAATGAAAATATGATGAAAAGAGAAGATTGCATCACAAGACCTTCTGAGAAAAATCAATAATGGCGAGTAATTACCTGTATCGCTGCAGCGGCTGGCATAAATATCTTTTTCTTTTACAGCTCAGCCCCACCAACGTGTGACCAACAGACCAAGACAGGCACTCAAAATGGCCGAACATATTGGGAGCAGTGAAGTCATCAGTGTGAATCGCACTTAGTTCATGCTACTTGTGGTTCAATGCTCTTGAAAGGTGCAATTCCTTTGGAGAACTCTCCCTTGCATCTCCCCGGACCCACTTACTCGATGTTACTTGCAGCCTTCGGATTGCAGCGGTTCAGCTCGCAAAAGGCGTAGAGTGAACTCAGGGCCAGCAGTACCAGAAACCTCAACGAAGCAACACAGGTGGCTGCAACGCAGTTGCAACGGTTGTGAGCAGATCTCAAAGAGCATAGTGACTGCATTCATACCTCTAAACACTTTTGATAGCTGTGGCCACCGTCTTCAGCTATACTATCTTCATCTATCTTCTACTTATCAATTAATTATACATCTACCACTGGACTTTGATAGCTACAAACACTGTTGATCACTGTTGTACAACTCTTGAGGCAACGAACTCTTTTTGTCTTACTCACTCGTGGTGCTGTGGAGAGCTGCGAGAACGCTTGTGAAAGTCCGTGCAAAAATGCGATGGATTCGACATTTAGGACCAAATGAGGCAAATATATGAGGGACATTGAGGGACAAGCATGGACAAACCGAATGTGTCAGTGGATATTGGGCTCAACAGGCACGACATGTTCGCACTGCTTCCCATGCCCCGTGCCCAAGTGCCTTGGCAGCACCCTGGCGAACCAAGACATGCAGTTTCTCTGCGCCCTTCTGAACTGGCAGCGGTTCCAAGAGGCCTCGCTGGACACAGCGATGTCGAAACCCCGCAATTCTTCGCTTCTGCCTGGTTTCACTCACGAAGGTAAGTAGAATGAGGAGTCGTCACTGTTAAAATACTGTTAAACTGGGATGAAGAGATATGAAGATGCTCCAGAAATGTTAGGGAAAGGCCTAAAATTGGGTCATGTGGAACGGCGCTTCCTCAGATTTCGCGCCTGGGTCTGTCCCTGGTTTTCCAACCACTTGAACCTCAGAGCTCCAGGTCCAGACTGATCCGACTCTAGGGATCCAACGCTTGGGATCCGACGTACTGAGGCCATGTCAAATCCCGTCCCAGATAGGCACCTCAGCAAGGACCAGGCTTAGCGATGGGCAGTGCTGAATCGGGTTGGTGATGGTTGGTGCCACTTGGTTCCACTTCATTGACCTCGAAGCTATCTCTCCGCTGAGATTGAGTCAACACAGCCTGTCAATCCAGTGATAACATCGATAATTCCACGGTAATTCCATTAGGGGGAGGAGCTGTTGCGATTCCCATTCTGGGTGATAAGTCCGTTTAAACTCAAACCAATTAAACTAAACTACCGCTACAACTCCATTACCAGCCACCCAACCAGACCAGGCCCAGACCATCCAAAACCAACCAGCAGAAGCTGCAGGTCTTGCTTGCTGCTAAGATTCGTGCTCTTCAATCAAAACTCCGTCACTCTTCCGA
>VSDK01001317.1:332061-344565 GCA_009767595.1 Symbiodinium kawagutii
GACATACGGTACGGATTATGCGCATCTCGCAAACGTCTTGGAAGGAAGCGCCGTTGCCGCACAAGTGCTGAAACACACTCTTGAACAAATACTTCTGCGCTCAAAAAAACATCTTGGGATAATGTGGGGTACAGCCATCGTTGCATACACAATCACGCCCTCTTCCAACTCAAAAGGAGCAAGTCTCTGAACCAATATGATCGGGGACCTCCGAAGTTGTCTTTCCAAAACTCTTTTGCTCTCAGAACAACCAGTCTGAGGTTCCGTCTGCCGCTCTTCGGGCGTCAAAGCCCGTGAAAGAATGGCCTGCCAAGGTTTTTCACGCACAACCAGGGCAGCACAGGTGGCAAACCTGACCACGACAAAGATGTCGCGCAAGTGTCTACCACGTCTACCAACGTGAAGCATCCCTTCTTAGTCTTAGTCTTAGTCATAGTCTATGTTTGCTTCCTGGGTGGGTGCTTGATGTCATCCTAATCGGTAGTCACTTTTCTGCGGCGCACGGCTACGCCTGGTTGGCGCCGTTGGTTGCCATTCCTGCCACAGGCGAGATCATAGATGGGGACAACTGGAATCAATTTAGGGCGAGATGTTGCACACCCTGCCGCCAGGCACAAAGCATCATGCTGATTCTCAGCTGGTCAATATGAAGACCAGTTGCCAGGTTGTCTAAGAAGTACGTACAGCACTACACCACGTATGCCTAACGGGAATATGTCTGCTTATGCTTATGACTTGCCACAAATCATTGCCGGTCCAGGCTGCATTGCCGGTCCAAGCTGACCAACTTGAGCATTAACAGTTTGTACCATTTCTTCCGAGGTCAATTCACACGCCTTCACCTTCAAGAACCCAAAACTAAGGTATGATGCCGCATTCTTTCAAAATCCTCTTAGACTAATGTTTAGCCACACTTCAAACGCCCATCCCAAGGCGCACCAAAGAAGTGATGCAGAGGCTGACCAAATCGATTTCCAACACTGCTACAGAGCCACTCAAGGCGACGAAACATACAGGATCTGGCCCCGATATGTGTGTAAGAAATCTTCAAGGTTCAGGGATCACCCATGCACAGCCAGAATACAATGCAAAATGCGCGCTGCGCGCCCACGGAAACTCACAAAAATCAACAGCAAACTCCCAAAAATCAACAGCAACATCACAAATATCGAGATATGGGGTAAGGGACCCGAAAAAAGACATAGCATTATGGCTGATCCCTCCATATCTACAAGGAAAGCCGCACAAACCGAGACTCCCCATGCCCAACGCCAAATTTAGGAGAAACCAACTGTTAATAACAGTTACTGCGATGCCTGGATGGCATTTTTCCTTGTGCCCTCAATTCTTAGTCGCTTGAATGCAATCACCTAAATCAACGATGATAAAAACACATAAAGATACATATATAAAGTGTAGCAAGATCTGCCCTGTCAGACCTGAAAAGTGTAGTGAACACTCCCCGTTGATTCAAATGTGCTCACCATTGGCTCGGCAGGGCTCCGCACCTCCTCCACAGCTTCGTCAAGTGTCAATCTCCTGGGCAGAGAACTGGCATGGCATTACTCTTTGGAGCTCTGGTTTCATCAAATGTTTGGAATAAGCTTGGATACATTTGAATACATTGGAATGCTAGCTTTGTTGGTTGCTGTCTTCGGGTTGTGTTCCCTATCATCTGGTGATCTTAAGAAAAACATATCATGTGCCGTCCTCTGTTGGCTCTTTCCCGCTTTCCGCAGCGGCTGCCTCCTGTCACAAAGAAGGAAAAGTGATCCTTTAATTCAGCAGCACAATCTGCTTCTTCAATTGCTCTCCGCTGACTTACGCGGCCGTTCATTCTCAAGCAACTTTTGAAAGGACGCATAGATGAAGATTGGTAGCGATTTATATAGCGGTATCCCTGGCAGCTCAACCCATGCCCTGGCGCAATAGCTGCAACAGGACATCCCTGAACAGGAATCGGGAGCCCAAATCACGACTTCAGGCCTTTCCCACGTGGTGGGGGAGCCGTCGCGATTCCCACTAAGGGTGATATATCTGTTTAAACCAATCAAACTACTGCTGCAATTCCACTACCACCCGACCAGACCAAGCCAAAACCATTCAAAACCCAGCAGCAGAAGCTTCAGATCTTGCTTGCTGCCAAGGTTCCTGCTCTTCGATCTCTTCTGATGTGTAAGTGACCTTGCAACTGGGACCCAAACAAGCAAGAAAATCGTTAAGGCCATGTCGTTTCATCAAAATTGCACACATCAAAGCCATTGACAAATAAAACTTCTGGAAGTCATTACGCACACGAAAAACAAGGCGCAAGAGACCATCAGAGAGGTTCCAAGAATGTGCAAATTTGAGCATGCAAACCATTTGGACTTTTTCCTGGCAAGTTGGGCGGCTCCAAGCCGCTGAGCGCTGGTGCGAAAGCGTTCGGCTGCGGGCATCCAATTTTCTTGATGCCACTGAATTCTCCATGGCACTTTGCGACTGCGCAGGTCTTTGCTGCACAGCACCTTCTCGGCCAGGTCTCAGATGTCTCAGCCTGCTAGTAACAAAATCGGATCCAGCACACAAGGATTAGTCTCAAGTGCGCTACATGCATAGACTACGAAGTTCAACTTCGCTAAGAAGTTGATGGAAATGGATATGCTCAATTCTCATCGATTATCATCGTAGATAAAGGGTGACAACGGTGTCCATTCAAGGCGCAACGACATACGCAAACCCCTCAGCAGAGTCAAACTGAGGCATCGGCCGAAAATGTAGCTGACCATCGTCTGGCGAGTTCACAAGGGCAAGAGAACAGTGTTTCAATCCGTGTCATCTGTCTTAGTCTTCAACTGCACAAGCACTACATATACCTGCAACCTCATTAGGTTGCTGTTTTTTTGACTCTTGGTGAATAATTGGTTTTTACATTTAACGGCAATTTCTGCAAATCAGCGGCAGTTCCTGCATTGCTCAAAGATTGGAAGGTCCAAAGGGATCCAAAGGGTGGTTTCAAAACCACAGACAAGCAGTGAATCCACTTCACACATTAATTAACATATAGTGATTACTGTAAAGTGTCAACAATGTTTAGTGAACCCAGACCCAAGACATTCCAAACTCCAAGTTCTCTTTTCCCTCTGGAGCATTCGCGCTCATCGGCAACTTCGATGGGCCTGGCCGCGGCACGCTTGGCATGTTTGCTGGGTGATGCAAGTGGTGGGTGAACTGAGTCAGTGACAAAAACGAACTCACTGATTCCATCATGACAAAGAGGTTTATACTCACGCTAGCTGGTGTAAAAAATAACTTCTAGATTGGCACAGTCTGGGTGCTTCAATGAAATATGATCTTGGGGGATGCCACATCGAATGCATATATGCAACATGGCTCTGGCTTTCTAGCGCTGTGTGTGGTGACCTCTTGGGAAACCGCGTGCGTGTGTAGCAAGTTGGTATCCTACCCTTTGCGGCCATGTCGGGTCCTGTGGTGAAAAAAGAGCCTGGTGAGAAAGTCAAGAAGGAGAATACCCGTGATCCACCACCTGTTCAAACCGCTTGTGGGAGTGGTAGCAAGGCTTCCCCCCGTGCCAAGATTACTGATTTTGGCCTTGCAGAGAAGTGGGAGGATAGCAGGTTGATCAGAGACCTTCTTCGTGACAACGGCAGGTTGGTCCGTTGGCTGGGTGAGAAGCAAATCAACATCATCAACTTGGAGACATTGGGGCTGAATTCCAATTTGATGTGTATGGTTGCGGAATACCACTGCTCCCGGACAGTTGATGTCAAACCTCCTCGCATCAACTTCTTGAAAGCCCAGGCCAGGGGGATCTAATTATGGGATCTAAGTGCAGTTCAAACTGTTTGTTAAAGTTAAAGTTCTTCAGGGTGTGATTGGGCGCAACAATTTGCTCGACCATCATGGCCCTTTAGGTTTGGAAGCTTCAGAACCTACTGTCGATGCCCCTTGACCCAGTTGGCATCCACCACGATGCATGGGCGATCAAGAAGCTGTTCAGTCATTCCCTTCGTCGAAGTGGTGCTGACACTCGGAACTCTCTGGATAATGGCAGCCCTGCCCGACGAGTTTCTTCAAATGTATATTAGTTGAAGTCTTTTTCCTTTGAGTTTTGAAAACAAATCAAACAAACACCTCTCTCTCAAACACCTGTCAAGGGGTGATTAGCTTGAAGCTTTTTGGGTGGTGTTGATCATGTTAACCTTAAAACCTTTCTACGGTTTTCTCTTGAAGTTGGCAAGGCTCCTGGTGTGGCAGAGTACTTCGACATCATCTACAGGCATTGGGATGAGCAGCTGCGAGGGCTTCAGGCTCAACGGATGGAGCGGGCAAAGGAGAAACAGTCCCCAGATGCTGCTGCTGTGGTCGAGGTTGTGGATGATGATGGTGATCACCTAGTGGCTCTAGAGTCCGAATCTTTGGAACAAGCCAAGCGAGGTGTTGTGATTGAAGGCATCATCGTGATTGATCTGGTGGAAGACCCTGCTGCTACAGGTGGGAAAGCTGAAAAAGAGGACAAGGGCGAGGTGGTGCAGAAGGATGGCACCCGTGAGGCAGATGAGAAAAATGATGAGGGCAAGGTCACTGGTGCCAATGAAAGGCGCAGAGCTGTGCCCAAGTTGAGACTGCCACCTTTGGGAAGAACTGGCCGCGATTGGCACATGAACATTGACATGGTCCTCAATCCACCGAACCTTCCTCCACTTTCACCTCATAAAGTCACCCCTGCGAAGCCCAATGATGTGCCTCAATCTGCAGAGGAATGCGAAGCAAGAATGCAGCTTTTGAAGTAACTCAGATCGTGCTTTGAATGGGGGCGTGCAACCTTTTGCTTTTTGGGCCACAAATTCTAGTTAATGTTATTTGGATGCAATTTCATCAAACATCAGGGTTGGGGCTGTTGTGCAATCTTAGGCAAGCTATGGCACGCAGGCGGGAGTCCTCTCAATCTGGTACAGCAACTTCCCGATCTGGTGCAACCACTGTGCAGCGGGGGTCCTCTCAACCTCAACCTGACCCAACCACCATGCAGACCTTGCCCATGTTCATGGAAACGGATGAACCCGAACCTATGAGCTCAGTACCTGATGCCACTGATGTCAAGGAGAAATCAGTTGAAGAGCAGATCCAGCACTTGCACATGACTGAGAACTCCTACTGGAAAGTGGAGCAGGAGACAGCGCGATTGAGAGCTTTGTCAACTTCAACAGAGGCTCTACCTGGCTCGCAGCCTGATGAGGAAGATGAGGACTTGGCTGAGCAGCTCAACGAGAGGCTTTGTGTGGAAGAAACTGGCGCCAGTGAGCCTGTCCAACATCAAGACCTTGAAGCTGAACATGATGCCTACGGTAGCCCAGACGAATTGCCTGAAGAGACTTGTGAGTTGGCCACCCGTGAGGATTCAGATGTGGAGGTGGTCATGGAGCCTGTCCCAGAAGAATCAGTGCTGCCAACTGATGCTGCGAGAGACTCAGCAACTGATGCTGTGCACCCGCCGGACTCTGCAGCACATGTGGAGCCAGGCTCTGCTGTTGATGCCGCAGTGGTTGCCAAGACTGAAGTTGTTGATTTGCTGCAGGGCATGCTCAACCAGGGCTTGGATCTTAACACGGTCATTGACAACTTGAAGAATGGCCAATGGGAGAAAGGTGTACCAGTGGTCAGCCGCATTGACCAGTTTCACAACAAGACCAAGCCAGCCGAAGCTGAAGAGGAAGCTGATGAAGCTGCTGATGGTGCCAAGCCAAAGGCTGAGGCGAAAGCCAAGGCTAAGGCCAAGGCGAAGGCCAAGGCAAAAGCCAAGGCGAAAGCCAAGGCTAAAGCCAAGGCCGACCCTAGCGCCAAGGCAAAGGCTAAAGCAAAAGCTATTGCCAGGCGTCCCCGGGTCAAAGCTACTGCCGCTGAAGATGAGGAGGGTGCCAATTCTGGCACTGGAGATTCTGAGAAGATTGATGCCTCTGACGCCATGGAACCTGTTGAAGCTACCCCTGAGGCACCTGAGGGGGAAGCTGTTGCCTCTACGGAGCCTGCGCCCAAGAAGAAGAGCAAGAAGAGGAAGGCTGATGAGAAGAAGAGTGAGGGTGAGGATCAAGCCAAGTGCAAGCTTCCCAAGACTGAGGGCGAGATGCCAGAGCCAGCTGCCCAGGATGAGCCTCCTAAAAGTTTTGCCCGTCGCCCTTGCCCTGCAACCAGCCCAGCAAAGGACAAGTGGTGGGCTATCTCGAACACGTTCAAGAATGAGGTAATCTCAAAGCTCAGAGATGCTGGTGAGACTGGGGTTTCGAAGTGGGAGGACACGGGTGGAAATGGGATCATCGTCAGATCTTTCCAGGGTTTGTTGTTGGTACTCTTTTGGAACACAACTCTAACCGATCAGCAACCCTTTAGAGCATGTTGCAATTAACTTCCTTTCACAAACCTTTCTGAATTATGCTGCACCCTAGACCCTCCAGGAACCTTTCTGGAACATGGCGACCAAAGCTTTCAAGAAGCAGGAGGAGAAGGGCCCTATCGTGACTCCAGGAGACTACGAAAAGGTGGCTGTTTCGCTTGTTCCTGCTTTTATGAAATTGGTAGGCTAGCTGATTCCGGTAGCTGCGCTGTACCAGGTCACAGCGTTTTGAGCTGCTTTTGATTTATGGATCGGGATGGATTGGGCTTCTTAGCCAACAAGCATTGGTGCTCACGGCAAAGCCATCATCGGCATATATGATCCATTGATTACTAGGTGGCCCCAACTTGTAAATGTATCATTGCTCTTGGTTGTGGTCTTCATGGATATGACATCGGTCCCAATATCATAGTCTGCATTATTGCCAATGCTTGCTGTGAAGCTATCCATGTGGGCTCCATCGCGCAACTGCTGCGTTGGACTGCCATTTCAATGGGAGAGCCGTGTGTCACTTCACACGTTTTCTTTTGACTTCTCTCGTGCTGGCATCATGGGTGATTGCTGTGCACTTGATAGCTACTCTTATCAAAAGGTGTATGCCATATGTGTGACATTCCATATGTGTGCGACACTTGACAGACTCGAGAGCTTAGCAAAGAAAAGGTCTCAGGAAAAGTTTAGCTTGGGTACAAGAACAGTTCACTGTCAACACCAACCCCTTTAGTGCCACATGTTGGTTCCACCCTTTGGTATGGCCATTCGGCGCCTATATTGGGCAGCCTTCTGCAAACATGCAACGTTTTCTTTTCCACCCCTTGTTGAAAAAATGTGGTCTTTTTCCACATGTCTACTATAGATAGTGCGAATTGCCTTTGGGGTTGGATGTGGGTTCCACTGAGTCGATCAAACCACTGGCATGCATTAACCGTTTTGAAATTTGAATTGACATGGTGGCTGAAAGGTTGTCTTTTCAAATTGCACTGCTGCATCGTACTGCCAAACCTCCGGAGTGCTGATTCATAGCTACCATAGCCCGATGGGATTAACCACCATACTGGCACCATTGAACAGGTTAATAGTAAATGTCCCAAATGGATATCAGCAAATTCCACTATGTTTGGCTTCAATTGAAATACCAGACTTGGTGGCTCCATCCCATACCCTGCCTCCGTCACGGCATCACCAGCCATAGCGCCATTGCCCCCTAGCCTGTGCCAGGTGGACTATGTATGGCTTGAAGCGTGGCCATGTTGGTTTGGCCAAGTTTGGCTTGGGAACCAACCGCGAACAAGCAAGCAAACCTGACTTGGTTTATGGTGGTGGTGGTGGGAAGGGCTACCTGCAACGAGCACGCCCACACACATGCACACACGCATGCATACATTCACACACTAATATGCAGTAGCAGTTACTGTTTGCGTGGCAGCAGTCATAGAAACAGGGAGACTCACGTGTCATGATTTTCTAGTCCGCAGCCATCTGATACTGAGTCATCAATGTCAAGTGGGTGCTCTTGACTTGGCCCATCGCAGTGTATCCTTTGGCAATGGGCCCCCGTGAGCGTGACACCTTTCTGAAACGGATGTTTGCTATGAAAGTTCCAAAGGTACCTTGGTTAAAGAATCAGGTGTATGATGTGTTTTTGATGGTTGGTTGTTAACAGTGGGTTTCCTTATCCGAGAGTGTATGATAATTATGATGCGTAAAGCTCATCCCTATCAACTCTCCTCATCTCTCCTCCCAATCGCACATGCTCCAACCCCTCCACTGAACCAAGCTGTCCGTGCTCTTCGCCTTTGAGGTGATCATCTTCATGGTTCTCCTGGTTTCGTGGATAGAGGATCCACCAGGCATAAAGGAGGACATCCAGGTGATTGAGTTCTTTTCCGGGGTTGGCCGTATCTCGGGACTTTCCCATCATGTGGGCTACAGTGCGGTGGGGTTCGACATGGAATACGGAATTCCTCAATCAAAAAGAACTGGGAGGCGAAACAGTATGGATTTGAATTCGTCTGCGGGTTTGATACTGGCAATCAAATTGATTTTGCGATCCCGGCTGGATGCATTGATAGCAGTTTTTGCCATATGCTGCTCGAGTTTTGTACCAGTCAACCGTGGTACCGGAAGCCGAGATATATTGGTACCGGAAGGTGATGAAAATGTGCCCTCTGTGAGAAAAGCTAACAAGCTTCTTTCTCGGATCCTTGGATGTACAAATAGTAAATTATGGTAATGGATGTGATGCTGCGTACAACGAAGCTAGTCTTAATTGGTATCCTGTAACTATTTCGTGTCAAACAAAATCATTAAGACATAATCATTCTGTTTCAGCTCTCACCCGGCTCAATTCTCTTCAGCAATCATTTGGTTTGTGCTCAGGAGTGTGATTCTGATCCTCTTGGTGGTGTGTGCTGGGGGCACTTTCTGTGTGGAGAATCCCCAAAATAGCTTGGTCGCAATGCAAAGCAGATTTGCTTGGCTGGTGCAACTGCTTGAGAAATGTCATATCCCAGTACCTTGTTTCAATCCAATGTTGGCTATGCTTGACAGATTTGTTTTTTACACGATGATCTATGGCAATGTTACCCTGTTGGTTTGCATCTTTGAGGTATTCAAAGTTGCATTCTGATTCTGGATGCGCAAGCATTTGGCTTTGACGTGGAAACGCACCTGGCTCTGGGCCAATTCGAAGCTCATCAAACGGCTTGACCTCGGGCCGCTTTTACCGTCCGAGCGCCCCACCAAAGTGAAAACTACAATTCGAAAGAAAAATGGAAGTGGTAAAACTACATGGCAGGGGTCCAAAGATTTGAAAGCAACACAGTGATTTGACAGCATTACGACACATGGTTTTGTTTTTTTGGCACCCTAGGATCCAACACTGGTCTGGTTGTGACTGGTTGTGTGTTTTGTTCCCAGTTTGAAAATGGTTGCAGGCAGTATACGTATCGCTTCGCCCGGCACATGATCGAACTCTTCCCTGGATTCGTTGAAGACCAGCCTCAATTGTTGCTTCCTACTGTCCCTGGTAAGCAATATGCAGGCCTCAACACAAGTATAGTATAGATGGGATTAGGATATTCTTGGCAGAAAACATGTAGATCCTGGCTGGCAATCATTTACCTTGGAAAGTGTTCTGTGTCCTGGATTTATCTTGGACCAAAGCAGCGTGCGTGATGGCTGGTTCCACCATCCAAGTTTGTTCAACATCCTACTGGTTGGCTATGGTTGGGTACTGGCAGTCTACAGTCAACAATCCAAAATGATATTAAACTATGGCACTGATGGGTTCGGGGTCCTAACTTCATGAAGTATGATAACCCTCAAATTTATTGCGTTGAACATCACCATCTAGTGGAACCAAGGTATCAGAGAAGAGCGTGCTGGAACTTTTCCAAGAAGCCAGCTTTGATGAGCATTGGGATACGTGTGCTGATCTGCAAGATGTTTTGATTTATCTCCGAGGTTCAAAAAAATTGAACATTCCTGATGGTTGGCGAAATGCCCTCCCACGCGAGCTCTAGACTGTCAGGTGTGACCTGCTGGGGTCAACGGCTGGAGCCACTTGCTGTGGCCAAAGGGCGCGGAGCTCCTGCGATGTCGACTGAAAGTTGCTGTGTGGGTCGAATGGGATATCCACTGGGTGTGATGCAACCATGATTTACTTGTAGAGGATGTCCCCAACAAAAAAGTATACTGCATTGATCTTCTGGTTTTGATCTGGTCTACTGATGGGGGTGGCTGGTCGTGGGAGCAACCAACTATCATAATACTTGTCAAATGAATTGCTGCCAGCCATCTTTTCTTCAGATACTTTTTGGCTATACTTTGCTTGTATGATTCCTTCAGGTTGAACTTCGGTGCTTTTTGCAAATCTTTTTGTAGGATCCTGGGAATCTTAAGATGATGTTCCTGAACCATGGTGACTTCCAACGGGAATGCCATATAGATTGATTTTAGACTTGTTCATGAACCCATTGGTTATGAAATGGTACAGTAGCCCTTGCCTTCCTGGATTCCTGTTCCTATTCATTAATTGTTTACGAATTCACCATTGATTACAAATGGTTTTATAATTGTAATAGCTTTGATCTGGGGAAACCTTTTCTGCTGTTAAACTGGTTCCTTCATGGATTTCATGAACAATCCAGTATCCCAATAAAAAAACGAAAAACACATGGTTGCATGGGTGTGATTGGAATTGTTCATGGATTTTATGAATAATGGTTGCCCTTCAGTTTCATTCTGATTGTTCATGGATTTCTTGAATGAGGTTTTGAGATGGATTGTTCATGAATTTCATGAAAGGTTCCGTACATGGTTTATTCATGAAATTCATGAATTATTATAACAGGGTTCCGTGATATGGTTTATTCATGAAATTCATGAATTATTCCGTGATATGGTTTATTCATGAAATTCATGAATTATCTATTACAGGGTTCCGTGATATGGTTTATTCATGAAATCCATGAACTATATTACAGGGTTGTGTGATATGGTTTATTCATAAAATCCATGAATTATTTACTACAGGCTTGCGTGATATGATTTATTCATGAAATGTATGAATAATCTGAACCTGTTACCAATGAAGATTGTTCATGGATTTCATGAACAAAATGTTTCTTTCAAATCCTAACTTTTCCAAAAAAATTAGCGGCAGAAATTCCCGGGTTAGCGGCAGAAATTCCCGGGTTAGCGGCAGGAATTCCCGGCTGCCAGCTTTTGGCCCAGGGCGCAATAGGACATGTTTGGTGTTTCTCTCCCCTCACGGGCTTTCAGTTCACAAAGCCTAATGGATGGTGAACAGTTGGTAGCTAGCCAGTGCTTTGACGACATGACAGAAGCGGAAATGCAAGCTGAACTCAAACGTCTTCAGGACAAACTTTAGAGCTGAAAACCATATGTTTGGTGAAGTGCTGGGATTGATGCGGTTCACCCTTGTCATGTTGGACTTAAGGCATTGTTGGCCTATTTATACATCGATGATTGTCTTGGTTTATATCAAAGATATGTTGAGTTTATAGTTTGTTTATAGCTGTGTTCCCCGAGATAGTCCTAGTCCACTAGTTTGGCCCTGAAGGAGTTTAAAGAACGCCATGAAGCAACACAAAGACCAGTTGCAACCCCGGTCCGTGGAGCCGTGGACCCTGACACCTTGCCGGACACCTTGCCGGCCACCTTGCCGGGTGAAAGTGTATTTGGGCCATCAACAGAGGTTATGTCTCTCACCAATCAATGAAATTTTGAAATTCATAAGCTCGTTGATTTTTCCATTTCTGGATTTATATTAACTAAGGTACATGGGGAGCATGATGCAGAGGGAGAAGATTCTTCAGTTCCCTCGGCTACCACACCGTCCCCAACTGTTCAACGCCAGCTGTCCTACTCCACAGCCCTGGGTGGCATTGACACACCTGTGGCGGAGCATGGTTTCGCTGTCCCATCCCTGGTGGCTGGTTTGTCCAAAGCTGCCACCAAAAAGAGGGTGGAACGATTGATGCAGCCCAAGCAGAATGGAAGTTATAAGGTCCCCGAAGAGTTGGTGACTGCATGGCGAAATGGTGAACAAGACCGCTTAATCGAAGAATTCAAGAACGCTGGTATGGACAAGGAAACCAATCCATGGATGTTAAATGACAATGTTTTGGATGTTATTAATTTTCAGCAACCATCAAGAATTTCCCATGGTGTAGGACATCTTCATCAAACGCAGCCTGAAGAGAATCCGGGAAAAGACTGCCGAGAATGAGATGTGGTGTGATGGGGAATTTGTTTCAGAAGACGATATGCGAGACCGTTTGAAACTGAAGGAGTAACTTGGCTGGTACACCGTGTTCAGAATAGATGGCTCAACTCCACATTGAATATGGCGCGAGTAGATGGCACGTACTTGGTCCCAAATGACACCCCCCAAAAGGGCGTGGATTCCCGCCATATACCAGAGAAATTCGGGGGTTAAAACAAATCAGTAGATGGCACAACCCCTTTCGCAACACAATATGGGGAAGAACTACTGGACTACTCACAGCGCATCAATCCCCAGGGCACATCCTTTCCTTCCTGTCCTTCCTTTCCTTCCTTCCTTCCTTTCCTTCCTTTCCTTCCTT
>VSDK01001326.1:36940-47932 GCA_009767595.1 Symbiodinium kawagutii
CAGGTCTCGCTCAACTTACAGCAGCAATTTGTCACCACGAGTAGTGATGCCAACTCAGTTGGTCACACCCTGGAGCTTGCTACAGGCGTGATCCCTGCTGATCTTGCCCGTCTTGACCCGTTAGTTGGCTTTGATGCTCTTTTTGTCAAAGGCTTTCTCCACGTTCACATGGCTGCCAAGCTCTTGCCTTCACATGACTCTGTCCGCTTCTCAATCCAGGCCAGAGTTCCCCCTAAAGCTATGCCGGCAGATGGCAAGATCCGGTCAGAACATTGCCAGACCCCGGCCCCTTTCCACTTAGTAGCAGATCCAGACACCCTCCATCACAGACAACGCACGTGTGGTCTACTGGATGACCGACTCCTTAGCAGCATTCGGCAATATCTCTCTCACCCCAAAATAGCCCCCACTACCTCCCGGGGCTTGTTTGGACCCATTTTCGCTTCGCACTTCAAAGTGCCCAATGTCCCGAAAGAACAACTTCAAGAGTGGGTTAAAGGAGAGCAGAAATGCCCATGTAATGGGGGGGTCGCAGCCATCCCACGAGCCAATCTGCCCAAGGAGGATCGTCACAACTTTGTTAATCACTTCATGCAGCTCAAACGTGACTATTTTCCACAAGTGCAATTTCCGGAAGATCAAGACATGTATAAGAGCGACAACTATGTTACCCAGCACAATCTTCGTCGAATGGAGGCAAGAAAGCGGCGGGGATAACTCTGCTTCGGCAGATCGACTTCACCTTGCTTCCTTCCCTGCCCTCCTCCTCCCCTCCCCTTCTCTTCCTTTCCCTCCTGCCTCTTTTCTCTTCTCTTTCCTCCCTTTTACCTCCCTTACCTCCCGTACCTCCCTTTCCCGCAGCTGTTTGACTGTAGCCGTTTACCCTAGCCCTACGGGCTCGGCCGCGCATGGAACTCGCCCGTGCCTCTGTCTACAACACACAACAGATGGGCCCTCGGTACTTGGCAAGGCCATTGAAAGGACGTGGGTAAGAGCTCCGGTTCTATGTACCTTCGGGGAGAGACGAAGAGCTCTTCACCTTCTTCCTTTCTGGCTTTTCCAAGCCTCTCAGTTCAGCAGAAGACGTCCTGCAGTTCAGACCTTATGGAGACTGGGGTGAGAGGACACTCTCTCGTTACTTGCCCTGCAATGGCGTGTGGCCATCTCTCACCTACTTAGGTGATTTGTGGCTACCGCTCCTCCAGGTAACAAGTGCTCTTGTTTGGCATATACCGACAAGGTAGGTACTCTGCAAAATAAATTTCCCACTTACTTGAGCACGCGGAAAACAGACCTGTCAAGACCAAACACTTGCCCTCGTGATTACCCTAGGGTATGTGTACTTGCTTCCGGGTGCCCAACCTCACCCGCTCGCGCAAGTTCCCCAGTTTCGAATCGACATTTGCAAGGGCATGGCCACAGCCCCATGTACCTTCCATAACATGAAGGCCGGGACTCCCTCTGAGCCCGTGCTCCTGGCCGTAGGAAATGATCTTCTGCATGTTGTTATCGAGATCTTTCAGGCAATGTCCGCTGGCCCATGTGCTTTTCAATCTGGGATGAAAAGGCTGGGGGTACTATCTTTTCGAGGTTCAACTCGACCTTGAAAGGGCATCCCCACCGCACCGTGTGCCTTCAACAGTGACGAGCCGGGTAAGCGGATGAAACCGATGATCAAAGCAGCGGCATGACTACAACAAGGGTTGAGACACCTCGACAAGGCGTTGAACCTACCAGGTTTCACACCCTGGCCTCACCAGTAAGTAGTAACTTCGGTGAAACTGACCGTTTGGCCTTTGTGTGAAACAGGGGTGGTTCGCCCCTTGACGGTGTCTCCCCAACCTCTGGGCAACGCAAGCCCACAACTCATTAGCCTTCAAAGAGGCCACCATGGATGCAATGGCTCCTTGGGGGCTAACTTCGAGGTCTTCAAATTGATTGCTCAGACTTTCTGGCTATTACTTATAAGCAAGCTATTTTCACGGCACGCGAGGCTCGCTAACAAGTTTGCTGGAAAGCCACAATGATGCGTTATCGCTGACAGATGTGTCATGCCTGTCTTGGCATGCAGCACCACAAATTTACCGCCCAAATTCAGAGACAGTGATGCGCTTGGTGTGATGGCTATGCTAGCTGTCACAGGATTCTGCTATTGTTATGATGCTGATTGTTCACAAGATTTTCGCAGAGAAATGTGAGGCGGGGAATTCAGTGCATGTACATAATTTTCGCAGTCCGCTGCATTCGCTTCGTTTGCTTCAAATCTTCACCGCTTCGAAGCTTCGTCTGTTTCACACTGTTTCACTTCGTTTCACACGGTTTCACTGCTTCTTATCGACCTTAGCTTAGTGCTACCGAGGCGATGCAAGCGAGCAAAAAAAATACTGCGCCAATTGGCTCTCTACCAGCTGTTCATGGTAACTATACTGTGGCTTTCGCTGGCCAAAAGTAGTCTTCACGAGTGGCATGCTGGACCGATGATACACAATGTACGGCCGTGCACCGTGGTGATGTGTGGCTGAATCGTAGACAGTGACTTGGCTTGATCGGACCGGTCTCACCTCGAAAGGTTGGTGCTGAAGGAAGAACGGACGATGCTTAGTTGACCGCTTATTGAGATGAGTGAGTGCGGAGTGTCTCTTGTTTCACCCTGTGCATATGCGAAGTACAGCTGGAAAGATGACCTAATGATGGGACTGTTTTGTTCTTGTTTGGGGGCTGGTTTGCTGGTTTGGTTTGCTGGTTTGTTTGCTTGTTTTTGGTGCTGGTTTGGGTGGTCTTGGTTTTTGGTTTGTGCCCATACGGTCATCTTGCTTTAATTGAAGATCAAGTGACATCTTTGTAGCTTTCTGGACAACTAGTGACCTGCATCTTGTGTGCAATAGGCACTTCCCGGAAAAAAAAGGTATCTCAACAAGCAGCGGTCGACCATCATTGCTGGTCTACGTGCTATTGGGGCACCTGCAGAATTTTAGATTAAAAGTTCAACAATGTTTTGTTTCCAACTTATTGCTACATAGTTTGGTCCAGAATCCCAATCTCATATGAACATTGCGTTTTACATACACAACCAGGAATGCGTACATACAAATGTATGTGGAGAAACTGTCGCATTCCAATGCCCATCTATTGATGTTCATTGCATTCATTCCATGCAATAATACGTACATGTATGACATGCAGGCTCCAGGTTTCCAATCCCAAACGCAACTAAAGCCCTTTGATTACGCGCTCCCAACAGGCTATACCACTGGCTCCTTCATAACAAAATGTCCATCAGGGGTGAATTGGCTTATCCGATTCAAGCGGCTATAAAGCCCAGGTGATCGCGTGCCTTGTGGCCCTTGTCTTTTCGAAGACAGAGTTGACTTTTTCCGCATCCGCAGCTCTGGACCACCTTGAGTGCTTCTGTGGAGACCAGTCGGTAGCGCTGGGTGAACTCCAGGTAGAAATGGTGAAACAAGTTTTGTGTTGAAAACAGTGTTGAAAAAAGAGTTGTGTTGTAAATACACCATTACATAGAATTGATGATTGATTCTTAATGATGTAAAGATTGTTTATCAATATCTGTTTTGTTTATTTAGCATTCTATTTGTTTTTTTCTATTGATACATTTACATAGAATGACATATTTATATATTGCTTTATATTGTTATTGTAATTCTTTACTAGATATCATCTAGATGGGCATGTGCCAAGACAATCCAGAACAGTGGTACCCCAAAAACAATGGCTTCCTTGTCAAACTATCATTTGTTTGCGGGGTATTGGTCGCCCTATTTTGGCATATACCCAAATGCAGTTGTCAGCGAATGCGTGGGTGTGTTGCCCCAGGTGACCAGCGATTTTTACAGCTGGGAAATCCCAAACTTGATGCCCCCCAAAAAATGGTTGCCGAAACCATTGTCAAAGTTCAACCAAGGGATCCTGAAGCCACACAAATATTTGTTCTGGTCTACTCCTGGATGTTGGTCATTTCCCTTGAGGCTGGCCGCAAGGCTGTCGGCCTTGATATTCGCTTCAGTGAGAGCCTAGACATCACAACTACGGAGGGGTTCTTACAGCATGTTTACCAAACATGCAGACTCAAGAAGGGAAGCGGCATGCTGGTTGCGCCTGTGTGCTCTAGCTTCGTGTTTCTGACCTTTGGTTCATATTCAGTAGTTTTGCTCTTAATCGTGTGGGTCTGGTGGGTTGTAAGAAAATCATAACTTGTTCCTTTTATTGCTTCTAGTTAGGATATTGGTTGTTGGTTTTGTTCAAAAAGTCTTACCCATGCTTTCTGTGCCTAGATCTCCTGGTTCTATTGGCCGAACCTCCGCGATGCCAAGTGTAAACACTTCTTGCGAGTCTGTGCGACCAGGCAATTTGATTGCCCATCGCACTTTGGTACTGCTGTAAATCGCGGCGGCGCTCCAAGTGTGGTGGATTCTAGAACAGCCGGTAAATTCATTGATGGAAGAGTTACCAGCCTTTCAATCCTTCATCAGAGATGTGACAACTTTCCGACAAAACCTCAATATGGGTGATGATGGCGGGCCCACACAAAAGCCCACCTGGCTTTACTCTAGCTTCTCACTTTGCATGAACAAGTCTTTGTGCGTTTCTTTGGGTTGGGTTGGGAATATGCAATCACCCGAATCGTATGCCAAAAAAGGATGTCATTTAAAAGGATGTGTGACCAGGTTCAACTGTCGCATTCCCAAAAATGCTTGAGAGGCTGCGAATCCAATTTTAGTTCCCAAATATTTTTGGTAAATGGCACTTGGTATGTGATATTTGTTATGTCATATATGTGTATGGTATATGGTATATGTATTGCGTGCAATGTTTTGGTAGCTCAGGCAACGGGAAGATTACACATCTGGCGAAGTTCAAGCCCAAGGCCTATGAGCTACCAAAGCATGCCCCGCGAGAGATGGTACAGGCGTAAAAGGACGGCCAAGGTCGAGCAAGAGTGAAAGGTGGCAAAGATTTGAAATCATCGCGAAGTTATCCACGTTTGCCATTCAGCAGCGTTAGACACAACCTTTTTGGTTTAGCGCATTTTGTTTTACAACTAAACAAATTGGTTCTCTCGATAGGGTTCTGCAAGTTGATGGTCTTTGAGATATGTTTCTGTGTTTGCAGGGGGCCACCAAACTCTATGAGGGGCCGTTTGTAAAGAAACCGTCTTCCTTCGGTTGAAGCTGGCGCGGGTTCTCCTCACTTGGTTGCTCCTCAGTTCTCTTCTTACACCATTGCCATCATGGTCACAGTCTTCATCCTTTGTTGCGCCATTTCCTTCTTCATGGGCGCACAGTTCGATGTGTTTAAAGGTGAAGTGCAACGGTGGAGGATGAAAGTGGCTTTGAAGCATGCTGGAGCCATCTTGATGGGTGGATTGCGAGCTGCCATTTCTTCTACCTGTGGAAGTGGTGATTCTGGAGAGAGCGATGATAGTGACTATGTGGAAACAGAATCAGAGCGTAGGCGCCGGTATTTGGATGCAGACCAAGGTGAGTGTTCTGATCCTGAGTATTGGCTTGAATTGCGCGAGGAGCCCAGAGTGAGTGAAGAGAACGGCATGCTTTCCAGGCCTATGATCGATGTTGCTCGTTCCTCTCCTGCTATCGTAGAGTCGATGCGCTCTGCCAATGCTGCTCTTTGCATTCGACGTGACAGGCTCGAAGCTGAGTGGGATGAAGCCAACAACATGCATGCATATGATGAGATGGAACGACTTGAAGGTCAAATCCACGAATGTGATGGATTGATCACTTCGGGTGATGGATTGATGTTACATGTCCCTGAGTCCTGAGATAGAGCCCAATGTGCGAAGTATAGAGTTTTTGTTCACAGATGCCTCCAATGGATCTACCCTTAGCTTAGTGGTCAAGACATGTTGACCTTAGATCCACGGCGGTTTAAGCTGAAGGCCAAACCGAGGCGGGGTGATCAGATGTGACCTGCTTTGCGCCATGTCTGTTTACTTTTTGCATACATAGTTGATTTGAGGGAAATCGCATCGCCCTTTTGTAAAGCTTAGGGCATGTAAATCATGAATGATGATGGATCGAACCGAGGCGTCTGGTGGCTTAAGGAAAAAGATCACCAAGGCAAACCATTTGTACATGTTCACACAACTCTTGGTTCGCATGTGAACGTGGCCTTATAGTGGTAGTTGAGAACCCAAAACTTTTTTTTTATTGGAGTACCAGGTTTTGGAACAAAAGAAATTCTCCATGATGTATGCTGCGCACCAAGCTTGTGCGTACGCGGGTCAACGTCCAAAATGGACTTTGCTAGCAAAATTTTTCTTCGCGTCAATAAATGTTGTCCTGGCGAGTCGCTTTTTCACCAACACAAGCCTTTGCGGCTTATCCGCATCGCCGAGGGTTCAGAAAAGACTGCGTATCCCCATCTGCTTGCGCGTGAAATTGCGCCGTGTTTCGCGCTTGCGCTGCCTGAACGTGGTTGGCGACCGCGGCGACCGCCCCCAAAAGTTTTCCACCATACCGCGCATAGCTCCCATCACTTGTATGAGGGCCATCGCAGGTCGGCAGCCAAAAGCCGCCAAGCTTCCGCCGCTAGTGCCTGAGCGCAAGAAAACCATCAAGTCGCTGGGCCGTTGGCCGCCTTGAGAAAAATGTCTTTTTTTCCTTTGCAGCGGTTGAGAGAAGCCGTGAGCATCTTTTCAGCGCGCTCAGCGCCAGTCACCACAAACCCAGCAGAATCCCAACTCTTTCGCTTAATTCCACTTCGGTTAAATGGGGATATAGATGATGAATGTGGTAATGACTGCAAACGTAGTGATAACCCAGCACACAATGCAAGCCATGGCAGATATGGGCCAGCAAGCATGGGGAGTTCCCACACACCAGATGAATTCGTTGTGGGGCTGTGTCGAAAGGCCATCTCAAGTCTTTTGGTTCGTGCTTGCCAAGGGTCCTAGCTGATGCAGTAGCAAACAATTTCACAATTTCGGTGAGGTTATTGAAGTTGCTTTGATTGAAAGTAGGGCCGCTTGGTTTAAGAATGAAATTGGTTGCGTGTTTCAAAACAATGATAACCAGAAGAAGAAAACCTTGAGAGCAAAATGCTGCCACATATGGCCAATATCCTTCGACCCAAGAAATTACTGTTGTGGAAGGCAATGCTTGCAGACGCACAGGTGTGGTCGACGAGGTTTGCAATGGGGTGGAGCTCGCAGGGGACATACCGCCGATTGCCATCTTTGAATTTGCCTTCAAGGGTGCTGAGATCACTGACTCCAAATTGCGTGATCGCTCTCAGGTTGAAAGGATTGCAGCTTACTATGGGTCAAGATCTTCAGGTGATGATGAGGTTGATGCGGTTGTTCTTGAAAAACTAGAGCCGAGGTGGCAAGTCAGTGGGCCAGAGGCCCAATCCCCCTGAGGGGTTTGCCGGCCGACGCAGTTGTGAGTCGTCGCTGGTTGAAGCAATCATCCAAAAATTCGTTTGATTGATGATCTGAGCGGTAGCTCGATAAATCAATCTGTGCAAGCCACGGAGCGCCTTAAACGTCAAGGAGTAGACGTCCTCGCGAGTGTTGCTTTAGAGGTCTTGAAGCATAACCCCAACAGTAGCGTGGTTGGTAGGGCCTTCGGTATGAACTGCTTATTAGCAGCTAGCTCTTGCTGATTCGTCGTTGTGGGCCTCTTTTGTTGCCACCTTCAATCCCGAGACGAGGTCTCCAGAGAGATATATTCATTGCTGGCGGCCCTTTTCCGAGCTACAAGAAGCGTATACCCATTCCTGCCTGTTGCTTCAGGTATTTGGCAATTGGGTGCGCAGGCATTTTCCTTGGCTTGGACGGTGTTGTTCGACGATTTCGTGGCAATGACTTCCGCAAATCTTGCCGACAACGCCGCGGCTACTGTGTCGATGTTCTTCAAGCTGCTAGGCTGGGTCATTGCAGAGGATGGTTCCAAAGCTTGTGACTTTGCTGAAGACATGTCTGCGCTGGGAATACGCGTAAGTTTTTCTAGAGTTGCTGATGGGCACATAGCTTTTTCCAACGCAGAGAGAAGAGTTGCAGCACTTGTCGCAGCCATTCAGTCCTTCTTGAAGTGTGGCCACTTGCCGACAATAGATGCGCAAAGGCGAAGGGGCAGGATGTCATTTCCAGATGGACAATTGTTTGGGCGTGTAGGCAGCCTATGCGTGCGAGCCGTTGCGCAGCATGCTTTCCAAGAGGAAGGTGATAAGCTGGACGATGCGTGCGTCTGTGCCCTCAAGAGGTTTGCTGAATGTTTGAAACTTTCTGTTCCCAGGATGGTTCAACGTGCTGCTGGTGTGACGTGGTACATATTCACAGATGCTTGCTTCGAACCTTGCGAACCGATTCCCTTCTGTGGTATGGGAGGGGTGTTGATTAATTCTTCTGGTACGTTGGTATCTTTCTTTTCAGAAAAATTGGGCGGCAAAAAATTCAAGAGCCTCGGTTGGGGGCCCAAGTTAAAACAATAATTTTCGAAGCTGAGTTGATCGCGCTTATAGTTGCCATGGTTCTTTGGAAAACATTATCTAAGGCTCTAAGGGGTTTTGGTGGTGTGTTACATCGACAGCAACTCTGCTCGTGATGTTGCCATCTCTGCATCGGCCAGAAACAGTTGCGCCGATAATATACTATTTTGGGCAAATGACTCATGGTTGAGATGGATTCCGGTGGCTTTTGCTGGTATGCCAGAATCCCTCGGCTGGAGTACGGCCATCTGACTTCATGAGGATTCAAAAGAAGAGTTGCCCTGCCTGTGATTGATTTTGTGGCTGCTGAGACTCTCGGTTAAATGGGGGTCCTACTGCCCTGGAAGCCAAACATACCAATCCAATTTTCTGCATACGATTGCGCTCGCGCAGTCAAAGTTTTCAGCCTTTCGATCCAAGCTTGACTGCGTCCAGTTCAGGACTTGACTTTGGGCCCCAGGTCGCCGCGAGAAAAAGAGTGTCCGCTGCAGTGTGAATTGTGAGCTGTGTTGATTCAGATGGCTTGGTTCTAGATAAGCGCGCAGTCAACTTGTTGATAGCGCATTATCTTGAGCCATGCCAAATGATGCAATCACGTTCTGAATCAATTTTGTGAATGCCTCGACATGTTGCTCCAGGGAGGGTGGTGGGTGTCCCTTTTCACTTGGAGCCAAAGCTGTCCCACCCCACTTGTGTTACGTCGTTCCCCCCAGCTTTGGATACATCTTCGCTGCAAAAATTGCAATCCAGTTTTCGGGGGCTTACTGCCTTGGAAGCCAATCATACGGGGTCCTACTGCCTTGGAAGCCAAACATACCAACCCAATTTTCTGCATACGATTGCGCTCGCGCGAGCAAAGTTTTCGGCATTGCGATCCAAGCTTGATTGGGTCCAGTTCAGGACTTGGCTTTTTGCCCCGCGTCACCACGAGAAAAAGAGTGTCCGCTGCAGTGTGAGCTGTGAGCTCTGTTGATTCATGGCTACAAGGTGGACTGTCCAGGGCGACTCCGCTTTGGGTCTTGCGCTCTGGAGTGCGTAAACAAGGTGTAGGGCGCGATGAGGATAAGAATGAGTCTTGCGGTGTGATGATCGCCTTAGTCCAGCAGCAGCAGCAAGCGCTTGCGAATGCGCCTGCTTCAAGTCAACAGTCGACTCGGACAGACAGGGTTTGGTCGATTGGTCAAAGCTTATCTCCAAACCTGCATACTTTGATTTCGAAACCAAAGAAGAGGAAATCAGGGCGTTTCGTGACTGGAGCTGGCAATTTGTTCAGTATTTAACTGCAATTGACCAAAACTTTGAACCTGAGCTGAAGATGATCATTGATGACCCGTCGAAAGCTTTGGACATGTCGACTGCTGCGCGGGATACGAAACATCGCAGTGGCAAGCTATTTGGTTTGTTGGCTTCGTTGGAAAAGAACAAGGCCTTGAATATCATCCGAAGTGTCACAGTGGGTGATGGATATGACGCATTGCGACAGATGACATTATCATTGAGGCCTAGCAACAACAATCGAGGTCTTGCGCTCTTGACTGCATTGACGAGTTGGGCGCCTTTCCAGATGAACGAACCCCTTCAACCACAACAAATGCTTAGATTGGAAGAAGTTATGGAGGAAGCCAGGAGAGCTGGTACAAAAATTTCAGATGATCTGAAACAGGCTGTGTTGTTGAAAGCGGTTACTGGACAGTTGCGAACCCATCGCAACCTTTCGGTCGAAGAGAGTGCAAAGTACAGTGATTTGAGAGAGGCAGTGTTGAAATGGGGCAGAGGCCAACAGAAGTGGTCTGGACTCATCATGCCAGATGATCCAGGAGATCCAATGGAAGTGGATAGGCTGAAGGGAAAGAAGGGAAAAGGAAAGAACAAAGGCTGCGAAAACAAGGGTTCCTTTCAGAAAGGAAAAGGCAAAGGAAAGCCGAATTCGAAAAGCAAAGATTCTGCGAAAGGCTCAGAAGGCAAAGGAAAGGACAAAGGAACGCTTGGTGGAAGCAGGGTGGTCCTTCCAAGGGCAAAGGTGGCAGATGCCAAGCCAGGGCGCTATGTTCGTGATTGCTGGCAAAATGTTCGGAATGTTTCCAATGATGGACAAGCTTTGGAGACACAGTCGAATCCTGGTACTTCGAGCGTTGCTGGTTCAGGAAGCTCTAGCGCTGGGAAGACATCAGCTACAGCATTTTCAACAGGGGGTTCGAGTGCACATGGACAACAACGTGTGGCCCGGATCCAGGAGCATGATTTTGACTCTGCGCAGGACTTGGTGTTTGATCTGCGAGGGCCAAGTGCTTCAGGTTCACTTCGAGTAGGGCATTACTTCATTGGTGATGAGGTTAACCATGGATCAGTTCGAACGGTCGTGAATGCAGATGATGACGATGATGAAGAGAACAGTTGGAGCATCTTGCTTGACTCAGGTGCTGATGCTTCGATATTCCCAGCAACGCTTGCGCATGTTGGGTATGATTCTTTCCAGGCGCCTACGAAGCTGCAGGATGCTTAGGGAAAGACTATACCCATTCA
>VSDK01001326.1:47942-70442 GCA_009767595.1 Symbiodinium kawagutii
AGGGAAAGACTATCCCCATTCATGGCATGAAGGATGTTGAGATTCAGTTGATTGATCAATCTGGGAAACGAGTGCTGATTCGTGAAACCGTTGCTGTTAGTGATAGGATCACCCAACCGATTCTTTGTTTTGGCAAGATGATGGAGAATGGTTGGGGAACCAATGGCAGTGAGCAGGCTTTGGTGCATCCATCTTCAGGTGTCAGTGTCCCAGTTGAGACGCAAAACAGATCGTTGTCAGTGCGTGGTTGGATCAGAGTTGCAAGTGAGTCAGATACAAAGCTTGCTTGTGTTTGCGTTGTGACAGCAGAAGTTTTCGATGACTTTGATAGCGTGGCATTTGGATGGCGCTTCAATGAGGATGGAGCTGGTCCAGGCAAGCGCATTGCTGACTGCTTCCAGGATCCCTCAATTGCTCTCCCCTCGATGCATGGGGCCAAGTATCGCGCAACAATTGTCAAAGATGGTAGTCATTGGGCAGTGCTCGAATTGTGTGAGTGTTTGGACTACATGATTGACTTGTATGCAGAATTCTTTGGATACACAGGGAGCAGGTTGGCTTTGACGATCATCACTGACTCTGACAAGGCACCGCATCTCATGGGATTTCGACTTTTGGATGACCCGGCTGATATCCCTCGGAATGATGCCAATTTGATGGAACCTGAAATCGATGAAGCGCCCACGGCCCCAGAAGATGAATCCCTTGATGACCTTGAGGGTGTTGACATCCCAGCAGGGGATGAGAGACCGCAGGAACAACCGGCAGGACGTGCTGCGGATGCCCCTCCACGAGATGCAGGCCTTACAATGAATGGTGTTGAGATCTTCAGAAATTCAACGTTGGCAACCATGAGAATTGCTTGTGAGTTTTACAAGTTGCCAAGCCTGGAGGTAAACAGAGATGCTTGCAGAGGTTGGTTGATTTTCAAAAGAATTTGGAACTTCAGGCGACCACCGGTGCAGTTCGTGAGGCGGAGCGCAATCTGGAGAGGAAGCCCAATGCTCAGGCTCTGGCTGAGTTACTTTCAGAGGAAGAGCAAAGAGACATGCGTTGACGCATCTTCCTTACCAGAGTTGGTGTGAGCCATGCCTTAGCCACAGAGCCCGTGCAAATCCTCACTTGAGAGACAACTCCTCTTCTGGCTCCGGGACTCCTACAGTTTCTTTTGGCTTTGCCTACACGAAGACCAGGGAGGATGGTCAACAGGTGCGTGATGTGGAATCAGTGTGTGCATTGGTGGTTGTGGACAATGCAACAGGTTTCCTCACTGCAATCCCAGCTTCAAAGAAGAGCCAATTTGAGGTGACGGTGCGTGAATTGCTGAGCTTCATACAAACCCTCGGTCATGCAGAAATTGTGCTGAGATGTGACGAAGAGCCCTCATTGAAACAGCTGCAAGCAATGACCATGAGGGCAAGGCAGGCCTTGGGACTTCCCACGGGGATTGCGTCGCCTGCTGCGTACAGCCATGGGAACTCATTCTGCGAGAATGCGGTTCAGAGGATCAGGGATTCCGCTGGTTCGTTGATTCACAATGTTCAGAAGAAGTTGGGCGTTACACTTGCTACAACGCGTGGACTCTGGACATGGGCATTGCGTCGCAGTGCGTGGCTGTTGAACACATTCAATCCAATCAGGGGAGCAACTGCCTTCGAACTGGTTTACAACAAGACATACCGAGGCCGACTATGTGAGTTTGGTGAACCAGTTTCTGGATTTGCTAAGACAGCGATGAAGGGCGGTCCAAAATGGCAGAGGATGTTGTTTCTGGGAAAAGTTGAAGCGCAGGACACCTTCGTGCTTTACAGTGGAACTCAGGTGGTTTTGTCCAGAAGCATTCGACGAATCTCTACTGACTGGAAATCACTCATGGCATTCTACGTCCATTTCAACGCGCCGACTTGGAACTTCAAGGTTGGATATGGTGGCAGGGTGATCCCTGCGAAGGCCAAGCCCATGGCCAAATTTGTTGGGTTCGACTTACCCAAACAGCAGGTCAGGGGATCTGAATTGAGGAGGCTGAGGCAGTGAAGAAAAAGGCTCCAGGAGGAGCAACGTGAGGCATGAGAACTGGAGGCGATGGCGGGAAACGATCCAAAGTTCTCCAAGAGCTTTCTTGCGCCAATGGTGACAGTGGATCCTTCAGGACAACTGTCGTTGGAAGAAATTGAAGCTCAGATGGATGAACAGGAGGAAGACTTTGAGATAGTAGCTGATGGTTCCCTTGCCCCTACAATTCCATTCAATCTTCCTGCTACTCCTCGAGGAACTGCCGCAATTCGCACCCATGAGCCAGGTGGAGACCAAGACCATGAGTTGAAGAGTGCCGAGACTGATGGAGCAGCAAAGAAGCCGAGACTTAAAAGGCTCACGTTGGAGCATGAGAGAATGGTTCGGGAAGTGAAGTTTGCGCATGAAAGTTTCTATACGGATGAGTATGAGCATGGCCTACTTCTTGAAGACAATGAGGAGGACTCGCTATGGTGCGGCGAAGATGAATTGGAACTCCCCGAGGTACCGCGTGAGCTCTGGTCAACTTGTCCATTGGACAAGCAACCTCCTGAACCAGAAGCTTGGATTGACAGACTTGCCGACCAGGTGGAGATTGAAAAACTCAGAAAGATGCAGGTCCTGGAACATCTTGCTGACTATGAGGGAGAGACTGAAGGTACCCTCATAGTCAAATCCGTCTATGACTGGCGGGTGAAAACCAGAACTGAAATGTCGGATGGCAATCCAGGTGAATGTAAAAGATGGATGAGGCGAAGCAGACTTGTTGCCCGGGAATTCAACAACTTGAAACGGGATGACGCATTCTCTCCTGCAACTGGATGCCATACAACAAATCTGATACCGCTTCTGTACCTCTGCAGGCTTGGGCAGGTGTTGGATGATGAACGAGATGTGGAGTCTTACAGTGTTACGCTTTCAGCGCTTGATATCAAAGAGGCCTTTCTTCAAGTCCCTCAGGAGAAGGTTTTCAGGATCAAGCTGGGACAGCAGCATTTCGCTGTACTAAAGAACTTGCCTGGACAGAGGTTGGGAGCGAAACAGTGGTATTGGTATTTCCGCCAGTATGCAACAAACAAGCTTGGTTTTGAGTGGAGTGCAGAACAGCCGTGCTTGGCTCGCTCAGGACACAACGTCTTCATGATACATGTGGATGATTTGCTATTCTGTGGAGATACCGCGTTCTGGAAAGAGAAGTTTCTTCCAGTCCTTGAGGAGAAGTTCAATGTGAGCTACAGTGTGTTGGAAGGTGAGTTTTCCAGCATCGCTTTTCTCCGAAGGAAGATTGTCAGACTGCAGGATGGACTGATGATAGTCCCGGGAACTTCAACAGAAAGCATTGTATCCAACTTCGGGCGGATGTTTGGCAAGGCGAGACAACAGAGAGTTCCATGTGATGCTGGCATTCAATTGGAGGACAAAAGTCAGGAGCTGAACACTGCAGATGCAAGGAACGTCAGGAGTGTGATTGGACAGCTTCTGTACTTGGCGCGTGACAGAGTTGACTTGATGTTCTGTGCGAAGGAATTTTCAGGCTTCATGGCGAAACTTATGGTGTGTGCTCTCCAGAGGCTTCGAAAGCTTGTCGGTTGCCTCAAAGCACCAGGGAACATTGGAGTGAAGCTGGTGTTTCCAGAACATGGGCTTGGCAAGCTGAAACAGGGAGCCAAGAAATTCTGGTTACTTGAAACATTCACAGATGCAGACTGGAGCAGTAACAATAGTGACAGGAAATCGACTTCATGTGCAGTTCATTTCTTGAATGGGAGCCTGGTAAATGGTACATCACGTACACAGCGAGTGGTGAGCCTGTCTTCCTGTGAATCAGAACTGCATTCAATGGTAAGTGGATGGGGCGATGCCATTTTCATCAACGTTCAAGCGATTCCATTGAGCGCTGGCAATTTACAGGCAACAGTGCGGCCAGACAGTTGTCCTCACGCCAAGGAGTGGGGAGAGCGAGGCATCTTTCAGGGAAATTGTTGTGGATTCAAGACCTTGTGCTCCAGAAGGAAATGTCCTTCGGCCAAGTGTCTACCCAGTAGAATTTCAGCGATGTTGGCGCCAAGGCGCTGAAGCAAGCCCGCGTGGAGCTCATGCTGCTATTGACCCACAAGCCCTACAGATGGTTGGACAGGAAGAGTACGAAGCTGCAGTGGCGAAAGGATCTACTCAGAACTTGAAAAAGTTGCTCAAATCAAGTGTGAAGATGAGCTTGCTGGTAGGCCTTGAGCCTGTGGGTGTGTCAGGTGCCGACCCTGACCACGTGTTTTCCAAGGCTTTCTCAGGAGACTTCGACGTGGTCCACAACGGGAGCAGTGGTTCTTGCATTTTTGCTTACAATTTTGCTGGTTGCGGTGATCTACGGATGGAGGAAGATGTCGTCAGACCCCAATCACTGTTGGAGCCAGGTGGCAAGACTTGACCACATGGCAGGTGAAACCCGTGATCGCTTGGAGAACCACATGACTCAGGACCTGTTGCGGTATGAAGACCTGGGGAATGAATTGTCAGTGGCGACGGACTACTCTGAGGGCATTCACTATACCCTAGTGGAGCAAGGTGGCTTCGTTCGTTGGATGCAGGGCTTGGCTAGGGAGCAACGATCTTCAATGAACAACATTGAAAGGGCAAACTTGGTGGCTTACAACGTGATGGGCTCTGATCAATACCTACGTCTGGTCAGCCAGAGGGCAGTTGCGCACTAAGGTGACAACACTGATAATGGTGGTGATGCTTCTGAAAATGGAGAAGAGGAACGCAGAGAGGAAGATCCAACTGTCACTGATCAGGATGATGTTGGAACATTGACAGAGCTCTTGGACATGTTGAAAGCAGAACTGGCACAGATGCTGGACCGCTGGAGCTGGGTGAGTACTGCAACGGCTCATTGACCCAGACTGTCATTTTTGGCCGTGTTGGACGGAATCAGAGATGGAGCCACTTTCGATGTCAGGGCAGACATCAAACGAAAGTGCTGGGCTTTGTTTACCGCGTTGAGGACAAGGGCATTGCGAAGTGGCCGAGACAATGAGATAGATGGCTGAATACTTCGGAAGGATCGTAGACACCATGTCATCGACGAATCACAATGGATGAGAACGGCGTGAATCTTCAGCTATGAGCGCTGGAAAATTGCATGGTAGAGCTTGAAAAGCTCTGAGACCTTTTCTTCACTCTAAGGAGGAGTGCGAAGATTTTAGATCAGTTCACACCTCTGTGATTCAGTCATGTTAGTGCAGTGTAAAGATGTGCAGTCTAGCATTCAGTGTGCGCAAATCGAGAAGAAGTGTGCCAGTAGTGCAGGAACAGCTGCACGTGAAACCACATGGATCTACGAGGCGTTTCGGCTGAGGAAAGACAGGCTGTTGCCTTCGCATGTTCGTTTGTTTCTTGGCGATCTGGCTCGCAGCTGTTGCCCCCAGAAAGCAAGGTTTGCAGAAAATATGTCAAAAAAGTGTCAGAAGGTATGCTGAAAGAATGCTTGTCAGAAAATTTGTTAGAAGATGTGCCAGGAAGAATGTCAGAAGATCTGTGAGAAAACATGCCAGAAGAAATGCGAAAGAAAGTCGCAAGATATGACAGAAGATATGTCAGAAAAATGTCAGTAGGTGTGCAAGAAAGAATGTCAGAAGATAAACATGTCAGAAGAACCGCCAGAAAGATTGTCAGAAGATATGGCAGAAAATATGTCAGAAGGGAAAGAAAAGACAGAAAATATGCCAGAAAGAATTTGTCACAAGATTTCTTGTCAGAAGATATGGCAGAAGGTAAAAGAAAAGACAGAAAATGTGCCAGAAAAAAATTGCTAGAAGCTACGCCAGAGAGAATGTCAGCAGAAATGGCAAAAGATTCAAGCGGTCACGAAGTGAAAGCGGTTTATCGTGCAACTCAGGATGAAAATGTTCATCAACGAGTTTCGGTTCAAGATGTGAGTGCATGCATGAACATCATGTCAAACATATGTTCAGTCATAGCATTAGCATGTTCTTTCTTTCGAATTGTGCTCGCCAGGGGGTAGCTGAGCCATGGAAGATCTAGACGGTGATGCCAAGGGTCTCAGGTTGAAATGGAGGCGGTCAGCCCAAGGGCGAGTGGATTCCTCAGCTGGTCAGGAGCATTCAGGTGAAATCGATTCTGCTGTTGAATCCATACCTGTTGTCACAGATACATTGCCTGTGCCTGCAACTCCTAAAGATGTGCCAGCTGTCGGAGCTTCTAGTAGTGAGCTTCAAGACTTCCTGAGAAGCCTGGGCCCTGGACTGGAAGATGAGTGCACGCCGTCATTTGCCGAAGACTCACCAGCCTCAGACGATGATGATGTCATTGTTGATGTACGTGGTTTCACAAGTATTGATGATGACCAAGCCTTTGTGACAGACTCTTACATTCGCGGTGCAAAGCATACAGGAGTTGTGATGCCATGGGAGACCCCCCTCATGAGTCAGATATTTGGTGAGCAAACTGCGAAACCATCAGTTTCCATGCCTTTGATTTGGACCAACAGTGTGCCGGCCTCTCGAGAGACTGCAGATGATTTGGAGCCTGGGCCCAAGATCCCAGTTGATTGCAAGTGGACTTGTGCAAAGCATATAAAAATACAGGACTGACGAGAACTACATTGTACAACGAGACAAAACCATGAAGACTGCAACATCGAAGTGGCGTTTCATTCTCATGTTGAATCACTATGAATCTGAAGTCGGGCTACAGATCGTCAACTCTGGAGGAGATGACCTTATCCTGCAATCAGTCATTGGAGTGAAGTCACCTAACACAGCTGTGAAGCGTGCAAATTCCATTCTGATGTACTATCGTTGGCATGCAGTACATGGACAGAACCCTTTCCTGCCGTTCAACGAAGATGATGTCTGGAATTATGTTCTGGCGCAGCAGGGCGTGGTTGGTTCTGCAACAAGGTCACAATCTCTCCTGCAGGCGCTCAGATTTTGTCATCGCATCATGGGAATGAATGGAGCTCTGTATTGTTCACAGTCAAGAAGAATCAACGCTCAATCGCAGATCCAGCTTTCCCAGAAAGGAGCCACCAAACAAGCACGACCTTTAACAGTCTTGGAGGTAAGACGCTTGCGCGCAATTTCTTATGACAGAGCATTCGCAACAGTCGACAGATGCATTGCCTCGAACTTGTTGATGGCTATGCATGGACGTTGCAGAGTGTCAGACTTGAATTTCGTCCATGAAATCTTGCATGATACTTCAGGCCGTTCAGGATTCGTTGAAATCACCGCCCGATTTCACAAAGCGGCCCGATCTGCTGAACAGAAGGCGATGATGTTGCCGATTGTCATTTCGAGCGCTGGCCTTACACAGGATTGGGTGCACGTGTGGATTGCCGACAGAAAGGAAGCTGGTTTGCCAGTGTCGGGAACCATTGATGGAGCATTCGTCCCCTCTCCAATGGTGTCTGATCATGTTCATTCAATGGAACGACCACTGACTCCTGCAGAGATCGCCAACATCCTCAAGGGTTTTCTTGAGTCGGCAGATTCGAACTTGACCAGCCACAGCTTGAAGGCAACTATGTTGCCCTGGGCCTGCAAGGGTGAGCTGCCCAGGGAGTCTCGCAGGATACTTGGTCGTCACTCAAGCGCGGTCCAAGACTCAGACTCCTACTACAGTCGTGACTTGAACTTTGGGCCTGTGAATGCATTAGCAAAGATCATCCGCATGGTGAGAGAGGGGGCGTTTTGTCCAGATGCCAGTAGGTCCAACTACTTTCCGAAGGGCAATTCCATGGCCGCTGGCACTCCAGTTCATGCAGTGATGCAACCACACACTCCAGCTTTCAAAGGAAACTGCCCAGCCACTCCGGTTGTTCAACGACAAACTGCACCGTGCCCGTCAGTGGAGCAAGTGGACTTGGAAGATGGCTGGACCGATGTAAAGCAGGAGGTTGGTACAACACAGATGATGAACAATGACACTGAGGCAGTGATTGAAATCTTTTCGGATACCGATTCCAGTGAGTCCGAGAGCGACAGTGAGGCTGGCAGTACAGATGTTGAGGAGGCGCTTGATGAACCACAGGAGCCGCAGGAAGTTGACCCATCGTCCTCTTACTTTTGTGCGCAAGTCCGCAGCTTGAAGACGAAGGTGGTTCATGAGTGCAATGAGAGGTTTGCGGAGGATTTCCGAAATGCACTGGATTTCAAGGCTGACGTGATGGGCTGCCAGACTAGATGTGGTCGATTGGTTGACTGCCGTTACGAGCTAGTGCAAGCCGAGAGCAGCTGGAGTGACAGATGCCAAGTCTGCTACAAAGGCAGGCGTGATTGCCGTTTGTCATTCACTTGAGTTCATTCTTCGATGTGAAAAGAGCAGATGGCATTGCAGAGCATTCCAACTCTTGAGCTCATTTGTTTTTTTCATGTCTTCATGTTTTCTTTTCCTTTGAAAGGATGCTTCTTTGAACTTGTTCACAAGGAGCCTCAGGTCAACTCATGTCATGCTCCATGGAGTACCAATGGGTACTCGGGTCCATGGGACCTCGTGCAATGTGCACCGAGTTGATTCATGTTCGCCGCAATGTGCTGGCTGAGAATGCAATGTGCATTCGAGTGAGAATGCTTCAACATCAGATGTTGATGTTGCAATGTTTCATTCTCCATTTGTCATTGTGACCAGTTTGACACTCATGTTATATGCGTCCTGATGATTGAATCAAATTTTGTATAAACTTTCTCAGGTGTTAATGATGTCATCGAAACTTTTGACTTTAGGACACTCCTTTTTGCGCAATGACGTCGATAGTGGACTCTCGAGCTCATCTGGAGAAGAGGTGCGATGATATGCAGATGAGTGACCGTGCAAAAGCACAGCTTCTGGGAAACAATCTGGACACCATGGGGAAATTGGCTTTCGCTGTAGGCCAACCAGGCCAACCATTGGACTCAGCTGCATTTGGCATCTTCGCCCAGAATACCCTTGGAGCGATGCTGAACCAGGGGGATGCATCCATATTGAAACGCCTTGTGTTTGAGGGCCATACCCTTGTCCTGGGACAATTGAGAGAGCTTGTTTCGGGCCCCAACGCGGCTGCTAGCCGCAAACTCCCTGCTGTAGAGCGTGAACACAGGATGCAGCAGCTACGAGCCCGTTTAACGGGTGTGGTCCTCGAAAGGCAGTTGGAACCATCTCATGAGTTGCTTGAAGCAATGATGCAGCAGAAGGAAGCAAACCAACTGACATATGTAAACTTGGAACGCTGCTCCTCCCGGGAGTGGGAGGTGATGATGGGCAAGAGCAAGAAGCAGATCAGCCTCGATGAGAAGACCTTGACGGTGAAAGAAAAATCAGATGTCCCAGACCAATTTCATGGGTCGGACCTTCAAGCCTTCGAAGCCCTTCGTCGAAGGGGCATTGCCATGGCATTTGCAGACATGGTGTCTTGGGAAACCCACGAGAAGTATTTGCAGCAGTTGACGGCGCACCTTAGAACAGAGCCGCCAACTATGTTAGGCCATCACTCCCACAGCTGTTGAAGGCCGACCGCCAAGTCTTCCTTTACTTGATTCGAACTGGTGTGGACCTCCAGCGGCAGGCTGACGGGTCATTGGAGCTTGATTCAAAGATCATACGAGCCTTGGAGAGCTATGAAGTTGGTTTCCATCTCTTGCCATTGCGCAAGACAGGTTCAAAGGCCGATGCTCCGTCCACCTCGGCAAGTTCCAATCCTGCACAACACAAGGATGGATCCTCAGGTAAAGGCCATTGGGGTGCTCAGAAACGATGGCAGCCATACAAAGGAAAAGGTGGTTCGAACTGGAAGTCGAAAGGCAAAGGTGGCAAGAACAAGGACCAAGGACTCCTGCCAAAACCACTTTTGGGCAGGGGCAACACCTCCACCGATTTTCACAATCGTAGACTTTGTTTCAACTATCAGATGGGTCGTTGTGACAGCGCGCCAGATGGAGGTGAATGCGGTCGCGGATGGCATTTGTGCTGCAGGAGAGGCTGTTATGGGCCGCATCCAGAAAAGGACCATGACTCCAAGGTCAATGCATCCAAGTGACGGTTCCCCCGCATCGCAGATCTGATTGATCGCGGTGCAGACATATCCGAGCGCGCGATAATTGAGGTATTTGCCGGCACTGGTAGAGTGACCGCTTGCTTGAAGAGGTTTGGCATGAGCAACTCATTTGGCACAGATCACTGCAAGCATAAGCAGGCTGCTTCACAGATTGTTCTGGCAGACTTGACCACCCGTGAAGGGGTAACACTTCTTTTTCAATGGCTTGCGGACCCGTATGTTGTGGCCATACATATAGCCCCGCCATGTGGCTCTGCGTCCCGTGCACGGGCCATTCGCCTTAAGCGGAAGAAACCTGGCACGGAGCCAAAACCTTGGAGATCAGACCGCCATCCCAACGGATTGCAACATCTGAACTTTACAGATAAACTGAAGATTTCGAAAGCAAATCGTTTGTATCACTTGACTTCGAGGTTAGTGCAAGATGCCACTGATGTCGGACTCATTTTCTGCATTGAGAATCCACAATTTTCACATTTCTGGAATACAACATTCATGCGTGACATTTGGCACCTTTTGGAGTTCACTGTTTTTCACACTTGCTGCTATGGAGGAGCACGCCTCAAGCGAACCATGCTGGCATTCAATCACCCGGCCTTCAATGTTATCAATCGCTACTGCCCGGGAATGTCTCGTAACCATAAACATGCCGATGGGGCTTTGACCGACAGAACAATAAGTTTGCCACCGCCATGGAGACTGCATATCCTATGAAGCTAGCTAGACAAATTGCTGCGCAGTTCATTGTTGCGTTGCAAGCTTTGGGACTTTCAACTTCAAGGGAAATCCTTTCCGAGATCACTACCACAGATGATGCAGTGCTTGCTGCCCTGCGTGCAGACACCGGAGCCCAATCGAAGGCATCCAAGCTGCCTCCGTTGATTCCAACCTATGCTAGCCGACTTTGCTTGACAGGTGCCTCATCGAGTTTGCCGCCGCTTGATTTGCATCAGAAACTTGCAGCCTCTTTTCAGGTTTCCACGCATTTTGCCCCGACAACACTGCCTAAAGGCGCCAAACTCCTGAGCCTTCAGGAACCCCTTGTGCCCTCTCAGCTATGCAAAGGGGGTGTTGTTTTATCGGGCCACAAACTCACTGCTGATGAACGTGAAGCTTTGATTGCAAAACTTGATGGAGTTAAAGCTCGTGAACACACTGGTGCGCCTTCTGGTAACCATGTCTCACAGATTTGGGGAATTCCTTGGACCGAAGAACAATTTATTGAACAAGCTGCTGTGCGAGGTCACCCGTGTATGATTGGTTCTCACCTTCCACAGATTCTTCAGGATGCAGTTGACAAGTATGCTGCCATGACTGATGTTGACAGAATAAATTTCAGGATCTCGAAGATAAGTCATTGGTTGAAGCGACTGAAGGAACTCAAAGCCGATGAAGCAGCCTTGAAGGAGACCCTTGATCCAAGGGTTCGCTCTATCATTGGGGACAAACTATGGAAGAAGTTGATGCTGGATGGCTTGAAGGGCCACTGAGTATTGAATCCCTGCCCAAGCATTTCCCTTTGAGCAGACGGTTTGGCATTGTTCAAGGAGCGAAGACCCGGTGCATTGACGATTTTTCAATGTCTTCTGTGAATGGATGTGTGCAGTCGTGTGAGAGCCCCAAACCGCACACAGCTGACGTCTTGGCGGCTCTTTGTGGCTACGTGATGAGGAGCTTGAGAGAAGAAGACATTAGTGAGTGGGTTGGCCGACCGTTCGACCTTAAAGGAGCTTATAGACAGTGTGCGGTTAAACCTTCATCCTTGCAGTATTCGCATATCTTTGTCAAGGACCCGACGTCGGGGAACAATGTTGCCTTCAAGATGTTAGCGCTCCCCTTTGGGGCGATTCGCTCTGTGCATGGCTTCTTACGGATTGGCTACAGTCTGTGGTTCATCCTTGTCAAGGAATTCCTGGTCTTGACAATTTGCTATTTTGATGACTTTGTCGTACTAGGCTCCAAAGCTGAATCGAAGGCCCTTTCATCTTGCATCCAACTTGTTCTTCGGATTCTGGGTTGGAAGTTTGCTGAAACTGGTCCTAAAGCTCCTGACTTTGCAGAATGTTTTGCAGCGCTTGGCATAAGTGTCGATGTGACGGGCCTACACCGGGGAACAGTTCTTCTGGATAACACTGAAAACAGGAAACGAGAGTTGATAAGCGCTATCGATGCAATTCTTGCCTCTGGTCGTCTTGGAAAGAAAGATGCCATGCGATTGAGAGGAAGACTACAATTTTCGAGTGCGCAGATCTTCGGCAGGATTGCAAAGGCTGCGCTTGCTGGTATCACTAAGCATGCATACACTGCTACCTCGGATGTACTGTGCGAGGAAGTGTCTTTCACGTTGAAATTGCGTCGAAACTTTCTTGAATCAGGGAAGCCTCGTGTGATCAAGCCTTTGTTTTCGAGCCCGTATTATATTTACACTGATGCTTGTTTCGAATGGAGGGACAACAGAATGTTCTCAGGCATTGGAGCAGTCTTGTGTGATGCCACTGGCAAGAAATGGCTCTTCTTTTCTGCTGAATTGCCTGAGCAGCTGTTGAAGACACTGAACCCTAGCAACAAAGCGACGATAATTTTCGAATGCGAGTTCCTTGCGCTTTTCTGCGCCCTTGAATTGTGGGGTCCTCAATTTGGTCCTGCTATGGTGATTTTCATTGACAACAATGGTGTACGGGATTCAATGATTTCATGCCACACAACAAATTTGCTTGCAAAACGAATCCTGGTTGCGACCCTTGTCATAGAGTTGCGTGCCCAGTTGACTGCATGGTACGCCAGGGTACCCGCTGACTCAAACATTGCAGACGCCCCCTCGAGACTTGATGTCACTGCCCTTCTTCGTGGGAATGTGAAACAATGCGAAATCGATACACGCAATCTTTGGGACAAGGTCTGCAGCTTTTATGAAAACTGGGGGAGTGAACTGGCTGCAGCATGATCCCTTCTTGGAAAAAGAGTGCCTTCCGACGAGTGGCTGAGTCAGTGATAATCAAGCGGTCACGAAGTGAAAGCGGTTTATCATGCAACTCAGGATGAAAATGTTCATCAACGAGTTTCGGTTCAAGATGTGAGTGCATGCATGAACATCATGTCAAACATATGTTCAGTCATAGCATTAGCATGTTCTTTCTTTCGAATTTTGCTCGCCCCACCCTTTGCCTCATCGGCCCTCCCAATTGGCGAGCATTTCAATGTCACATAGGCCGAGCCCTAGCCAGTGAACTGGCTGCAGCATGATCCCTTCTTGGAAAAAGAGTGCCTTCCGACGAGTGGCTGAGTCAGTGATAAATGCCAGAAAGAAGGGTACAAAATATATCAGATAAAACGTCGGAAAGAATGCCAGAAGGAAGGCCAGATAGATCGCCACATAGAATGTTAGAAAATATGTCAGAAGGAATGTCAGAATTCAATGCATTCTGTTACTCGGTGCGCTGGGAAGGCCTCCAGGCGCCCAGGCTAATGCAAGGCAGGAGGAAGGAAACAAAAACAAGGAAAGGAACAAAGAAAGCTAGCTTACCACCTATTCAAGCAATTATCAGATTGGCCAGATAGAATGTCGAACTCCAGATCACGGTGGTGACCGCTGGACCTCAACCAAGACAAGGGACGGATTTGAGAGGATAACACTGATGAAATCTGAGGACTGAAGGGCGTTAGATTAATCTGAAGACCGAAGGGCGTTAGATTTCATCACAGTTTTCCCCTTGTCTTCGCCTTCGCCTGGTTTTATTACAAACGATGTCAGAATACAGGACAAATATGTAACAATATGATTTTTTTGCTTTCTTTGCTTGTTTCTGCCATTGAATGCTATGTTTCTGTTGCACAATGCCACACCCGAAACGTATCAGAAGAATAGGCACTGCATTCCTCAAAAAAACTTTCAGGATAAATTTGAATAGAAACTAAACGTGACCATAAAAAATTCTAACAAAGTGGGAAACATTTCCGAAACACCCCAAAAAACAAAAAACACATTTGCATGCATGTGAACATATTATCGGCACCGTGTATGTCTACTATCTGTCTTTCCATGCTTCAACGTTTGAACGGGATGGTAGGAAAAAACAAATCGGAATTTGCAATGGAAGAGTGCCGGTGCATGCGCTGGATGATGTAAAATTTTGCTTGAATCTTGGGTGGGGGGCAGGGTGGGTCCATAAATGTGCCAACCTGCGTGGCCGGAAACTGTTGTGATAATGAAAAACTAAGCTGTTTAAGCTGTTTAGGAAGAACTCTCTGTTTGGGCCGGTTTACCATTATTCTTGGCGTGGGGCACTTTTTCATTGATGCACACAAGTATTGTCAAACTTTCAAGAACGAAAAATGTTTGGTGATGATGCCTGACGATTGGAAGGTTGTTGCGTCAATCAAGATTTGGCTGATGTCATGAATTGTTTTGGCAGATGATTTTCGGTCCTTTTTTTGTATTTTCTATTTGTTGTTGCCTGCTTCGAACGACAGGCCCAAGCTTTCAACAATGCAGTTGTTGTGTCACATGGCAGTTTGATTGGTACACATTTGAAACATGGTGGCAGTATCGTTTTCCAGATGCCTTTCAGAGCAATTTGTGGTGTTACTTTTTTTTCCGAGTCTAAATCTTATGAGTCTGGCCACCATTGCGAGTTGCCTGCTGCCGCTGCCGCAACCATGTGGGCACCGACCTTTGTGGTACCTCAGCAGCTTGATTGCAGAGCATGTATAGACTTCAAAAGAGAATGCAGGTGTTTTAGGTATTTGCCATATGAAATACTGACAAACAAAGTCTCGTAGATATTTCAACGTACTGTAGCATTTATTGTTGTTGAGTGGAGTTTCTTCTAAACTTCCGTTATTTGACAACTTGGTTTTGAGTTGGATCGCATGGTCCTGCCACATCCACGACCTTCAAACTAGGTTTACAACAAGCCTGGCATGGAACTGATTGCAGGAACCGGGAGCGTTCAGGCACACAGAGAGTCTGACAAAAGCGCACAAAGATGATGTGGGAAACATTTTTGTAGAAAAAATTGTTGCACATAGCCTCTCAGTGGTTCGATCCAAAACAGTGAGGAGATTTTAACTGAAGCAATTGCAGAAACCTGTGGACATCCCAAACCTTCTCAACTGACGCTGAGCACCATCTCATTGCATCTTATTCTCATTGTCATGTCACACATTGCACAAGTGATGCATATCTTCCGTGAAGCCCGTGCCTTGTTGCTGGAAGAACCAGCCTCGATCCACAGCTTTGTCCGAGGCTATGGACTGCACAACTCCGTTGAGAACGCCTTAAAGGTTCGAATCTTAGGGAATCAAATCGCACTCAAGAATTGGACGGCTGGACAGAGACCTGACAGACGGTCTTGGAACAGAAAACACAAGAGTGGATTTTTTTCTCCTTTTCGTTACTTGAAATGTGTTGAATGATTAGTACATTCTTTTTGTGCACGTAGCACATAGTCGCAACCTCTTCGACCAGGGAAAATCATTCATTTGGCACTGTATGCTGGACAGCTTGCTTCACGGTGGAAACGATAAAGAAGACATTGAGTCTGCAGAATAAAGATCTCCGTTGGTTTAAGATGGTGTCCTCAAATTGGTTTTCCATTTCCAGTACTGAAAACTCCTCAGGTTCAGATGAGGTGATCGAGCGCGCTGATCTCGCGACTTGTTTTCATGTTTCCTTTGCTATTGTGTGGAGTTTCTGCAGTTCTGATGCTTCAAGTACCAAGGATCGAGTACCAAGGATCGGAACAGGATCAGAGGTTGGCCTCTGCGTTGATGCTGCAAAGAAGTTGGACAAGCAGGCCAAGAGAAGCAATCATGCGTGTGAAATCAAATGTGCAGACTCTCAAAGAATCAAAGGGACGGGAAATGGTTTCATATATGCGGCTGAAGTTCACATTCTCAAAGTTTGATGCCTCAAATGTCAGGAGTTGCGACACGTGAGATTATAACATGCTAAGTTACGGGAAGGCAGAACTAATCTGAAAATTTGTCAAGGCCTTGTTGTAGAAGAGCTTGGCAGAAAGCATGAGCGAGTGGTGTGGGTCCAAGTTTGACTTCAATGCCATTGGTGTTGTTTGGACAATCTCAGCAATGTTTCTCGCTGCGTTGGAATCTTTTCAGCGCTGGGTGCAATACAGACACGTCGCGGCAACCGGCACTGTAGAGGTCGTAGACAGAATCACACAAGACCAAGAGAACCTGTCGAAACACTGACTTGCTGTCAAAACTAGGCCCTATGGAGGCCTCATGCACAGCTGGTTGGGCTGATTCGTGTGGGCCTCGGCACAGAAAAGCAACCCGCAGTGAAGGCTTTGAGTTTTTGCATTGTCTCAAGCCAAGATTTCTTGAAGCAGGTCGTGCAAGGCTGATGCATCCGTTAGAATCGATGCCTGCATCTTGAATGCAAGGAATGTGATTTTGTCGTCGCCCAATGTTTGGAATGCGCTTGTTATGTCGCAGCAACCGGAATTTTGACATGTCACTTCGCGTGGCAGTTCCAAGACTCCGTATGCCTCAGATCTTCGTGGCAGGTGAAGAATCCAGTCGAAATTGGTGAATCTCCGTAGTGGAATTCTGAAGTGTGGCTTTGACTTGTCAATTTTTTAAGAAGTCCCAGAAAAAGCAAAAACAGCTCAGTTTTCGAGCTTGCAAGTTCCATTTTTGAGGGAAGTCTCCCAGAAAAGCTTCGTCAACCGACACTTCAGCTTCGATTTTCAAGTTTCCAAGTTGCAAAATTGAAGGAAACCTCGCACCAGAGCTTCGTTTTGGAGCATCCAGCTTGAATTTGGAAACAGTGAGTCTCGTTTATGCGTGCATCCATCAGTCAGCCAGTCAGTTAGTCGGTCAGCCAGTTGGTGAGTTTGTCAGGTGGTCAATCAGCAAGTTAGCGAGATAGTCAGTCAGTGAGTTTGTGAGTCGTGAGGCAAAATTGGTCAATTGGTGAGTGAGGTCGTGAGTTGGTCAATTGGTCAGCCGGGGTCATTGAGCCCAGCCAGTCAGTCAAGCCCAGTCAGTCAGGCCCAGTCAGTCTGTCCATGAAGACTCAGAAGCTTTGCTCTCCTATAGGCTTGTTCCACCACCTCCTTGTGCTGTACTACTGATGTATCGAAGCAAGCAACGTTTTGATCATTGTTGTTCATGACATTTCTAATTTCTAACAGTTTGTTTTCTTCAAACTTCACCCATGTTACTCGCTTGTTGTGCCAATGAGTCCAAGAGTTAGCACTTCTTCCCGCTGCAATTTTGAGCCAATGTCTATTGGACAAGTCGGTGCAGGATCTGCATCTAAGGTGAAACCAAGAAGGTGATCGAGACAGCGATGACCAGGTGTGGCTCATTTCAGATGGACGCTGAAAGTATTTGAGAGATTTTGAAAGTGCAAGTGCCAGGGTTCCCCGATAGTTGAGTTCCATTTGCTTCTGCTTTTTTCAGCCTGGATCTTAGTGTGATGAATGGGAAAGCAATGAGCATGTCAAATGCTTTGCATTTCTGAAGACTTTTCTTTGGCTTTTGTTTGGGCTGCTGGTGAGTTTTGCCAATCAGTGCCTGGGCGAAAGGGCAATATGTTTGACGAAAAGACAATGCGAGATACCGCCCAATCTTCCTATATCTTCCTATGTTATTCTGTTGAAAACTACTTTTTGCAGCACGAGACTTGCCCCCTATGTTGAGCCATGTTGTGACGCATTAGCCGCTTGACCATAGTGGCCCCATGTTAGGCCATCTTGGGCCAAGTTTAGACCTTGGATAGACCCAGCCACCGCACAAACCCGGATCTTGGCCCTCCTATACGATGTTTGATGAAATTCCTCTGTTTTTCCACGCTTTTTCCACCTTCCACGCCAAACTTGACCCCAATACAGTGTCAAATTGACCCAACATAGGGCCGACATACGTTCATGAGCCAAAGATACGCTCGATGTCCGCGAACAAAGCTCAAGGTGAGCCAGACATACAGCTTACATTGTCCCAAAAGTTTTAAAGGAGGTTTGCAAACAGTTCAACACGCGCAGGGCTCGAGATCACAATGAAAACAGCAAGCAGCAATTGGGTCAAAGAACAGCGGAACAAATCGCCAACAACATGCATTTTCCTTGCGTTTTCCAAGTCTTTAAAGAAAACCGCAAATTCCACTTTGAAGCCCTCACTGCTACTGATTCGCCCAGAATTTGACGTTTCGAGTTTTGTTGGGTTTTTAAGCTCTAGGATTTCATGATCGCTTCTTCTCGGTTTCATTTACCTTCTTGCCAAGCCTGGCGCTTTGAGGCCTCACCGATTTCACAGACCTCAAACTGGAAGGTTTGGCGAAAGGAATGCAAATGACAAAAATGGCCTTGATCCCTTGTAAAATCCCTGAAACCTGGTGGCATGCTGTTTTTTTGGTGCATTGTTTCTTGCTTTGCAGCGGCAAATGGATCTCAAACTTGGCTTCTTGAGTGCAGGCCATTTAAGACGAGTGCGTACTCGTTAGAGTACTTGTGGAGCACATCAGAGGAGTTTGGTGAAATTGGAATGGTTGAAGTTTGGTCTGGAGCACATCTTTTCGCTGATCTCCATGGTGTTTGTCTGCGACGTCCACGGGTTGAAGCCCTTTGGCTCAAACAGATGCAGCCGCACCCGCGGAACCTCGATGAAGAGGGCTGACATGTTGGCAAAGGCGCCTGAGGGGTGGCAGGGGAGTGGGAAGATTTGGATTGAGACTTTTCGACGAATTGCATGCTGTAAGATGATGTTGGATTCGCGGTTTTGCAGTGACAGCTTGCGTTTGGTGGTTGGACACTTCAGTCACTTCACTCCGACCCTGAGGTCTAATGATGTCATGCGCATCGAGACTCCTGGTTGGAAAGCTGAGACCAACAACAGTCGTTACTAAATCACCAACAATTAGTTGCAGCTTGGCCAAGGTCCAGTAGATCGGCCGTGGAACAGTGCAGAGGTCCTGCGTCGTGTGTTATTGATGAATATCTTGTTGTACCCACGTCCAGCAGCGAAACACAGAAGACATGCCGTTCATGATGCCAAAATTGTGAAATAAATGCAGGTAGACTTCAGACCTCCAACCAACAGCCGCAGGACCGCTGTGTCACATACAGTGTGTTGTGCTGATGTCTTTCTGCAAAACCTGGGCGTCACATTGCACATGTGTTCCCTGTATTGCAACTTGAGATCAAACTGTGTTTGCGAAGCTCGACCAGGCAAGAGCTTATGGAACAGATGAAGTTGCTCCGGAAAGCTTATGGAACAGATGAAGTTGCTCCGGAAGTTGTGCCCAACTTGGGCAGAAATGCCTTCACTCCATGTTTTGATTTCTCTTGGGCAGATAAATTCAGAGGAAAAGTTGAAGGCCTCTACTCTGTGGAGATGAAACATGTGCGTCGTGGCTTTGCGCCTGCGTGTCTCCTGAATCTCACCTGGATGCACTTAGGGTCACACTTAGGGTCAACACAGGCAATTGCAGGATATTTTCTCGCAGCTTCCCAGCCGCCAAAGTCTTCAAAGTACCATGGCATTCTTGGCCACAGTGGCGTCCCGAAGCGGAACCAGACTGGCGTGATGGGTGTTCCCTGTTTCTATTTTTGGTGTTCCCTGGCACTTGTCCAACCAGCTGGGAGTCGTTGATAGTTTGCTCTTTAGTCCTATTGAGCGTCCTGTTGAGAAACCGCTCAAACGCACAGGGCCAACCAAGTTGCCAGCGCAGGAGATGAAAGACCTCTTTCTGAAGCGAGCAGCGACATTTGGTTTCGCTAATGTGTCGGTGACAGCACGTGCAGATGGTTTTCAATTGCACGTGCCCAAACAGAGCTTGATGCCTGACCCCTTCATGGCAACAACCGTTGACCTGGAACCATTTTTGGCTCCCTTGCTCCAAGAAAACCCTGGAGAGGAAGAAGCTTGTTTGAAGCTGGCCAGATGGAAATTTGCTTTGCAACAGCGTCAGAGCTATTTGCTGCACTTGGTCCGACCTGGCTATGGGAACGATTTGCCATTTTACTCTGTCGTGGAACCTTTGAAGCAGCTGTTTCCATTGGTTCATTTAGCTGATGATGCACCAATCACTGCAGTTCCTTATGATTTGGCTCACCCACCAGTGGAAGGCTTCCACTGGAGATTAAAGGAGGCATCGCGACCTGCACATGCACGCGCCTTTGATTCAATTCAAGAATTGGCGAGGATTCAGTTGGTGAAAAGTGCGAAGATGTCACTGGCAATGCCGATGCGGCTGTGGTGCGGCGAGATTGAGGACTTTGAAGAAACTTCCGTGAAATGGGAGGAACTGCAGCCTTGGGCCCTCATCAGGGGTTCAACTGCAGAGCGGAAAGGCAAGCGGAGGTGGCCGTGTGATCTTTGGAGCTTCAGTGTAGCTCAGCCTAGCCTCAAGCAGATCATTGCAAAGCTCAGGAAACTGTCGGAGGTGTGGCATGACATGTCAACCAATGACAGGAATGAAAGGGAAGCGTCAAGGATTGCTGTCATCAAGAGCATAAAGAAGTCTTTTGAAAGCCTTGCAGAGGACGAGTTGGTGCTTTGGTCATGGAACTTCGATGAGTTTGATTCCTCGCCTGAAGCGATGGTGAGATGGGTTGAGGTCGAGCCGAGCACTTTGAGAGAGCACTTCGATGCAGACAGCATCGAAATACCCTGGAATAGCGACTTCACAGGAGACGCATGGTCAGTGATGGAAGATGGTCTTATAGTTGCAGATGATTCCAACATTGCCGAACAGGTGAGTCATGGGAAGTTCTCCAAGACGGTGTTATCGCAGCTGATCCTGCCAGTTCAAATGAAGAGTCAGAGGAGTGTGTCCTCACAGTGCCTTGGAACAGTGATAGTACGGGTGCTGCTTGGGAGCTGCTTCCAGACCATGTGATTGCTACAGATTCTGACGTGGACTCAAGTGGTAGATCTTGGGAGTGGACAGATGAGCTGCGCAAAAAGCACAGGCTGCCAGCGACTTGGAACAACGTGCAACTGGTACCAGAGGATTATACCCCGGAAGTCGCGCTTCAAAAACTACATGAACGATGTGAGGAATTCCGTTTGCAGCGGGAGAAACATTATGAGGAGTTGGTTCGCTGTGGAGAAAAACTGGTACAATGGCCATCCCAAGGAGTTTGGCCACAGGTAGAGAAGACAGCCAAACACAAGAAGGTTATCGCAATGTTGGACTCGAGGCATGGTGAGCGCAAGAATTCCACATGCAAGCAGTTTGAACCCCAAAAACGTCCACCCCTTGTCATGGCAGAGAGAGACTTACGAAGCACTCCAGAAACGAACCGTTTGAGTTCCTTTGGGCGTCAAATTCTCAGCGGGCAAATGCACCAAACCTTGGGTTTGGATCTGCCAGACGGTGGTTTCAAAGCATGTGGTGTCGTGCCAAAAGGTCCCACTGGAACCGAGTTTTCTGGCCGAGTTTTGAGTTTCTGAGCACTCAACAAACCGCGCCGCGATATGGCTTCCACAGTTCAGCACGGTTCGCACGGGTTCCACGGTATGGATCTCCTGGCCCTGGACAATACACTTGCTGCGCCAGTTCTTTGAAATTCAAGAGTCCAATCCTCAAGAAGGACACGGGCGCTCCCAAGGTGGAAGAGAAATGTGCCGCAGACAGCTGCCGAGTCAGATGGCAGAAAGCTATGAGAGGGAGCTTGTCACTCTGCGACTTGGTGGCCGTTGGTCTTGAGGAAGGGTGTCCCAGCCGTTTCAAGCGACAGAAAACATGGCGCAGAGATTTGAAAGCTGCCTATGACAAACGTTTTCTAGAAGAGTGGGAGTCATATGGCGACCGGCTTCAACATCAAACTGTTGTACTCAAGATCAGAGCGCAGCGGACTCTTCAGCACTCTGGCGAATCTTGGAGAGCCAGTTGTGTTCAGGTGCTGGCAGGCACATGAAGATTTTCCAAAGCAAGTCATGACTGCAAGGGAAAGAAGACGCTATGATTGTAAGCTTTCCAAGCTTCGAGATAAAAGGCTGCAAGGAGGCAGTGGTGCTCCAGCCGCCAAGCTCAGTCCTGAAAAGCAAAGCCAAGACGTTGCGGCCACGGATTTTCCAGATTGCTGGCACCCTCCGGCTCATGTTCTGAGGCCGTGTGCTGTCTATGTGCGCAGGTGCAAAACCTTGGCGCAAGAGGTTCGGTGCCTTGAAGAAACGCTTCAGCAATGCAAGGTGATTGCTTCACGGGTTTTGGAGCAGATGGACAAAGAAGCTGGAATTAGCAGCGAAATGATTTTTGCCATGGTGCTCCTCACTTCGGATTTTCATGACCAGACCAGAAAGAGTGATTTCTTTGCCGTACTGAACAAGCACTTGAGCCAGGACCCAAACTTCTTGCAATCTTGCAATGGATATTTTCATTTTCTGATGAAAGGTCTAAGCAGGCTGCCTCAATGGCAAGGTGACGTCTTGCTCAGCGTTGAGCAGGGTGCTTCAAGTTGCTA
>VSDK01001326.1:75442-107571 GCA_009767595.1 Symbiodinium kawagutii
TCATAAAGAATCCATGACTGCGCAGCCAATTTCAGCAAACAGCCCGAAGCATAGGGATGGAGGTCTCGAGGAGCACTAATAGGGAACTGGTCAAAATGTGTATAACCAGAATGTCCCAAAGACAGCCCCTCCCGTTGGAGATGGTTTCAAGTATCCTCAAATGATACGAAAAGATTCGAATCCTTCCGGGGGCGCAGCTAGTACCACGTGTTTGTGCGATCTGATAGAACTTTGCTTGCTGCAATTGTCCCTAAATAGTTCTTCAGCATTGGCGAACTATTGATTGAATAAAGTCGCAGAATCTGACATTCTGATCCCTTGGTGCATTTGGGGTTTGCTGCAAAACTTCCACTGGAGTGGAAGCGTTTGACAAGTTGATGTCATTGGTGTTTGGCAGGTGCGACCTTGCTTTGTTATTGTATGTATTGTTGATGGTATGACAAAGAAGTTGGCTGTAGCTTTTGAGACGCTTGTAGAATCATAAGAGCACACCCTAGCTGGTCATAAGTACAGTAAGTTGAAATATTGATGTTTCCTTTCGTGCCACTGAAGTTTTTGGTTGCAGGCTTGAGTGTTAGTAGTTGTAACGACTGGCATCATACACCTGCACTTTTAGCCGCTCCACTTGCGTCACTTCACAACTATAGATTTTGGGTTGGGGAGTTTTGAGGCTCTGTGGGCTAATAACCTTCAGGGAAGAAGGCCATCTGGATCAAGATAATTGATGATGAAAACGGACATGAAGCCTCGCGTTACTAGGTCCTGGCAGTAGGGCGCAAGTGTCCCCCTTAGCCGCGGATCAAGCAAACAGAACTCGCTGTTTGCGCTTGAAACATCTTGAAACTGAATCTATCAGAAGTGTGTGGCGGCCACAATTGAATACAAACTTTGGAAAACACAGCAGCTGCCAGCCGCAAACGTGAAGGACAGGTAGTCGATGTAAGATCCCAGTTGGAAACTTTATTGAAAACTCTTGGTTCTTGTCCCTACAGACCGATCGTTTGCCGCAAAGAATCCACGCAAGAGCAAATGGCATGTTGCGCAGCCACCATTCACTGTTTCCACCTGTCCAGCACTGAATCGAAAGTAGACAGGGCAGACACATCTGCACATTGAATCTCAATCAGGATGCAGATACGTTAGGTCAACTTGGAAGAATTGAGTAGCTGTAAATGATGCCAAGAATGCCAAGAGGTTTTTTGTGTTCAGAATTGTACCGATGTCTTACCAGAGTTTTGAAAGTGAGTTTTGACACATTCGCATGTCGAAGGTGCAGCAGAAGATGGGTGGCAAGATGGGCCTTGGCGGAGCAATGACTTTGATCTACGATGACAAGCCTTTGTTGCTCTCAAGCATTCTGGCGGACCAAGGTATAGTTGACAATGCTGCAGTCACTTGTTTCTTTCAGCTGGGCATGGCGAACTTTTGTCGCTCCTTTTGGAGGGAGATCCGCAGCGGGGTCAAGTCGAGGAACAGAGAGGAAATAGGCTTGTCACTTCTGAGTTTGTCTCGGTTTCGCAGTTTGAGCAATATTACCTTGCCCAGAAAGGTGGAAAACTTGATCATGACGTGCGTGGCACTTGATGGAGTGATCTGGCCAACCAACCTAAACTGTTTGACGTTGAAACACTGCAAAGTACGTCACCGATTGGCTTTACCAGATAGCCTTCAAAACTTGACCTATGTTGGGCGTGAAAGATCTTTGAGTGGCTTGAAGCTTCCAGATGGCCTTCGTAGCTTGATCATTAACATGTATCATGACCAGTGGCTTTTTCCGCTTAAAAGCATACCGTTCTCTGCCAAGTTGCAACACCTGACACTTGGAGCTGGATTCAACCAGGTGCTCAATGGTGTAGTTTTGCCCAGGGGTCTTCAATCTTTGACTTTTGGGAACCAGTTCAACAAGAGTCTAAAGGGTGTGGTGCTGCCGCGAAGTTTGCAAAGTTTGGCCTTTGGCAACAGATTCAACCGGTCATTGGAGACCGTAGCCTTGCCCGCCAAGCTTCAGAATCTGACTCTGGGCGAAAGCTTCGGGAAGTCAATGCAAAATGTGATACTTCCGACTGATCTTAAGAGCTTGGTCTTGAACCGAAGAGCTGGCAACCCAATGCTGACAACCAAACTGCCAGACAGCCTTCAGACCTTCACTTTTTGTTGTTGCTGGAATTGGCCTTTGGGTGAAGTAAGTCAGAACATGACTGGGCTGACTACCATACGGCATTTGACCATCAATTTTGGCAACATGCTTAAAGGCCAACCCTTGGACAGTCTCTCTCTCCCGGTCTGCCTGGAGAGCCTTACTCTTGGAAAGAGTTTCAACCGCTCATTGCAATGTTTCATGTGGCCACCAGACCTACAATCTTTGAATTTCGGACAGAATTTCAACCAGCCACTGGACGGTGTGGTGTTTCCTGGTACTCTGAAGCAGTTGACTTTGAGTCGAGATTTCAACCGCCCATTGGATGGGTTTGCCTTCCCAACAAGCCTTCGGTCTTTGACCTTTGGAAATGGATTCAACCAGCCGCTGTGCAATGTGCAGTTTCCGGCTACTCTTGAGAGGTTGACTTTCGGTGATGACTTCAATCACCCCGTCGAACATGTTGATTTCCCAAGGAGCCTTCGGTCCTTGACCTTTGGGGCATACTTTGACAGGCCACTGGCAGGAGTCGCGTTTCCTTCTGGTCTGGAGCAGTTGATCTTGGGTGGGAGATTCAATCTGGCGCTGAATGAGGTTGTTTTTCCGAGTTGCCTTCGGTCTTTGACCTTTGGATTTCATTTCAACCAGCCATTGAGTGGCGCCACCTTTTCGGCAAGTCTGGAACAGTTGACTTTTGGTTCCAGGTTCAATCACCCTCTTGATCATGTTATTTTCCCAAGGAGCATTCGGTCCTTGACGTTTGGAAATGACTTCAACCAGCCGCTGGGCAAGGTGGAGTTTCTTGCTACTCTTGAGAGTCTGGCTTTCGGAAGATCATTCAATCAACCATTGAGTGGCGTGGCGTTTCCCTCTGAACTGCGACGTCTCAGTTTCGGAAGGAACTTCATGCAGTCGTTGGATGCCGATAATGTTATTTTGCCGCCATTGCTGGCAAAATTGTCCGCAAAGCGCGTGACAGTGCAAGGGCCAAGGCTGGAGGACGGGGATTTGCGACGGTTGTTTCAGGGCGCTGTGTTGGGCTCCGAATGAAATAGTGTTGCCACAGAGAGTGTCCTAGTTGCAACGCAAAGTTCAAATGGTTTTGCAGACAATTTGCGTGGCAGGACGATGGATTGCAATAGAGCATTGTGAAACAGGGGAACGTGCTGTTGGTGCGAGTTGTAGAGGTGACATTTCCTTGACGGTTAGAGATGGCATTTGTCAAGTGGGCAATGATTGAAAGTTGTTGTAAGCACATTTCTCTTTTTACGCGATTAGCGGCCTAATCAAGCTCCTACCATCCAACCGTTTTCCTCGATCGCCGATGCGGGGCAAAGCCAAAGGGCTGAAACTTGCATTGCCAGGCATTGTGTGTTCAGTTTCGATCAAGAACAAAAAACACATTGCAATTCCATGTAGTTATATAGTCTTTGAAATGGTCACAGATCTCCAATTCATATCTACTTCCGTTCAACCACGATGCTGTTGACGATCACAGTGTGAGCGTCCAATGCAGCCTGCCTACCCTGGTTTCACCGTTTCACCCACCATGGCATTTCACAGCGCTCGCAAAACGACGGGACAGTCTGATCTCTGCGGCTCGGCCGATGGGGGCTGCTTCAGCGTATGGGCTGCAGGGAATGGATGGAATTCTCGGATGAGATATGGCCCAGCTGATTATCGAACATGTCTATCCAATCAATCAAGCAAAATCTGTGGGAATCATGAATCCTTCAAGGCTGACAACCACCGGGGGACACCTGGTGAATCAGCATGGCACCTTGTGGTACCAAGCCATTGTTGAGTGAATTCATCCCCAAAATGACCCAAATGACAGGTTTTTCTGTTGCCAGGTTGAATTACAATCTATTAGGGACAAGGATGAGCCGAACAACCCTCAATGGGTGCCTTGAATTCCCTGACACCGTTGTGCAGTTGGCACCGTTGCGTGTGTTTTTGGGTGGCTCACTTCAGCTGCTACGCTGCATTCTTCCTGGCCAAGTGCTAGCGCGTTGCAGCCATGGTGGGCACGCAGTGTGTGGTGGACTGCAACGCTACCAGACCTGGACAATGCGTTTGGGTCATCGGCTCGCCAGAAGACCTGGGCTCCTGGCAGCCGAGCCGAGGCACTCTGAGCGGATGAATGGCTGGCAGTGAAACATGTAGTGATTCTGGTCGACCATTTGAGTTGAGTAATGAGGGTCAATGATGGTTGACAGTGGTTGGTAATGGTTGGTAGCGGTTGGTAACTATGGCAATTCGGTTGGTAGTGGTTGATTGTGATCAAGTCTGGTTGGCAGTGGGTATGGTGATGGTTGGACAAAGGGTTGAGAATGGTTGTGGTGATCATTATCAACCACTAATGATGAGCTAATCGTAATTGATCGTTGGCTTTTGGATCTTCGGTTCATTGTCAACCGTTGGTCAGCCGTTGGATCGTCAGTTGGATCTTCGCAGGCCTCCAGTGCACCACTTCTGCAGCGACTTTTCCTCGACGTCGCCAGCAGTGGAGCTTCCGCAGGGATTTGAGTCTTGGCATATGGACAGGGTCAAAACCCCGTCCATATGCCAAGACTCAAATCCCTGCGGAAGCTCCACTGCTGTGTTTCCGTGCTCTGAGAGCCTGGTGATGTAGAGATCGCAGCATCTTCGCAGAGTTGAGTTTTCTGCTGAGGAATTTAAGCTGGTCATTGCGGAGAGGGGAGTGGTGCGTTCCCGGCATGGGAACACACCAGAAACAAGGCGGTGGAGCTGCCCTCCACAAAATGCACGGTGGAGTGTCGCTGAAACACCCAGGACAAGGAAACTGGCCTGCCAGTTTTCTAAGTCCAAAAACTTGATGCAAATCCCAAATCTTTGTTGTGCGGTTGTGAAGCCAATGCTGGCACATGGAAGGATCTTGACATCCAGATGTCACCGCAGGCTGTGGAGGCAGGATGAAACTGCAGATACAGAAAAAATGTTGTTGGCATCATTAGAATGATTGGTGTTGTCATGGCTTGAAGTTCAATAATAATAGTAATAATAATAAGAACAATAGTAGTAATAACAATAATAATAATAATGACAACAATAAGAACAAGAATTGGTGCAGGGGGATCAGTCTCAATCATTGGTATGGCACTAACACTATGGCATTGTTCCAACTCCTGCTTTTGGCGGGGTGGTTTGGAAAGGATGCAAAGAATGTTGAGACCTATGATCGCCGAGTTGGAGAGGAAGATGGTGAGATTCTGCGCCGGGTTCGTCGCGAATGGAGCATCTTGGAAGAAAATGTACGATGATATCAGTGGATTTCAAAAGATTTTGTGCCATGGTAAGGGGGCCTGGATATCCCCACGGCAAATAGATGCAAATAGCAACATTGCAGTGCCAGCGTTGGCAGTTGAAGCGTTGAGGCGAGTCAGATGGTGCTGTGGGTGCCATGAAGATTGGTCCGCGTGCAAGGAGCACCGGGTCAGCAGGGACAGCAGACCATCTTGAGCCATCAGTTTGATGTCACTTCCTAGTACTCGAAGATGCTGGTTATGTTGAACCATGTCTAGCTCTAAGCTTATCGTGATCCGAAATTCCACAAGCATCAAGTCAGCATCAAGTCAGCATCAAGTCACTTGGCAACAATCATGTTCTTCAATAGTGTCGTTGCGGAGAAGAGAACTGGAGCTGCAGGGCAAGTGGTCAGATATGCAGGTGGTGATGTCATGCTTTCCAAATATCTCCACATATGATATGAGCATCAGATCCGCAGGAATATGAAAAGAAACAAACCCACTTTTGCAAAGGACATGCCATGCTTGGGCTCCTACGCCAAGCGCACATGACTTCTGTTGGAACATGATAGGATTCCTCCGAAGAGGCTGCATTGACAGATTGCCGAAGCTCAGTCCTGTGTGGACTGGCGGATGGCAGACAGGACCGGGGATGGTCAAAACGAATTCGATCATGTTCTACTGAAACCATTGGTTCAGGATGGTGACCCGCACCGAAATTTCAATTCTGCAAAAGAAAAACTTTCAAATGCTGGAAGTTGTGTCAAATTCACTGTTGGCAAGTTTTGTTTGCGCAATGAATTTGGCGACCTCACTTTCATGGTTTATGGAATTGTCCATCGTGATAAGTACTAAGTATATCAATTTGTTCAGCACTCTTGTTTCTCGTTTGTTTCTCATTGGTGTTTCGATTGTGTCTATTCTTGATCGTATGACCTGAAAAAATGAGAAACATGTAAGTAGACTAACGAAATGTAGAATCGTTTCGTATTTTTCTTTCTCAGATCCTGCAGATGCATTTGTGGCAATGTCACGCACAGGCCAGGCGTTGGCTTGAAAATTTTATGCAGCTGCAGCTTATCGGCGGCGTTCGACAGGCTGGGATCTTGTATGGAACAGGCATGGCAGTTCATAGCTTTGGTCCAATGCATTTGCATCTAATGCTTGGTAAGTGACCCCAAAAACGATGGCTGGTAACAGAATCCAGACATGAAAACTGTTGAAAAACCTTGACAACACTCCTGGGGAAAAAGGCGTGATATTCATGGGAAAGCCCATGACATGTGTTCTGGGTGTGATTGCTTGGTCTTTCGTTTGCTTTGCAATTCCGTCTCTGCAGGTTCAATTGGGCGACATCTTGATACGCTTTCATGAGAGCAACGAGCGAAAACCGGATGTTCTGGAGAAAGCTGCCCTCCAGGTGCCTTAGGACGGTCTTCGTGACATGCACAATTTGACAATGGCGTATGCATGATACTCCAGAACCTGTCTACCTGAGAAGACGACTTGACACATATTGTATTCATGGGAAAGCCCATGACATGTGTTCTGGATGATGTTTCAGATGTGATCAGTTGGTCTGTTGTTTGCTTTGCAACTCCTTTTCTGCAGGTCCAATTGGGCAACACGTTGCTCCAATCTCTGTGCTGCAACCGCAGCAAAGTGGAGCATTTTCTGTGGTTGCAGCACAGAGATTGGAGCAACGTGTTGCCCAATTGAACGTGTTGCCCACCGCTATCCAGGTGCCTTTGTTGCCTTTTGATGGTCTTCCTGGCTCAATGGCGTATGCATGATAATCCACAACCGGTCTACCTGGGAAGACCAACCATTTTTTTGCACACCAGGGCCACCAGGGCAGACTTTCTGGATGAGAGTCAGCATTCTGTACATTGGATGATGCCCTTGTCCAAGCAAGAACAACATGTTGAACATGTGTCATGTGTCACCTCCATCTTCAAGATGCATTTGTTGAAGTTCGCTTTCCAGCTAGTTACTTCAATGCCCATCTCATTGAACTAATGTTGTGTTTGATTTTGCTTGTTGCTGGTTCTTCAGGTAGAGCTGTGCAAGCCAGCCTCCTACCGCGTGGTTTTGCGCTGTGCTGTACTATGTGGGGCTCTTGAATTCCTGAAGTTGGAAATGATCGAGGTGGCTTCCACAATTTTGCCTTTGTGTGTTTTGGGGCAGGGGCTCGGGAAATCGTATTGAGATGTAGTTCAATCCGCCTTTTTGATCAAGTCTAAATGGCTGTTCTCGTTGAATCTTTTGACATTTGTCGATCAAGTATGATCAAGTTATCAAAGTACTGATATGGCGTGCAAGTAGAAATTGTTAGTGGACAGTGGGTCTCTGCAACTTGTATGTTTTTGCTGTTCCAGCTCTTGCTTTTGGCGGAAGTGGTTTGGAAAGGCAATCGATGCAAAGAGGACCCTTCGTTGCGAATGGAGCATCTTGGAAGAAAAGGTACGATGATATCAGTGGATTTCAAGAGATTTTGTGCCATGGTAAGGGGGCCTGGATATCCCCACGGCAAATAGATGCAAATAGCAACACTGCAGTGCCAGCGTTGGCAGTTGAAGCGTTGAGGCGAGTCAGATGGTGCTGTGGGTGCCATGAATATTGGTCCGCGTGCAAGGAGCACCGGGTCAGCAGGGACAGCAGACCATCTTGAGCCATCAGTTTGATGTCACTTCCTAGTACTCGAAGATGCTGGTTATGTTGAACCATGTCTAGCTCTAAGCTTATCGTGATCCGAAATTCCACAAGCATCAAGTCAGCATCAAGTCAGCATCAAGTCACTTGGCAACAATCATGTTCTTCAATAGTGTCGTTGCGGAGAAGAGAGCTGGAGCTGCAGGGCAAGTGGTCAGATATGCAGGTGGTGATGTCATGCTTTCCAAATATCTCCACATATGATATGAGCATCAGATCCGCAGGAATATGAAAAGAAACAAACCCACTTTTGCAAAGGACATGCCATGCTTGGGCTCCTACGCCAAGCGCACATGACTTCTGTTGGAACATGATAGGATTCCTCCGAAGAGGCTGCATTGACAGATTGCCGAAGCTCAGTCCTGTGTGGACTGGCGGATGGCAGACAGGACCGGGGATGGTCAAAGCGAATTCGATCATGTTCTACTGAAACCATTGGTTCAGGATGGTGACCCGCACCGAAATTTCAATCTGCAAAAGAAAAACTTTCAAATGCTGGAAGTTGTGTCAAATTCACTGTTGGCAAGTTTTGTTTGCGCAATGAATTTGGCGACCTCACTTTCATGGTTTATGGAATTGTCCATCGTGATAAGTACTAAGTATATCAATTTGTTCAGCACTCTTGTTTCTCGTTTGTTTCTCACCCGTGTTTTGATTGTGTTTATTCTTCATCGTTTGACCTGAAGAATCTGAACAAGAAAAGTAGATCAAGAGTTGTGAGAATCGTTTCGTATTTTTCTTTCTTAGATCCTGCAGATGCATTTGTGGCAAAGTCATGCACAGGCCAGGCGTTGGCTTGAAAATTTTATGCAGCTGCAGCTTATCGGCGGCGTTCGACAGGCTGGGATCTTGTATGGAACAGGCATGGCAGTTCATAGCTTAGGTCCAATGCATTTGCATCTCATGCTTGGAAACTGGCCCCAAAAACGGTGGCTGATACCAGAACCCAAACATGGAAAATATTGAAAACCCTTGACGACACTCCTGGGGAAAAAGGCATGATATTTTAAGACATACTGTATTCATGATATTCATGGGAAAGCCCATGACATGTGTTCTGGATGATGTTTCAGATGTGATCAGTTGGTCTGTTGTTTGCTTTGCAACTCCTTTTCTGCAGGTCCAATTGGGCAACACGTTGCTCCAATCTCTGTGCTGCAACCGCAGCAAAGTGGAGCATTTTCTGTGGTTGCAGCACAGAGATTGGAGCAACGTGTTGCCCAATTGAACGTGTTGCCCACCGCTATCCAGGTGCCTTTGTTGCCTTTTGATGGTCTTCCTGGCTCAATGGCGTATGCATGATAATCCACAACCGGTCTACCTGGGAAGACCAACCATTTTTTTGCACACCAGGGCCACCAGGGCAGACTTTCTGGATGAGAGTCAGCATTCTGTACATTGGATGATGCCCTTGTCCAAGCAAGAACAACATGTTGAACACGTTGCATGAATTACACTTGGGTGTCACCTCCATCCTCAAGATGCGTTTGTTGAAATTCTTTTGGAGCTAGTTACTTCAATGTTGAAAGTTGGATGTCAGCTAGACCTAAAAGCACAGGGATAGACCCCAGATAGCATGTTCCCAGAGAAATGACAGCTGGGAGACAAGAGTCTAGTAGACAAGGTGGTGGCCGCACAGAGCCAAATTTGCCGATCAGCATCCGGTGCATTGCGAGAGAACAACTGTAGCTGAAGCTAGGAAAAAGAGGGCTCTAGACCAAATTTTCTTCACGAAAAGGCACACAACTGAGCAGGTTTGAGATGTGCACCTTCAAAACTCTTCTGATATCTCCAAGGTTGTGTGTTGATTTTGCTTGTTGCTGGTTCTTCAGGTAGAGCTGTGCAAGCCAGCCTCCTACCGCGTGGTTTTGCGCTGTGCTGTACTATGTGTGGCTCTTGAATTCCTGGAGGTGGAAATGATCGAGGTGGCTTCCACAATTTTGCCTTTGTGTGTTTTGGGGCAGGAACTCGGGAAATCGTATTGAGATGTAGTTCAATCCACTTTTTTGATCAAGTCTAAATGGCTGTTCTCGTTGAATCTTTTGATATTTGTCGATCAAGTATGATCAAGTTATCAAAGTACTGATATGAGGTGCGAATAGCAAACCATTATTGCTAGTGGACAGTGGGTCTCTGCAAGTTGTATTTTTCGCTGTTCCAACTCTTGCTTTTGGAAGGGGTAGTTTGGAAAGGCAACAGATGCAAAGAAAATTGAGACCGATGGTTGCCGAGTTGGAGAGGAAGATTGGGAGCTTTTGCAGAAAATTTATCGTGAATGTGGCATCTTGGAAGAACAAGTGCAATGATGTCAGTGGATTTCAATAGAGTTGTGCCATGGTAAGGGCGAAGGCCTGCATCATCCCCATGGCAAATAGCAACACTGCAGTGCCAGCGTTGGCTGTTGAAGCGTTGAGGCGAGCCAGATGGTGCTGTGGGTGCCATCAAGATTAGTCGGAGTGCATAATTGCATTCGGACCAATCCTGATGGCACTCGCAAGGAGCACAGGGTCACAAGCAGAACGTCCTGGGCCATCAGGTATTCGAAGACGCTGGTTATGTCAACTATGTCGTAGCAGCTCTAAGCTTCGCCTGAGAAATTCCCCAAGCATCCAGTCAGCATCAAGTCACTTGGCAACAATCATGTTCTTCAATATTGTCGTTGAGAAGAAGAGAGCTGGAGCTGCAGGGCAAGTGGTCAGACATGCAGGTGTTGATGTGTGCTCGCGCTTTCCAAGTATCTCCACGAATTGTATGACATAAGCATCACGTCCTTCGGAACATGAAAATCAACAGACACACTTTTGCAAAGGACATGCCATGCTTGGGCTCCCACGCCAAGCGCACATGACTTCTGTTGGAACATGATAGGCCTCCTCCGAAGAGGCTGCATTGACAGATTGCCGAAGCTCAGTCCTGTGTGGACTGGCGGATGGCAGACAGGACCGGGGATGGTCAAAACGAAATTCGATCATATTCTAATGAAACCATTTGTTCAGGATGGTGACCCGCACCGAAATTTCAATTCTGCAAAAGAACAAGTTTCAAATGCTGAAAGTTGTGTCAAATTCACTGTTGGCAAGTTTTGTTTGCGCAAAGCAAGTGCTAATACACGAGAATTTTGCGACTTCACTTTTTGTGCTTTATGGAATTGTCCATGGTGAGAAGTACTACTGTCAGTATATTTATTTGCTCAGCTCTTGTTTCTCCTTCGTTTTGATTGTCTCTATTCTTGATCGTTAGACCTGAAGAATTAAAGAGAAAGTAGATCCAGCAAATGCATTTTTCCGAAGTCATGCAGAAGCAATGCGTTGGTTTGCCAATTATCGGCGGCGTTCGACAGGCTGGGATCTTTTCTGGACAGGCACGGCAGTTCATAGCTTAGGTCCAATGCATCTGCATCTCATGCTTGGTAAGTGGCCCCAAAGTGGTGGCTGATACCAGAATTCAATCGTGAAAACTATTGAAAATCCTTGGCGGCATTTGACTGCTTCGGAAAAAAACAAACCCCATTGACATACATCGACATAGCCCGTACTATATTCATGGGAACGCCCTAAACTCGTTGGGGGACTCGCAAGATTGGAGTTGAAAAATGGTGGAATTGAATGTGTATCACCATCAGCTGCGGGTTAAAGAAAGTAAGGCCAGGATTGGCAAACTATCCATGCTTCAGCTTCGCCACATGTGTGCAGAACTTCTCATGTGAAGAACCGTAACGGCAGCTTTGCTGCTTCATTCGTACGAACGGAGTCATGGCACAACCTGCAACTAGCAGCTGCAGTGGTAAAGATGCGATAGAGAAATGATGACTCACATGATACAGATGTAGAGAATTGCAGGGACAAGAAATCATGACGACTTTGCGTGACTGCTGTGCCTTGCTGATGCAAACAGTTCGCATTGTTTTTGACCACAAAACAAATGTGGTGATTTCAGTGAGGTATACAAACCTTTAAAACTTAAGAGTCAAAGATGACGCACATCTAAGTTTCAATCAATTGTGAAAAACACTGATGTTCAAACTAAGTTTAAGCCATTGGCACTTTAAGTAATTGTTTCAACGGGAGTTTTTCTTGTTCGAAATGCTTCCCATTCTCAGACCGCCTCGGTTCCATCATCACTCCACTGCCTGGAGAAAGCCCTATGACCATTGTGTGGCGCCCAGAAGCTTTGAAGTTCGGTTGGTTCATGAGGGTTGCAAGCTACATGGTAAGTGTTATCAACTGCGAGAACTGTCGTTGTAAAACCAAGCATTTTGGCGACTCAAATCGCTTCCTCATGTGTTGCAAAATGATTGGAAATGGGGCACGAACAGGAGACAAATGAGAAATGCGTGGGTGAGAAATGAGAGACAAATAGGAGACAAATGCAAAAGAAAATGGGAGACCGATGGGAGACAACTGAGAGACAAATCGAAAACGGATAGGAGACAAATGGAAGACAAATGAAAAAAATGAGACACACACACACATGGGAATTATGACCTACTATGTCCTACCATGTCCTACCGTGTCCTACCGTGTCCTATCAGAACAAGAACTATTGAGACGGTAAGACAATGTAAGACGGTAAGAACAATGAAATTCCACCTCTGCTGCGCAGACGGCAGCCGCGCCGTCGTGATTTCAAGTTTGCCGAAGGGCTGGGAGTGAATCCCGGCCTTTCCAAGCACGTGCGCCCATGAATGTCTCACGCAATGCCACATTAATCAAGACGATGTGGAGCAGAAATTTGAAGGAGTCACAGTAGTGTAGGAGCCTCCAGCTTCGTGGTTCCTTCAGCTCAGCGATTCTGACTGAGGCCCGTCCCTGGTGTTGGTTCAATGACTATCGCGCCTGTCTCAGCTTGCCTGTCTCAGCTTGCCGAGCAGGTACTGTCGATCACTTGTGGATGCTTGCCTTGACAGTGAACAGTTCCATGTCATTTTTTCAATGCATGGCAGCTATCAATGGTAAGGCCGTGCTTTAGTGAAACACCTTGAGCCTTGCGCTGCAGAGTGCTGGCCTTGCCCGCTTGCCCCCGCGCAGAGACGTTCCAGGGGTGGAGCCCCATTCAAGTAGGGTTGCTGAATGCTGTTTTGACGTCCCAACGTAGAACGCTGCTTTTAAGCTTGGTCTACAGCGGGAGCATCAGATGTCAAACCATAATTGTCAGGAATGTTCAATCACTTCCGATGTCAAATATTGGAACATGTTTTCTGTTTGTCGTCATTCTGTCACTCACTGGTTGACCAAGTGATGGATTATTTTGTGATTTGGAGCATGTTGTGCAACACCTCCGGTCACTCACTTCACTCACTTTTGTGAGGATGACTAGAAATCACCCTGCAGCGGATGTTGAAAGCAGGATTCGCGCTTCAAAAACTTTCTTTCAACCTATACTATCCTATAGTGATATACTGGTGACATACTGCTACATGCTTTGAGCTGCTTTGAGAAGCGATGAAAACATCCGCTAGGCTTCAGGATCTTCTGCTTGCCACCGCGAGATCTGCTGACTACGGTTGTGACAAATTCGTTTTCCGTTCCAGCAGACCCAAGCAGTCTTGCACTATCAATACATCATTCATCTATCATGTTCTGGCGGCGGGGAATGAATAGTAAGATGGTAATTTCAAACAAGTTAACCCTTAAAGCAAGCAATTAGTTTCTCTTACAAAAAACCTACCCATTTCAATAAAATAGATAGATGGATGGATAGATGGATGGATAGATAGGTAGATAGATAGAGATGGAGATAGAGATAGAGAAAGACATGATAGATAGAGATAGGCAGAGATCGATCGAGATAGAGATAGATGAATAGAAAGATAGATAGATAGACAGATAGATCGATCGATCGATCGATCGATCGATAGGTCGATAGATACATATTGAGAGGAACGATGGTATTTGTGATGTGGGTTCTGTAACGTGATATTTTGGGGGTTCATGTAGCGAGGCTTCCATGTGAACTGCCACCTTGATAGACAGAGGTCGGAACCTTGTCAAAGGCCTCCAGCTGCTCGGACGGAGAGCGCTGGGTCGGCGGGGTTGCAGTTGCGTGTCTAGGCGCTCATGGGCCACCCTTCCGGAGGTGACGGTCTAGGCTGAGTGGCAGCCAGGCCACTGACCTAGGATTAGGACTTGTAATTTATTTGGAAAAAAATTGGGGATCGTTAAAATAGTTACAACAGCAAGGCTTGAGCTGCTCTAGTTCCTCAGGATTCATTTTAGGCCATAGTCGCCGCGATGCGGTGCTTCATTGATTGAATTTGGAGGCCATGAGCCGATAATGGTTGATCATGATAATTTTTTACAATATTCTCATGATGCTGCGATGATTTAACTATCATGCTTTGCCACCCGGCCAAGCGCCAAAAACCTGATAGTTTCAAGGAAGAAAGCGCCTCCGAGGAAGTTGGGCGATCTGGGGGCCGGTTCCTTCGGCTCTGTTGCGCTTTGCAGCTTCGAATCCTCGGAGTTTGCAGCTGGGCGCCAAGTTTCAGGGGGCCCTGGAAGCAATGCCCTAACTGTGAAAAGTGATGCTTGTCGTTGGCCCAGCTGAAGCATGTGGTATGGCTGTCCGCTCGTACATTCGAGGCTGTCAAGCGCGTGCCCAAAGCGCTAATCGTGCCGCGCAATCTCCAGGCAAAACTGAAAAACGGTGCAAGGATTCGGTGGTGATTAGGGTGGGTATATGTGGTTCTTAGTTTAAGTCTTTCCCCTAACTTTTCAGAAATGTTGGTTAGTGCCTGACCAAAAGAGTTGATATTTTTGATATTGGGCGCGCTCCTCTTGGGAAAGCCTGCGGCAAATGATACTAAACCATGGCAACTGGGTGGGGAGATGGCCTGCGAAAGGTTCTACAGTAGTGGTCCTGGTGGAGGCGGTCCCTCCGGCAAGGCTACCGCTGGTTTGAACCATGAGGCGAAACTTTTCAACGTTGCTTGTGAAATCGTCACGGTGACGCCGGTAACGACGGTGATGACGATGGTGATGACGATGGTGATGACGATGGTGCTGACGATGGTGATGACGAGGCCAATGGCGATGATGATGATGATGATGATGATGATCATGATGATGCTGCTGATGATGATGATGATGATCAAGATGAGGAGGAGAGGATGTTGACGACAATGATGATGATGATGATGATGATGATGATGATGATGATGATGAAGAGATCAACCACGATGATTACGATGATGACGATGATGATGATGATGATTATTATTATTATTACATGATGATGAGGATGAGGATCAAGAAAAGGAGGGGGGATGACGACGACCAGGACGACGATGATGATGATGATGATGATCATTCCTTCGTTCGTTCATTCGTTCATTCGTTCATTCATTCCTTCATTCCTTCACTCCTTCCTTCCTTCATTCCTGCATGCTTTAATTCATTCAGTCAGTCAGTCAGTCAGTCAGTCGGTCAGTCAGTCAGTCGGTCAGTCAGTCAGTCGGTCAGTCAATCAGTCAGTCAGTCCTTCATTCATTGCTTCATTCATTCATTCATTCATTCATTCATTCATTCATTCATTCATTCATTCGTTTTGTGCTATCCATTTATTTCTGTGTTTTGTTGCTGTTTTCTTCATGGACTTGTCTTGCTGTATTTTTCCATCTCTTGATTTGTCCCTTCATCGATTTCGTTTTTTCCTTTGGTTTCTGCGTGTCTGTACTTTTTTGCTCTGAATTTAGACATGTGTTTTGATTTTTTCATGTCTGATTTTTTCTTTAAATTTGCTTTTTTCTTTTTTCATTATGTTTACCCATTCATTTTTATTTGTTGATTTCTTTTTCCCTGTTCGGTTGTTTTATGTTTCATTTGTTTTATTTGCTTTTGGTTTGTTGGTTGATTTGTCTCTTGATTTTTTCCTGGCTTTTTTCATGTATTGACTTTTGCTTGATTTTTTTCCCTCTTTATCTTGCTTCTGTCTGTGTATTTTCTGATTCATTCATTGATTTCTTCCCTTTTTGGTTTGTTTATCGATTTTCTCTGTGTTTTTTTGATTTTTTGTTTTTTTCGTTATTTTTTCTTTGTTTGTTGATTATTTCGTTGTTTGTTTTTGTTTGTTTGTTTGTTTGTTTGTTTGTTTTTGTTTGTTTGTTTGTTTGTTTGTTTGTTTGTTTGTTTGTTTGTTTGTTTGCTTGATTTTTTGATTTTTTGAATTACTCGTTCCTTTTTTTGATGTCTTGATTTCTTCACAGATCCATTTCTTTTTTCATCTATTTCTTCAAATGTTCTTTGTTGATTTTATTTCTTTCTTTCCTCGTTCAGTTTATTTTTAATTGTGACCCCAACAAGTGGGTGGGTGTTGGAGCAGCGATCAGTAATAGCTTGGTGAAACCTTCCAGTTGAAATCACGCAGCGCGGTTCATGGTTTGACGTGCTATGTCTTGGGACATCGCAAAGTGCAGACACCCGAGAATCTATGTTCGTGCGCGCGAAAAGCTTTGGAGTTGCGGCTCTCCATGGTGGCTGAGACAGTCCCGTTGGTTTGAGCGATGCCCATTCATATTCATGGAATTGCTTTTTTTTTTAATGTTTTGATTTTTCCCCAACAGCGTAAGCTTATGGGGTCTTCAGCCCAGTTAAGCTCCGGTGTGAGCCGGTGCAGCTTCCAGGCTCAGGTTCCGGAGGTTCCGAGAGGTTCCGGGAAGTTCCGGTGCAGTTGCCAGGCAAGGTTCCGGAGGCTTCCGGTGCAGATGTCAGGCAAGGTTCCGAAAGGTTCTGGAGGGTTTCGGAAGGTTCCGGAGTTGCCAGAGCAGTTGTTAGGCAAGGTTCCGGAAGGTTCCGCAGGGTTCCGGAAGGTTCCGCAGGGTTCCGGAAGGTTCTGGAGGGTTTCGGAAGGTTCCGGAGTTGCCAGAGCAGTTGTTAGGCAAGGTTCCGGAGGCTTCCGGCGCAGATGTCAGGCAAGGTTCCGAAAGGTTCCGGCAGGTTTGCTGGAGATGGGCAGTGGCTCTTGCTGTTGGGGATACCACCTTAGCTTATTGTTTTTAATTCCCCAACAGCGTGAGCTTATGGGGTCTTCAGCCCAGATAAGCTCCGGTGTGAGCCGGTGCAGCTTTCAGGCTCAGGTTCTGCAAGGTTCCGGGAAGTTGCGGTGCAGTTGCCAGTCAAGGTTCCGGAAGATCCTGGAAGGTTCCGGAAGGTTCCAGGGAGTTCCGGTGCATGTATTAGTCAAGGTTCCGGACGGGAAGTTCCCGTGCAGTTGCCAGTCAAGGTTGGGGAAGGTTCTAGAGGGTTCCGGAAGGTTCCGCAGATTTGAGCAGGTTCCAGGGAATTCCGGTGCAGTTGGCAGGCAAGGTTTCGGAAGGTTCCGGAGACTTCCGGTGCAGATGTCAGGCAAGGGGTTCCGGGGAGTTCCGGTGCACTTGCCAGGCAAGGGTCCGGAAGGTTGCGCAGAGTCCTGGAGGGTTCCAGGGAGTTCCGGTGCAGTTGCCAGGCAAGGTTCTGGAAGCTAGGTTCCGCAGGGTTCCAGGGAGTTCCGGTGCAGTTGGCAGGCAAAGTTCTCCGGAAAGTTCCGGGGGGTTTCGGAAGGTTCCGGGGAGTTCCGGCGCGCTTGCCCGGCAAGGTTCGGGAATGGAGCGTTCCGGGGACTTCCGTGCAATTGCCAGGCAAATTTCCAGAAGGTTCCGCAGGGTTCCAGAAGGTTCCGGGGATTTCGGTGCAGTTGGCATTGTGATTTATTGGTGCGTTTTTTCATTTTACGGTTTTATGAGTGATGTATTTATTTTTCTATTGCTTTATTGGTTGATTTTCAAGTATCTAGGTACATTTGCTGTTTATATTTCATTTCTGAATACGCTTATCGATTTTTTTAGATAAAATTCTTTTCTGAAATATTTGGGTGGTTATTTCCTGTCGTCAAGCTTCAAAGGGGTCGGGTGATTTACGCGTAGCCAATTTGTCAGCTTTTCAGCAGCATTTAAGTCAACCGCCCCAATCAGGTTTGTGCAGGACCATCCTTCATGGCATGTGTGTTCACGGTTTTCTTCAAGCAGGAGTGGTTTGTTGCCCAATTCCAACAGTGGACGGTAAGATGAAGTGTCGCGTGGTTGAGATGCTGGTCATCTGCAGTTGGGAATTGTAGGCTTGGCAGCGTTTTTCTGCTCAGAAGATTAATTGCTTTTCCAGCCAGAAAGTTGACGGGTAGATTTTGATCCCGGGGTATGAAAGGTTGCCAATTTGGAGGTGAAAATCTACTTGTGTTTTGGTTCTTCCCAGCCCAACGTTTGCTTTTGCTAAATTGCAAATATTCTCAACAGCGGAGAAATTAGGTTTCAATCTCTAGGGTTGGGGCTGGTGTCTCGTTTTCTGTCCAACCCCAAAACCGGAACGGAACCTGGAACCTTGGAACCCTGGAGCCCTGCTGGAACCCCGGAACCCTGGAATCCTGGAACCCTGAACCCTGGAACCCTGGAAATGTGGAACCCTGCAACCCTGGAACCCTGGAACCTTGGAACCCTGGAACCCTGCAACCCTGGAACCCTGGAACCCTGGAACTTTGGAACCCTGGAACCCTGCAACCCTGGAACCCTGAAACCCTGGAGCCCTGCAAACTTAGGGATTTTTGGGGAACTTTGGAACGGTCGGGAACCCTAAAGAGCTCTGGTGCGGTCTTCAAATAAAGCTTCCAAGCAAGGATCCTAAGAAAGGTTCCCGCGCAAGGTTTCGAAGGTTAGCGAAAAGGCTTCGCAAGCAGGGTTTGCAAGACAGGTTTCCAAGCGAGGTTCCCATTCATGGTTCGCATCCCAAGTGAGGTTTGCAAGACAGGTTTCCATTCATGGCTCGCATCCCAACTGAGGCTTGCAAGACATGTTTCCAAGATAGATTTCCATGCAACGGTCGCAAGCAAGACTTCAAAAACAGGTTTTGCAAGTGAAGTTCCTCAGCGTGGTTTACAGCTAAAGTTCCCGGGTCAGGTTTACAAGTAAGGCTTCCAAGCAAGGATCTTAGAAAGGTTTCCATGCAAGTTCCGAAGGTTCCCAACAAAAGTTCTCAAGTGAGGTTTAGAAGACAGATTCCCGAGTAAGGTTGGCGTTTAAAATGAGGTTTCCGAAGGGTGCCCAGTTTTGCCATGCTTCGGGTTTAAATGGCTTCAAATGTTTTTGTTTATTGTTCCGCCTAACAAGTGAGGTTTGCAAGCTAGGTTTCCAAGCGAGGTTCTCAAGCATGGTTTGCATTCCGGGCGAGGCATGGTTCGCAGCTTAAGTTCCCAAGTCAGGTTTACAAGTAAGGCTTCCAAGCAAGGATCTTAGACAGGTTTCCATGCAAGTTCCGAAGGGTCCCAACAAAAGTTCTTAAGTGAGGTTTGTTTGTAAGACAGATTCCCAAGTAAGGTTGGCATTTTTTAAATCAGGTTCCCCCCCAAAAAAATTCTCAGTTTGGCCACGCTTCGGGTTCAAACGGCTTCAATTGTTTTTGCTTTTGTTCCGCTTTCGTCAAAGAATTACCAAAAAAAACGTTTTCAGCCAACCGGAGCAATGTTCCAAGCAAGGTTCCCCAATGAGGAACGGGTTCCAGGAATCCTGGAACCTTGGTTCCCAAAGTTCCGGAGCAATGTTCCCAAGCGAGATTCTCAAGACAGATTCTCAAGTGTGGTTCCTAAGCATTGTTTGCAACTAAGGCCCTAATTAAGGTTCCCAAGTGCGGTTTTCAAGTAAGGCTTCCAAGCAAGGATCTTAAGAAAGGTTCCCACACAAGGTTTCGATGGTTGCCAAGAAAGGTTCCCGAATGAGGTTTGGTAAGATTGTCAATGTCAACAATTCTATACCAATTTCTGATTTAACCAGAGACAGTTTCAAAATAGGTCGAGCATATTGTTGCTGCTGTTGGGTTGCAAAGCTGGGTTAATATTTTTTTACCGTGAAATGGGCATTAAGGATGCGTTGGCATTGTACATATGTTTCACGCGTGGGTAGATAGATAGAGAGAAAGGTAGATAGATAGATAGATAGGTAGATAGACAGATGGACAGGCCGATAGATAGAGAGATAGATAGAAAGGTCAATACCTATAGATATTTCTCAGATAGAAAAGAGATAGATAGCGGGGAAGAAAGAAAGAGGTAGAAAGATAGAGATAGGAAGAGATAGATCAAGGTGTAGGTAGAGGGAAAGATCATGAGATAGATAGTGAGGTTTTGAGAGAAAGGGAGAGATAGGTAGAATGATGGATGGATAGATACATGAAAAATAAGTCCATAAAAATGGATAGCAAGATCGATCGCGAGTTAAATGGCGAGAAAAGTAGGATAGATAGAGAAAGAAAGTGCGATCATTTGGGAGATAGATAGATAGACAGATAGATAGATAGGATGGATGGAAAGGATTGATAAGATAGATAGGATAGATAGGGCAAAAAGGAAAGATAGGATAGATAGAAAGATAGATAGGTTAGAAAGCTGAGATAGGATAGATAGGATAGAAAGGATGGAAAGGATAGCGAGGATAGCTAGGATAGATAGGATAGATAGGAAAGATGGGATAGGTAGCTAGGTAGATTGATAGATAGATAGTTAGTTAAAAAGATAAGTAGACAGATAGACAGACAGAAAGAAAGATAGACAGACAACTAGCGATATAGATAGATAGATGGGCAGATAGATAGGATAGAAAGGATAGATCGGATAGATAGGACAAAAAGACAAGCCAGGATAGATAGATAGCTAGGGCAGAATGCAAAGATAGGATAGATAGGATACATAGGATACATAGGATACATAGGATGCGTAGGATAGACAGGATAGATAGGATAGCTAGGATAGATAGGAAAGGAAGGGCAGATAGATAGATAGGATAGATAGATAGATAGATAGATCGATCGATAGAAGATAGATAGAATGACAGATAGATAGTTAGATAGATAGGTAGAAAGAAAGAAAGATAGATAGAGAGGCAAATAGCGAAATAGAAAGATAGATGGATAGATAGGCAGGAAAGAAAGGGTAGATAGGATAGACAGGAGAAAAATGAAAGATAGGATAGAAAGGATAGAAAGGATAAGTAGGATAGACAGGATGGAAAGGATAGATAGGACAAAAGGGAAGATAAGATAGAAAGGATGGAAAGGATAGCTAGGATAGATAGGATGGGATTTTTAGGGCGGATAGATAGATAGATAGGCAAAAAAGATAAATAGATAGACAGATAGATAGGAAGGTAGATAGATGGACAGATAGAAAGAGAGTTAGACAGATAGATAGGTAGACAGATAGATAGATAGAAAGATAGGTAGAGAGACAGATAGATAGATAGATAGATAGATAGATAGATAGATAGATAGATAGAGAGACACATAGGGATATAGATAGACAGATGCAAAGATCGATAGGATAAATAGGATAGAAAGCATAGATAGAACAAAAAGGAAAGAAAGGTTAAGTAGATAGATAGATAGATAGGTTAGAAAGCAAAGATAGGATAGATAGGATAGCTAGGATAGCTAGGATAGCTAGATAGATAGATAGATGGGATAGATAGATGGATAGATAGAGAGATGGGATAGATAGATAGATAGATAGAGAGCTGCGTAGATAGCGGGATGCCTAGATATATAGATGGGTAGACAGAGAGATAGAAAGATAGACAGATAGATAGATTGAGAGCTAGATAGATAGATTGATAGATAGATAGGGAGAGAGATAGATAGATAGGACAGAATGGATAGATAGATAGATGGATAGATAGATGGACAGATAGATAGATGGTGAGACAAGTAGGGATTTAGATAGATAGATAGATAGGTAGATAGGTAGGTAGATAGATAGGTAGATAGATAGATGTATCGATAGATAGATAGATGGATAGATAGATAGATAGATAGGTCGGGCGATCGAGATAGAAAAATAGCTAGGTAGTTGTGGCGCAGGACGCCCAATTTTGTTCAGCAACATGTTCGCTAGCTACAACGATGGTATTTGTGATGTGGGTTCTGCACCGTGATATTTTGGGGGTTCATGTAGTGAGGCTTCCATGTGAACTGCCACCTTGATAGACAGAGGTCGGAACCTTGTCAAAGGCCTCCAGCTGCTCGGACGGAGAGCGCTGGGTCGGCGGGGTTGCAGTTGCGTGTCTAGGCGCTCATGGGCCACCCTTCCGGAGGTGACGGTCTAGGCTGAGTGGCAGCCAGGCCACTGACCTAGGATTAGGACTTGTAATTTTTTTTGGAAAAAAATTGGGCAGCAAGGCTTGAGTTGCTCTAGTTCCTCAGGATTCATTTTAGGCCATAGTCGCCGCGATGCGGTGCTTCATTGATTGAATTTGGAGGCCATGAGCCGATAATGGTTGATCGTGATAATTTTTACAATATTCTCATGATGATGCGATGATTTAACTATCATGCTTTGCCACACGGCCAAGCGCCAAAAACCTGATAGTTTCAAGGAAGAAAGCGCCTCCGAGGAAGTTGGGCGATCTGGGCGCCGGTTCCTTCGGCTCTGTTGCGCTTTGCAGCTTCGAATCCTCGGAGTTTGCAGCTGGGCGCAAAGTTTCCGGGGGCCCTGGAAGCAAATGCCCTAACTGTGAAAAGTGATGCTTGTCGTTGGCCCAGCTGAAGCATGTGGTATGGCTGTCCGCTCGTACATTCGAGGCTGTCAAGCGCGTGCCCAAAGCGCGAATCGTGCTGCGTAATCTCCAGGCAAGCTGAAAAACGGTGCAAGGATTCGGTGGTGATTAGGGTGGGTATATGTGGTTCTTAGTTTAAGTCTTTCCCCTAACTTTTCAGAAATGTTGGTTAGTGCCTGACCAAAAGAGTTGATATTTTTGATAGTGGGCGCGCTCCTCTTGGGAAAGCCTGCGGCAAATGATACTAAACCATGGCAACTGGGTGGGGGGATGGCCTGCGAAAGGTTCTACAGTAGTGGTCCTGGTGGAGGCGGTCCCTCCGGCAAGGCTACCGCTGGTTTGAACCATGAGGCGAAATTTTTCAATGTTGTTTGTGAAATCGTCACGGTGACGCCGGTAACGACGGTGATGACGATGGTGATGACGAGGCCAATGGCGATGATGATGATGATGATGATGAAGATGAAGAAGAAGAAGAAGAAAAAGAAGAGATCGACGACGATGATTACGATGATGACGATGATGACGATGATGATGATGATGATGATTATATGATGATGAGGATGAGGATCAAGAAAAGGAGGGGGGATGACGACGAGTAGGACGAAGAAGATGGTTGCGATGATGACGATGCTGATGATGTGGATGATGATCAAGATGAGGAGGGGAGGATGACGACGACAATGATGATGAGGATGCCGACGATGATTACCATGATGATGATGATGACGACGATGACGACGATGACACGATGACGATGGTCACGATGACGATCATGATGAGGATGATGATGACGATCATCATGATGAGGAGGATGATCAAGATGAGGAGGGGGGGATGACGATGACGACAACGAGGACGATGATGATGGTGGTGTTGATGATGGTGATGATGGTGATGGTGACGACGATGATTACGATGATGACGATGCCTTTCCGCCAATTTTTCAAAAACATTGTTGGTTATCAAATAACCAAAAAAGTTTTGTGATATTGGGCACGCTCCTCTTGGGAAAGCCTGCGGCGAGTAGTTTCGCTACATGTCTAATGGTGTAATCATGGTTAGGTAGCCAAAAATCGAGCTAGATAATTTGGTTTGGTGGTTACATGTTTTTTCCCATAAGTTTTATTAGTAGTTGATCCACCAATATGTAATTGTGGGAACCTTTCATTGTAAGGCTTTTTTTAATATGAAACCGCAATAAAGCGGCGCGCGCTTTTTAATAACCCAGAGTCTTGAATTGGGTAGGTTTTATTTGTCAAAGGAAAAAATTGCTTGCTTTAGCTTTAAGGCTACCCATTTTGAGGATTACCATTTTACTATTTATTCCACGCCTGTCTGGCGCGGTATCAGAGTGCTTTCTCTTCACCTCTTCGTCGGACACGGCTTGAATGATTCCATGGCAGTACAGCACCGACGTGCGTGTGTTTTTGGTGGCTCAATTCAGCTGCTACGCCGCGTTCTTCCTGGCCAAGTGCTAGCCGCGCGTTGCAGCCATGTTGGGCACACAGTTCGTGGTGGACTGCAACGCTACGCGACCTGGGCAATGCGTTTGGGTCGTCGGCTCGCCAGAGGCGCTGGGCTCTTGGCAGCCGAGCCGAGGCACTCTGCGCGGTGGAAGAATGGCTGGCAGTGAGATGTAGTGGCTATGTAGTGACTATGGTTGACAATTTGAGTTGACAATGGCTGGTAGTGGTTGATTGTGATCTGGTCTGGTTGGTAGTGGGTATGGTCAATGATGGTTGGACGAAAGGTTGAGAATGTGATTATTAGCAACCATTAACGATGAGCTAATGGTAATTGTTTGTTGGCTGTTGGATCTTCACTTAATGGTCAGCCGTTGGATCATGTTGGATCGTCAGTTGTTGGATGTTTTTGAGTAATGATTATTGGCCGTTCCTCAGCTGATCTGCAGGCCTCCAGTGCACCACGTCGGCAGCGACTTTTCCTCAATGGACGTCGCCAGCAGTGGAGCTTCCGCAGGGCTTTGAGTCTTGGCATATGGACAGGGTCAGAAACGTTAAGGGGATCACCAGGGGCACAGGGTAACCCGCAGCCATGTTTTTCACAGCTGTTTTTCCGTGCTCTGAGAGCTTGGTGATGTAGAAATCGTCGCAGTGGCTTCTTCGCAAAGTCGTAGCATCTTCGCCGTGGAGTTTTCTGCTGAGGAATTTAAGCTGGTCATTGCGGAGGAGGGGAGTGGTGCGTTCCCGACATGGGAATACACCAGCAACAAGATGGTGGAGCTGCCCTCCACAGAATGCACGGTGGAGTGTCGCTGGAACACCCAGGACAGGGAAGGCCTGCCAGTTTTCTAAGTCCAAAACCTTGATGCAAATCTTAGTTGTGCAGTGCAGTGGTGCAGCTGCACATGGAAGGATCTTGACATCCAGATGTCACCGCAGGATGTGAAGGCAGGATGAAACCGCAGGAACATGGAAATCAACAGACCCGCTTTTGGAAAGGTCGCTTCCACGATTTTGCCCTTGCGTTTGGGGTAGGAACTCCGGAAATCGTAGTGAGACGTAGTTCAATCCACTTTTTTGATCAAGTCCAAATGGCTCTTCTCATTGAATCTTGTTAATATTAGTCGATCAAGTATGATCAAGTTATCAAATTACCGATATTAGGTGCGAATAGCAAATCATTATTGCTAGTGGACAGTGGGTCTCTGCAACTTGTATTTTTTGCTGCTCTTGCTTTTGGCGGAAGTGGTTTGGAAAGGCAATCGACGGAACGAGGACCCTTCGTTGCGAATGTGGCATCTCGGAAGAAAAGGTACTATGATATCAGTGGATGTCAGAAGATTTTTGTGCCATGGTAGGCTGTTGAAGCGTTGAGGCGACCCAGATGGCGCTGTGGGTGCCATCAAGATTAGTCCGGGTGAAAGGAGCACGGGGTCACAAGCAGACTGTCTTGAGCCGTCAGTTTGATGTCACTTCCTAGCACTCGAAGATGCTGGTTATGTTGAACCGTGTCTAGCTCTAAGCTTATCCTGATCCAAAATTCCACAAGCATCAAGTCAGCATCAAGTCACTAATCAGGTTCCTCAGAAACATCAATGGTTTTTCTCCTGCTTCCTCTCATGTTCTTCAATATTGTGAGGACGAGAAGAGAGCTGGAGCTGCAGGGCAAGTGGTCAGATATGCAGGTGTTGATGTGTGCTCGCGCTTTCCAAGTATCTCCACGAATTGTATGACAAAAGCATAAGCATCACGTCCTTCGGAACATGAAAATCAACAGACACACTTTTGGAAAGGACATGCCATGCTTGGGCTCCTACGCCAAGCGCACATGACTTCTGTTGGAACATGATAGGCCTCCTCCGAAGAGGCTGCATTGACAGATTGCCGAAGCTCAGTCCTGTGTGGACTGGCGGATGGCAGACAGGACCGGGGATGGTCAAAACGAATTCGATCATATTCTAATGAAACCATTTGTTCAGGATGGTGACCCGCACCAAAATTTCAATTCTGCAAAAGAACAAGTTTCAAATGCTGAAAGTTGTGTCAAATTCACTGTTGGCAAGTTTTGTTTGCGCAAAGCAAGTGCTAATACACGAGAATTTTGCGACCTCACTTTTGTGGCTTAGGAATTGTCCATCGTGATAAGTACTAAGTATATCAATTTGTTCAACACTCTTGTCTCTCCTTCGTTTCTCACCCGTGTTTTGATTGTGTTTATACTTGATCGTTTGACCTGAAAAAATGGCAAAAAATGAAAGTAGACTAAGTAAATGCAGAATTGTTTCGTATTTTTCTTTCTTAGATCCTGCAGATGCATTTGTGGCAAAGTCACGCACAGGCCAGGCGCTGGCTTGAAAATTTTATGCAGCTGCAGCTTATCGGCGGCGTTCGACAGGCTGGGATCTTGTTTGGAACAGGCATGGCAGTTCATAGCTTAGGTCCAATGCATTTGCATCTCATGCTTGGTAACTGGCCCCAAACACGGTGGCTGGGAACAGAATCCAGACATGAAAACTATTGAAAACCCTCAACGACTTGACATATACTGCGTTCATGATATTCATGGGAAAGCCCATGACATGTGTTCTGGATGATATTTCAGATGTGATCAGTTAGTCTGTTTGCTTTGCAATTCCTTTCCTGCAGGTTGCCCTGGGCGACATTTCCATATGCTTTCATGAGAGCAATGGGCACAAACCGGATGTTCTGGAGAAAGCCGCCCTCCAGGTGCCTTCGGATGGTCTTCGTGACATGCACAATTTGACAATGGCGTATGCATGATAATCCACAACTGGTCTACCTGAGAAGACGACTTGACACAAATTGTATTCATGGGAAAGCCCATGCCATGTGTTCTGGATGATGTTTCAGATGTGATCAGCTAGGAAAAACAGGGCTCTAGACCAAATTTTCTTGACGAAAAGGCACACAACTGAGCAGGTTTGAGATGTGCATCTTCAAATGTTGTGTCTGATTTTGCTTGTTGCTGGTTCTTCAGGGAGAGCTGTGCAAGCCATCCTCCTACCGTGTGGTTTTGCGCTGTGCCGTACAATGCGGGGCTCTTCAACTCCTGAAGTTGGAAATGATCGAGGTGGCTTCCACAATTTTGCCTTTGCGTTTGGGGCAGGAACTCCGGAAATTGTAGTGAGATGTATTTCAATCCGCCTTTTTGATCAAGTCCAAATGGCTCTTCTCGTTGAATCTTGTTAATATTAGTCGATCAAGTATGATCAAGTTATCAAATTACTGATATTAGGTGCGAATAGCAAATCATTATTGCTAGTGGACAGTGGGTCTCTGCAACTTGTATTTTTTGCTGCTCTTGCTTTTGGCGGAAGTGGTTTGGAAAGGCAATCGACGGAACGAGGACCCTTCGTTGCGAATGTGGCATCTCGGAAGAAAAGGTACTATGCTATCAGTGGATGTCAGAAGATTTTTGTGCGATGGTAGGCTGTTGAAGCGTTGAGGCGACCCAGATGGCGCTGTGGGTGCCATCAAGATTAGTCTGGGTGAAAGGAGCACGGGGTCACAAGCAGACCGTCTTGAGCCGTCAGTTTGATGTCACTTCCTAGCACTCGAAGATGCTGGTTATGTTGAACCGTGTCTAGCTCTAAGCTTATCCTGATCCAAAATTCCACAAGCATCAAGTCAGCATCAAGTCACTAATCAGGTTCCTCAGAAACATCAATGGTTTTTCTCCTGCTTCCTCTCATGTTCTTCAATATTGTGAGGACGAGAAGAGAGCTGGAGCTGCAGGGCAAGTGGTCAGATATGCAGGTGTTGATGTGTGCTCGCGCTTTCCAAGTATCTCCACGAATTGTATGACAAAAGCATAAGCATCACGTCCTTCGGAACATGAAAATCAACAGACACACTTTTGGAAAGGACATGCCATGCTTGGGCTCCTACGCCAAGCGCACATGACTTCTGTTGGAACATGATAGGCCTCCTCCGAAGAGGCTGCATTGACAGATTGCCGAAGCTCAGTCCTGTGTGGACTGGCGGATGGCAGACAGGACCGGGGATGGTCAAAACGAATTCGATCATATTCTAATGAAACCATTTGTTCAGGATGGTGACCCGCACCGAAATTTCAATTCTGCAAAAGAACAAGTTTCAAATGCTGAAAGTTGTGTCAAATTCACTGTTGGCAAGTTTTGTTTGCGCAAAGCAAGTGCAAATACACGAGAATTTTGCGACTTCACTTTTTGTGCTTTATGGAATTGTCCATGGTGAGAAGTACTACTGTCAGTATATTTATTTGCTCAGCTCTTGTTTCTCCTTCGTTTTTGTTTTGATTGTGTTTATACTTGATCGTTTGACCTGAAAAAATAGCAAAAAATGAAAGTAGACTAAGTAAATGCAGAATTGTTTCGTATTTTTCTTTCTTAGATCCTGCAGATGCATTTGTGGCAAAGTCACGCACAGGCCAGGCGTTGGCTTGAAAATTCCCTGCAGCTGCAGCGAATCAATAGCATTCGACAGGCTGGGATCTTGTATGGAACAGGCATGGCAGTTCATCGCTTAGGTCCAATGCATTTGCATCTCATGCTTGGTAACTGGCCCCAAACACGGTGGCTGGGAACAGAATCCAGACATGAAAACTATTGAAAACCCTCAACGACTTGACATATACTGCGTTCATGATATTCATGGGAAAGCCCATGACATGTGTTCTGGATGATATTTCAGATGTGATCAGTTAGTCTGTTTGCTTTGCAATTCCTTTCCTGCAGGTTGCCCTGGGCGACATTTCCATATGCTTTCATGAGAGCAATGGGCACAAACCGGATGTTCTGGAGAAAGCCGCCCTCCAGGTGCCTTCGGATGGTCTTCGTGACATGCACAATTTGACAATGGCGTATGCATGATAATCCACAACTGGTCTACCTGAGAAGACGACTTGACACAAATTGTATTCATGGGAAAGCCCATGCCATGTGTTCTGGATGATGTTTCAGATGTGATCAGTTGGTCTGTTGTTTGCTTTGCAACTCTGCAGGTCCAATTGGGGAAAACCCTGCTTGAATCTCTTTGCTCCCAGCACGGGAAAGTGGAGCCTGCGCAAAAGGCTGCCATCCAGGTGCCTTTGTCGCCTTTTGATGGTCTTCGTGGCACAATGGCGTATGTACAGTCACGTCGGTTTCAGCGATGCCCATTCACCAACCATCCACCAACCATCGACCATCAACCAGCCGCATATCACCAACAACCAACTGGGGGCTATGCATCACCAGCAATGCTCTTCCCTTTCTCCCACCAGGACTCCGGCGACTGCTGCACGAGTCACCGCCCTGGGAGCGGCGACCTGCCAAATGGGGGCTGCTGATGGGTGGTGGGTTGATGATGGATAGATGATGGGAAGATGATTGGAAGATGATGAGAGAATGATGGGAAGATGATGGATTTTTGGAGCTTTCGAGTTAAAAGAATGATCAAGAATGGCTTTAGAAGTTTTAATCATGCCAAATGATAATGACCAACCAAAATATTGGAGCTATCAGGCCAAGTTCATGATGGTTGTGAGATGCGGGAACGGTGAAGTCCATGGTGCATGATGGTCAACCATGGCTTTCATGACGGTCAATCAGGGTCAGCGACCAGCCGTATGTATAGATGGCCAGTATCTCAGGCAATTGGCGATTGGACACCTAAAGTATTTGGTAAAATCATAGGCTCATCAGCTGTCAATCGACCAGGAAGTGGTGTTCCTCGAGCATCCCGTTGCGTGTTTAGGAAATAATGTTCTCAGAATTTCTCAGAGTATATTTGGTTGGTGGAATCATGTTTGTCAACCAACCATTTGTTAAGAATTACTAGGGAAAATGATGAAAACCGCCAATCAGATATGCAATTTCTGACACGATCATGCGCCAGTTCACACTGACAATGAAAGGGAGGCCCTTGGAGTAGATTTTGTAGCCTGGGTTATGTAACATAGCTGTAAGTTTATGCGTGCATGTGTATGTATGCATCTATGCATGTATCTATGTATGTGTCCATGTATGGGTATACGATTGATGTGTGTTCTAGTTAAGGTGTTCTTCACCGTCACACCTGTGGGTGCGCTGAAGAACTGTGTGGAAGGACATGCGGTGGATATGTTTGATACATTTTGATATATATATATATATTTGATATATTTTGATTTGGTTCATGAAATATCAAAGATATTATTCATACATTGTTGATACACAATAAGTATATTCGCACCAATCGAAAACGCAAACGATGGTCGTGAAACGGTGTGGTGACTGCCATCGACCCTGACGATCAAGGCCGTGACCTCCTGAAGAGTTTGCAGCGGCTCGGCTCAGGGTCAATGTCAGGCCGTGCGTAAAGCGGGGAGGCAACGACCATCTCTGGTAGCAACTTTTGAGGTGATGAAGTTTTTGCTGTTCTACATGGGTAATCAATCGTTGTAAATCATCATTAACCACCATGATCAACCATTCTCGGCTGCTTGGCATCCAAATCCAGTTCATGAAAGACCACATCGCGGTCACAACCTGGCCAGCAGTAATCTTGAGGAGCTAGAGCGACTTCCTTAATGCCACCAACCCGCGTATGAGGGGCTGAGCTTCGACATAAAGGGAGAACCCCGTGTTGGCCATTGAACCGTTGGTCGTCCGTTGGGCCGTTCGTTGATGCGACCGTTCTCCTAGGAAGGTGGCAACTTTGGGAGTTGGCAGCTTCAGCGCCGTGGAGTTGTGGGAAGCCCCACCAGCCCACAGCTTCGCAGCTGGGCCCAGCGCCGGGCGTGGTCCAGGTTTCGTCGCGGCTGATAAATTTTGATTCTCTTGCTAGTCATACATTAAGCGTAGTGAATATTTAGTGAATGATTCGTGACCCAGCTGAAAATTAGTGTTGATACTCGTTGATAATCTATCATATTTGTCGATCGTTGATACTGATGAAAACTATTGATTAGTGAATCATTATCAGCCGGTTGATGAGTTGATCACTAAAGTAATTCCATAGCGATTCGTCGATAATGATAAACATAGTTAATGATTAGTGAATGAATGACTCAACAATGATCAATCAATATCAGCACTGTAATGTTTTTTTATATTAATATCAGTTAGCGAATGATTGATCCAAAAGCTATCACTATCGCAGTGCTCATCAATAGCCATCACTGGCCACAGTTGGGCTTCTGCCAGTGCTTCCAGGGCCGCATGAACACTAGTTCACGCCATGATTCAAGCGACACCACCGCAAGAAACTCAAGAGCTACATTATTCTCTTCAAGAGCTGCCACCATAATCTCAATATCATCTCCACCATCTCGATAATCTGAAGAGCTCTTAGGAAACCGATCAACCCTTTATGGCGCAAGTCATTAACGTATGCTTCTTGACTATCAACCGGCTTCATTTTTTCAGTTCATGGCATGCTATATTCAACCAGGTGAGTCATCGAAGTCAGCACCACCGGCTGATCGCTGTGCTGCGTCTGAGGCTGTGAAACGCATCTCCAAGCACTGCGTTGTCACTGAAAAACTCCAGGACCAGCGACGCGACTGGGTGGTTCTTACGGGTTTAACGGGAAGCCCTGCGCCATGCGCATAGTTTCTCGTTTCTAAACCATGCATATCACAGGCACGGCGGGGCCCCGAAACAAGTGAAAGGTTCTACATAGTCCTGTTTGAGGCGGTCCCGGATCCGCAACAGTATTTTCCAACGCTCGTGAAATCATCATGATGACGATGATGATGATGATGATGATGATGATGATGATGATGATGATGATGATTTTGATGACAACGTCGACAACGACGAGGATGATGAGGATGATGATGATGATGATGATTTTGATGACAACGTCGACAACGACGAGGATGATGAGGATGATGATGATGATGATGATTTTGATGACAACGTCGACAACGACGAGGATGATGAGGAGGATGATGATGATGATGATGATGACGACGACGACCACGACGACGAAGGCGACATTCTTGTGTGGGATTCCTG